>CAMRHE010000739.1:0-529893 GCA_947044405.1 Leptodactylus fallax | reverse complement strand
ATTACATTACTGTGTATTACAGTGACCGTCGTCCTGCGCACCGCCCTGTGGTCTGTGACTGTCAGCTCTGCAGTACATTTCACTTCTATTTCTCCTTTGCAGCTCCACGAAGATGGATTTTTCCAAGTTGCCGAGGCTCAGTGACCTGGAGCAGGAGAGCATGCTGGGATTTGTCCATGGCGTCTCTGGACCAGGTAACTCGGAGCTCTGTCTCTTTCTATTGGGTGAAGCTGGGTCGGGGTCACTTCTTCGCCCACAGTGAAATCTCCACCAACCTCTTGTCCTTCCCAGAACTCTCAGCTTCTTCATCCTCCAGAACCCGCTGCCCCTTCTCCAACAGATCCAAAAGTTCTTGGGTCCATATAAGATTAATTGATGATATTATAGACCAATGATCAGATGATTATATGATATATTATAGAAAAGTGATCAGATTATAATATACACACACATGGACAAAATTGTTGTTCCCCTCCCTCGTTTAATGAAAGAAAACCCCACAATGGTCACAGAAATAACTGGAATCTGACAAAAGTAATAATATATAAAAATTCTATGAAAATGAACAAATGAAAGTCAGACATTGCTTTCCAACCAGGCTGCAGCATGAAACAGGCCTGGACAGAAATGAGGGTTCCCTTAATATTTAGTTGCACAACCTTTTGAGGCAATCCCTGCAATCAGACGATTCCTGTAACTGTCAATGAGACTTCTGCACCTCTCAGCAGGGATTTTGGCCGCTCCTCATGAGCAAACTGCTCCAGTTGTCTCGGGTGTGAAGGTGCCTTTTCCAGACGGCATGTTTCAGCTCCTTCCAATAGGATTTAGGTCAGGGCTCATAGAAGGCCACTTCAGAATAGTCCAATGTTTTCCTCTTAGCCATTCTTGGGGGTTTTTAGCTGTGTTTTGGGTCATTATCCTGTTCCAAGACCCATGACCTGCGACTGAGACCAAGCTTTCTGACACTGGGCAGCACATTTCTCTCTAGAATCCCTTGATAGTCTTGAGATTTCATTGTACCCTGCACAGATTCAAGACACACTGTGCCAGATGCAGCAAAGCAGCCCCAGAACATAACAGAGCCTCCTCCATGTGTCACAGTAGGGACAGTGTTCTTTTCCAGATAGGCTTCATTTTTCCGTCTGTGAACATAGAGCTGATGTGCCTTGCCAAAAATTTAGATTTTTGTCTCATCTGTCCATAGGACATTCTCCCAGAAGCTTTATGGCTTGTCAATATGTAGTTTGGCAAATTACTTTTGTTAGATTCAAGTTATTTCTGTGACCATTGTGGTGTTTTCTTTCATTAAACGAGGGAGGGACCAACAATTATGTCCACGTCTGAATTATAGAACAGTGATCAGATGATTATATTATAATATATTATAGAACAGTGATCAGATTATATGTTATTTAGACATCTGACTCTTGCCCCTTTATATTGTGTCTTGCGACTTGTCATGTGCTATGGAATTACTGCAGTCTTATATTCTGTCTCCTTAGTGGTCACTGCAGCACAGATGGCGGGGGCTGCCATGTACGAGCTGGTACGTGTGGGTCACTCTGAGCTTGTTGGTGAAATTATCCGCCTGGAAGGGGACTTGGCCACTATTCAGGTGTATGAGGAGACCTGTATCCTTTCCAAAATACTCCATTCATTTGGGCTGATCTGAGGAGGTCCTCACATTTCACATATATAACCCTACACATCGGCCATGACCATATTCCATACATCAATTATTCATCAGTTATTGAATACATATTAAAAAAGCAAAAATTCAGTAATTAAAAATGCCTACGAGAGAAGGGAAGAAAGTGGTGGCTGAAGAGCTGTAAATGAATGTATATGATATAGATTATATATTATATATGTATATTTTTATTTATTATTATTTATTTATATAGCACCATTAATTCCATGTGCTGTACATTATTATATTAATCCCATGGTGCTCTGTACATTATTATATTAATTCCATGGCTCTGTACATTATTATATTAATTCCATGGTGCTCTGTACATTATTATATTAATTCCATGGTGCTCTGTACATTATTATATTAATTCCATGGTGCTCTGTACATTATTATATTAATTCCATGGTGCTCTGTACATTATTATATTAATTCCATGGTGCTCTGTACATTATTATATTAATCCCATGGTGCTCTGTACATTATTATATTAATTCCATGGCTCTGTACATTATTATATTAATTCCATGGTGCTCTGTACATTATTATATTAATTCCATGGTGCTCTGTACATTATTATATTAATTCCATGGTGCTCTGTACATTATTATATTAATTCCATGGTGCTGTATATTATTATATTAATTCCATGGTGCTCTGTACATTATTATATTAATCCCATGGTGCTGTATATTATTATATTAATCCCATGGTGCTCTGTACATTATTATATTAATCCCATGGTGCTGTACATTATTATATTAATTCCATGGTGCTCTGTACATTATTATATTAATTCCATGGTGCTCTGTACATTATTATATTAATCCCATGGTGCTCTGTACATTATTATATTAATTCCATGGTGCTCTGTACATTATTATATTAATTCCATGGTGCTCTGTACATTATTATATTAATTCCATGGTGCTCTGTACATTATTATATTAATTCCATGGTGCTCTGTACATTATTATATTAATCCCATGGTGCTCTGTACATTATTATATTAATTCCATGTGCTGTACATTATTATATTAATCCCATAGTGCTGTACATTATTATATTAATTCCATGGTGCTCTGTACATTATTATATTAATCCCATAGTGCTCTGTACATTATTATATTAATTCCATGGTGCTCTGTACATTATTATATTAATTCCATGGTGCTGTACATTATTATATTAATCCCATGGTGCTCTGTATATTATTATATTAATCCCATGGTGCTGTACATTATTATATTAATTCCATGGTGCTCTGTACATTATTATATTAATCCCATGGTGCTCTGTACATTATTATATTAATCCCATGGTGCTCTGTACATTATTATATTAATCCCATGGTGCTGTACATTATTATATTAATCCCATGGTGCTGTACATTATTATATTAATCCCATGGTGCTGTACATTATTATATTAATCCCATGGTGCTCTGTACATTATTATATTAATCCCATGGTGCTCTGTACATTATTATATTAATCCCATGGTGCTCTGTACATTATTATATTAATTCCATGGTGCTCTGTACATTATTATATTAATCCCATGGTGCTGTACATTATTATATTAATCCCATGGTGCTCTGTACATTATTATATTAATCCCATGGTGCTCTGTACATTATTATATTAATCCCATGGTGCTCTGTACATTATTATATTAATTCCATGGTGCTGTACATTATTATATTAATCCCATGGTGCTGTACATTATTATATTAATTCCATGTTCTGTACATTATTATATTAATTCCATGGTGCTCTGTACATTATTATATTAATCCCATGGTGCTCTGTACATTATTATATTAATCCCATGGTGCTCTGTACATTATTATTTTAATTCCAATTTCTGTACATTTGAGGAATTACATACAGCACAAAATATACAAAACAAATATAATACTAGCAGTGATCACTGGCACAGTGGGATAGAGAGCCCTGCCCGCAAGGGCTTACAGTCTATGAGGGAAGAGGGATAGAGACAGAAGGTGGGGGAGAGGCTGTACAGATGGCGGTGTGGTGACAGTAGTGTTATTGGGGGCTGTACAGATGGCGGTGTGGTGACAGTAGTGTTATTGGAGGTTGTACAGATGGCGGTGTGGTGACAGTAGTGTTATTGGAGGTTGTACAGATGGCGGTGTGGTGACAGTAGTGTTATTGGAGGTTGTAGGCCTTCCTGAATAGGGGAGTCTTCAGGGCCTTCGTGAAGCTTGTGAGGGTGGGGGTCAGTCTTATGTGTGGGCAACGGGTAGCCAGTGAAGAGATTGGCAGAGGGGAGCGGCCGATGAAGAACGGGGGGAGAGGTGTATTAGGCGAGCAGCACAGTATAAGGTGGACTGGAGGGGGCGAGAGTGTTAGTTGGGAGGCCATGGAGAAGGGTGTTACAGTAGTCTAGACGGGAGATTATGAGGGCGTGGACTAGCATCTTTGTAGTTTCAGGGGTGAGGAAGGAGCGGATTCGATGGATGTTCTTGAGTTGGAGGCGGCAGGAGGTGTTGAGGGTTTGGATGTGCGACTTGAAGGATAGGTCAGAGTCTAAGGTTATCCCAAGACATCGGGCCTGTGGGACTGGGGTGGGATTGGTTCCATTAATTTTGATAGATGGGTCAGGTAAGGGGGTCATGCGAGGAGGGGTGAAGATTATGAACTCCGTTTTCTCCATGTTGAGTTTGAGAAAGCGGGGAGGAGAGAAAGGAGGCTACGGCTGCGAGACATTCTGGGACTCTGGACAACAGAGAGGTAATGTCTGGTCCAGAGAGATATATTTGGGTGTCGTCAGCATAGCAATGGTAATGGAAACCATGGGATTCTATGAGTTGGCCAAGGCCGAGGGTGTAGATAGAGAACAAGAGGGGTCCTAGGACGGAGCCTTGGGGGACACCTACAGAAAGAGAAGAAAAAAGCACCGAGCAGTGCATAGTGCATTATCATTTAGAATGAAAGGAAGAAAAGGTAGAGACAATTTGCTTCTCACCTTTTTAGGTTGTGTTTGATAACACAACCAACTTCAAGAGTATTTAACAGGTGGATATAGGATCGCTGCTGTCACTGTGTATCAACCGCAGGAGGTGATGGAGGTATTTGGACCACTTTACACGGACTGCGCAGATCCAAAGGGTATTAGCAAAAATGATTTATTAACCAAGGTATGGTACAGTAAGCACACACAACGCGTTTCGGGACCAGCAAGTCCCTTTTTCAAGTGTATCACACTACAATAAAACATCAAACAACATTAAAATCCATGAATATCATAAATACCAATCGAAAATATATGCTAAAAAATGAAAAATAAAAAATATTAGTATTAAAAGTCATTGTGGGAGTATTCAACAAGTATGACTTAATATGTAAAAAGTATATAAGTAAATAAATAACTAAATAAATAAGAATTAGTGCTCAATAGCTCCAAAGAATCCATTAGCAATAGCAAAAATTCAAGCAAATAAGTTTAAACAGTGGATTAATGCTATAGAATAAACATCTTTTGATAAGCTCAAAAGGCAGGTTAATTACATGAAGCAACATTGATATATAATGATTGATTGCTTAAGGTAACAAAGGAATACTATGATGGGCCTCTGTCATGTAAATAGTGCAAAATTAGCATAAACTTACCTCCCTCCAAGAGGAGTTTTAGATCTCTCCAGAACTGTTCAAGCTTGAAGTGCCGTGGCATTAGCATATAAATAGCGTTCTAAAATTTGTATTGCGCATGTGCGAAAGAGCGAATGCGCGCGTGTTCATTCAGGCCAAGGTGTAGATGGCTTCAAAAGGCGTACAGGGCATGTGCGAGGGGTATATACGAGCATGCCCAGTTGCTTCATGTTCTGAACTTATGAAATGAGCGGTGAAATTGCTCGTTATTCAGAAATTCCTACACCAAATGGATAATTAAGTTTAGGAATGATAAGGGACTGATATAAAAGATGTTTCAGAAGGATTAATAGATTGATTTAATAGGTGGAAAAATAATGAAAATGAGAGGCCAATGAAAACCCTGGCCCCTGAAGGGCTCACTGAAGCCTTGGAGGATATAACGGGATTCTAGCAGTGTTAAATAGTGTAAAAAACGGAGCGCACTTAATATGGTGAACTCTAGAAGATAGAATACGTGTGGTTCTGTACTAATATTGAGCACTCTTGGGGCAATATAACAATACCCTTATATATGGGTGTATTTATGGGTTCCTTTTATATGGATGTGTATTGTATACACTGCTAATATTACTGTCCATTAATTATGTATTTATTCTATAGCTGATGTCATATAAGGGAAACATAGTAACTCCCTATCTCTTCATAGATCATTTTCATTACTTTTCCACCTATTAAATCAATCTATTAATCCTTCTGAAACATCTTTTATATCAGTCCCCTATCATTCCTAAACTTAATTATCCATTTGGTGTAGGAATTTCTGAATAACGAGCAATTTCACCGCTCATTTCATAAGTTCAGAATAGGTTAAGAGATAGGGGTAAGATTTAGGGGGTTCTGTGCGCTGTTGCCGGGTGTGCGGGAAGATCCTACAGCAGGGGAGTGCTGGGGCGGTCCAGGATTAGGAGATGTGGCCAGAAGTGAGGAGTAGCAGGGAGAGGGATAGCAGGTGTAAGGAGGAGAGAGTGTGAGGAGGTTGTGTGTGTGTCTGGGGCAGAAAGCTTGTAGGTGTGCGAGTAGCTGCGCAGAGAAGGGCAGATGGTGGGGTAGGATAGATGGAGAGATAAAGATATTCTTACTGACACGGCTGGTTTGGGGTGGTAGAGCGGATTGTACAAGTATGGGAAGGACAACAGTGATTCTAGTGAGAAGCATTACTGTAGATAATAGCGAGGTTTTGATTTAGTGGGTTGTTGTTACCTTCAGTTCCCTTCTGGCCTAATTCTGGTCTGTACACTTAGAGTTGCACTTTAGATGTGTATATGGATGTGTATGATATATATTATATATGTGTATATAGAGGTGTATGATATATGTTATATATGTGTATATGGAGGTGTATGATATATATTATATATGTGTATATAGAGGTGTATGATATATGTTATATATGTGTATATAGAGGTGTATGATATATGTTATATATGTGTATATGGATGTGTATGATATATATTATATATGTGTATATAGAGGTGTATGATATATATTATATATGTGTATATAGAGGTGTATGATATATGTTATATATGTGTATATAGAGGTGTATGATATATGTTATATATGTGTATATGGATGTGTATGATATATATTATATATGTGTATATAGAGGTGTATGATATATATTATATATGTGTATATAGAGGTGTATGATATATGTTATATATGTGTATATGGAGGTGTATGATATATATTCTATATGTGTAAATGGATATGTATGGTGTAGATTATATACTATGTCATACACATCCACTTACACATATATAATAATATATAATCTATACCCTATACATCCATTTACATATATATATATATATATATATATATATATATACAGTACAGACCAAAAGTTTGGACACACCTTCTCATTCCAAGAGCTTTCTGTATTTTCATGACTATAAAAATTGTAGATTCACACTGAAGGCATCAAAACTATGAATTAGCACATGTGGAATTATATACTTAACAAAAAAGTGTGAAACAACTGAAAATATGTCTTATATTCTAGGTTCTTCAAAGTAGCCACCTTTTGCTTTGATTACTGCTTTGCACACTCTTGGCATTCTCTTGAGGAGCTTCAAGAGGTAGTCACCTGAAATGGTCTTCCATCAGTCTTGAAGGAGTTCCCAGAGATGCTTAGCACTTGTTGGCCCTTTTGCCTTCACTCTGCGGTCCAGCTCACCCCAAACCATCTGGATTGGGTTCAGGTCTGGTGACTGGAGGCCAGGTCATCTGGCGTAGCACCCCATCACTCTCCTTCTTGGTCACATAGCCCTTACACAGTCTGGAGGTGTTTGGGGTCATTGTCCTGTTGATCCAACTAAACGCAAACCGGATGGAATAGCATGCCGCTGCAAGATGCTGTGGTAACCATGCTGGTTCAGAATAAATCCCCCAACAGTGTCCCCAGCAAAGCCCCCCCACACCATCACACCTCCTCCTCCATGCGTCACAGTGGGAACCAGGCATGTAGAGTCCATTCCTTCACCTTTTCTGCGTCGCACAAAGACACGGTGGTTGGAACCAAAGATCTCACATTTGGACTCATCAGACCAAAGCCCAGATTTCCACAGGTCTAATGTCCATTCCTTGTGTTCTTCTTGTGCTTGTTGCCTGTCCTTAGCAGTGGTTTCCTAGCAGCTATTTTACCATGAAGGCCTGCTGCACACAGTCTCCTCTTACCAGTTGTTGTAGAGATGTGTCTGCTGCTAGAACTCTGTGTGGCATTGACCTGGTCTCTAATCTGAGCTGCTGGTAACCTGCGATTTCTGAGACTGGTGACTCGGATGAACTTATCCTCCGCAGCAGAGGTGACTCTTGGTCTTCCTTTCCTGGGGCGGTCCTCATGTGAGCCAGTTTCTTTGTAGCGCTTGATGGTTTTGGCCACTGCACTTGGGGACACTTTCAAAGTTTTCCCAATTTCTCGGACTGACTGACCTTCATTTCTTAAAGTAATGATGGCCACTCGTTTTTCTTTACTTAGCTGCTTTTTTCTTGCCATAATACAAATTCTAACACTCCATTCAGTAGGACTATCAGCTGTGTATCCACCTGACTTCTGAACAACACAACTGATGGTCCCAACCCCATTTATAAGGCAAGAAATCCCACTTATTAAACCTGACAGGGCACACCTGTGAAGTGAAAACCATTTCAGGTGACTACCTCTTGAAGCTCATCAAGAGAATGCCAAGAGTGTGCAAAGCAGTAATCAAAGCAAAAGGTGGCTACTTTGAAGAACCTAGAATATAAGACATATTTTCAGCTGTGTCACACTTTTTGGTAAGTATATAATTCCACATGTGATAATTCATAGTTTTGATGCCTTCAGTGTGAATCTACAATTTTTATAGTCATGAAAATACAGAAAACTCTTGGAATGAGAAGGTGTGGCCAAACTTTTGGTCTGTACTGTATATATAATACAATTTATGTAATATACTTCCATTTACACACACACACACACACACACACACACATATATATATATATATACATATACTGTATATACATATATACCTTACAGGGGCGATACATCAGGGGGTCACAACCTTACAAAGGCGCTACATCAGGGGGTCACAACCTTACAAAGGCGCTACATCAGGGGGTCACAACCTTACAGGGGCGCTACATCAGGGGTCACAACCTTACAGGGGCGCTACATCAGGGGGTCACAACCTTACAGGGGTGATACATAAGGGGTCACAACCTTACAGGGGCGCTACATAAGGGGTCACAACCTTACAGGGGCGCTACATCAGGGGTCACAACCTTACAGGGGTGATACATCAGGGGGTCACAACCTTACAGGGGTGATACATCAGGGGTCACAACCTTACAGGGGCGCTACATAAGGGGTCACAACCTTACAGGGGCGCTACATCAGGGGTCACAACCTTACAGGGGTGATACATCAGGGGGTCACAACCTTACAGGGGCGCTACATCAGGGGTCACAACCTTACAGGGGCGCTACATCAGGGGTCACAACCTTACAGGGGTGATACATTAGGGGGTCACAACCTTACAGGGGCGCTACATCAGGGGTCACAACCTTACAGGAGTGATACATCAGGGGGTCACAACCTCACAGGGGCGCTACATCAGGGGGTCACAACCTCACAGGGGCGCTATATCAGGGGGTCACAACCTTACAGGGGCGCTATATCAGGGGGTCACAACCTTACTGGGGCGCTACATCAGGGGGTCACAACCTTACAGGGGCGCTACATCAGGGGGTCACAACCTTACAGGGGTGATACATCAGGGGGTCACAACCTTACAGGGGCGCTATATCAGGGTGTCACAACCTTACAGGGGTGCTACATCAGGGGGTCACAACCTTACAGGGGTGATACATCAGGGGGTCACAACCTTACAGGGGTGATACATTAGGGGGTCACAACCTTACAGGGGCGCTACATCAGGGGTCACAACCTTACAGGAGTGATACATTAGGGGGTCACAACCTCACAGGGGCGCTACATCAGGGGGTCACAACCTTACAGGGGTGATACATCAGGGGGTCACAACCTCACAGGGGCGCTACATCAGGGGTCACAACCTTACAGGGGCGCTACATCAGGGGGTCACAACCTTACAGGGGCGCTACATCAGGGGGTCACAACCTCACAGGGGCGCTACATCAGGGGGTCACAACCTCACAGAGGCGCTATATCAGGGGGTCACAACCTTACAGGGGCGCTACATCAGGGGGTCACAACCTTACAGGGGCGCTACATCAGGGGGTCACAACCTCACAGGGGCGCTACATCAGGGAGTCACAACCTTACAGGGGCGCTATATCAGGGGGTCACAACCTCACAGGGGCGCTACATCAGGGGGTCACAACCTCACAGGGGCGCTACATCAGGGGGTCACAACCTTACAGGGGCGCTACATCAGGGGGTCACAACCTTACAGGGGCGCTACATTAGGGGTCACAACCTTACAGGGGCGCTACATCAGGGGGTCACAACCTCACAGGGGCGCTATATCAGGGGGTCACAACCTTACAGGGGTGATACATCAGGGGTCACAACCTTACAGGGGTGATACATCAGGGGTCACAACCTTACAGGGGCGCTACATCAGGGGGTCACAACCTCACAGGGGCGCTATATCAGGGGGTCACAACCTTACAGGGGTGATACATCAGGGGTCAAAACCTTACAGGGGCGCTACATCAGGGGGTCAAAACCTTACAGGGGTGATACATTAGGGGTCACAACCTTACAGGGGCGCTACATCAGGGGGTCACAACCTCACAGGGGCGCTATATCAGGGGGTCACAACCTTACAGGGGCGCTACATCAGGGGGTCACAACCTCACAGGGGCGCTATATCAGGGGGTCACAACCTTACAGGGGTGATACATCAGGGGTCACAACCTTACAGGGGCGCTATATCAGGGGGTCACAACCTTACAGGGGTGATACATCAGGGGTCACAACCTTACAGGGGTGATACATCAGGGGTCACAACCTCACAGGGGCGCTACATCAGGGGGTCACAACCTCACAGGGGCGCTATATCAGGGGGTCACAACCTTACAGGGGCGCTATATCAGGGGGTCACAACCTTACAGGGGTGATACATCAGGGGTCACAACCTTACAGGGGTGCTACATCAGGGGGTCACAACCTTACAGGGGCGCTATATCAGGGGGTCACAACCTTACAGGGGTGATACATCAGGGGTCACAACCTTACAGGGGCGCTATATCAGGGGGTCACAACCTTACAGGGGCGCTATATCAGGGGGTCACAACCTTACAGGGGCGCTACATCAGGGGGTCACAACCTTACAGGGGCGCTACATCAGGGGGTCACAACCTTACAGGGGCGCTATATCAGGGGGTCACAACCTCACAGGGGTGATACATCAGGGGGTCACAACCTTACAGGGGTGATACATCAGGGGGTCACAACCTTACAGGGGCGCTACATCAGGGGGTCACAACCTCACAGGGGCGCTACATCAGGGGGTCACAACCTTACAGGGGCGCTATATCAGGGGGTCACAACCTTACTGGGGCGCTACATCAGGGGGTCACAACCTCACAGGGGCGCTACATCAGGGGGTCACAACCTTACAGGAGTGATACATTAGGGGGTCACAACCTCACAGGGGTGATACATCAGGGGGTCACAACCTTACAGGGGTGATACATCAGGGGTCACAACCTTACAGGGGCGCTATATCAGGGGGTCACAACCTTACAGGGGCGCTATATCAGGGGGTCACAACCTCACAGGGGCGCTATATCAGGGGGTCACAACCTTACAGGGGTGATACATCAGGGGTCACAACCTTACAGGGGCGCTATATCAGGGGGTCACAACCTTACAGGGGCGCTATATCAGGGGGGTCACAACCTCACAGGGGTGATACATCAGGGGGTCACAACCTTACAGGGGTGATACATCAGGGGGTCACAACCTCACAGGGGTGATACATCAGGGGGTCACAACCTTACAGGGGTGATACATCAGGGGGTCACAACCTCACAGGGGCGATATATCAGGGGGTCACAACCTCACAGGGGCGCTACATCAGGGGGTCACAACTGTTGCATAGTTGTGTCACAGAAGAAGCTTGAGAGTAGATTATATGGGATAATCAGCATTTACTTCTTAGAACATGAGGTAAACAGCATCAAAACATTAACACAGCAAAACTTGAAAGTAAAAAGGACCTTTTACAATAGAGAGATAAAAAGCAAGGTACAGCAAGTCTCACATAGCATACCATTACACTCTATTCAGCATATAACACTAATAACATCGCCATCTACTGTCAGATAGATGTAAACTTCTCCTGCACACAAATAAGTCTATCTGTTGCATATATATGTATATAGTATATACCAACACCCTTTCTCAACAGTAAGAACTTATTCAGTTAAATATAATCTCTTCATCAGTCTCTGGTGTCTTTCAGCACTCAACGCCTTTGTGAAAATATCTGCTGTCATATCTTCAGTTGGGCAGTATTCTAAATATAGAATTCCTTGTTCCTGATGATCCCGTAAGAAATGAAACTTCACATCAATGTGTTTAGTTCTGGGATTAACTCTTTCCATCTGAGCAAGAACAAGACATCCTTGATTGTCTTCATGTAACGTTGTTGGTCCTAACTGTTGTCCTAAGTCTCTTAGTAGTTGTCTTAACCAAAGAACTTCTTGACTCGCATGAGCGGCGGCTACATATTCTGCTTCTGTAGACGATAGTGTTACTATAGATTGTTTTTTACTAGTCCAACTAATTGGTCCGCCCGAGAGTAAGAAAAGATAGCCACTGGTAGATTTTCTATCAATTGGATCTCCAGCCCAGTCTGCATCAACATATCCAGTTAAAACGCATTCATCACTTGCAGGTAGTTTCAGTTTAACGTTGCTAGTTCCTTTCAGATAACGTATTACTCTCTTTACAGCTTTCCAATCCATTTCATTGGGGTTTGACACTTTTCTGCTCAAAATTCCTACTGCTGCTGCAATGTCTGGCCTTGTAACAGTTCCTGAATATAGTCATTTTCCCATTGCTTTTCTGTATAGCTCATTATCTGGTAACATATTTTGTTCACTTTTAATTTCCTTCAGATAATTAGTTTCCATTGGAGACTTTACTGGCTTCGCATCTTTCAGTCCAAATGTTTCTATTATATCTTTGATCATGTGATTTTGGTTAAGTTGGAAACTCCCATCTTCTTCTCTTTCTATCTGTATCCCTAGGTAATGCTTCACATTTCCCAGATCTTTGATCTCAAAGTGTTGATCCAAAATTTTCCGTATTTCGGCTTCATCCCTTTCTCTTTCAAAACAAACTAAAATATCATCAACATATATCAGTACATAGATCCATCTGTCATCTTGTTTCTTTGTGTATAGACAGGGATCCGCTTTGCTTCTTAGAAAATGTTCATTTATGAGCACTTCAGTGATTTTATCATTCCACGCTTTAGCGGCTTGTTTTAAACCGTATATACTTTTCTGTAGCTTACAAACCATGTTTGGTTTCTCTTTATCTTTGAATCCTGGAGGTTGTCCCATGTAAATTTCTTCTGTTAAATCTCCATTCAGAAATGCTGTCTTTACATCCAGATGTTTCAATTCCATTCCTTTAGTAGCTGCAACCGCAAGCAAAGTTCTGATTGTAGTATGCTTGACAACCGGAGCAAATGTTTCATCATAGTCTTCTCCGTATTTTTGAGAATAACCTTTAGCTACGAGTCTTGCTCGGTATTGTTCAGTGGTGCCATCTGTTTGGTATTTAACTTTAAAAACCCATTTCCATCCTATAGCTTTTCTCCCTTTTGGTAATTCTGTCAGTGTCCATGTCTTTGAATCATGCATGGATTTCATTTCTGTTTCTGTAGCCTTTATCCACTTATTGGCCTCTTCTTCTGAAAGTTGAGATATATCCTCCCAAGATTTAGGTTCATATACTTTATTTGTACTTGCCTTGTATGAAAGACGTACAGGTGGTTTTCCTTTGTTTTCTCTCATTGAACGTCTTGGTTCTGTGTCTGTCTGTAGTTCTATCTCTTCACTTTCAGTATTTTGAACTTTATCAATTTCAACTTCTTTTTCATCAGATGTTCCTGCACTTATATCACTGTTGTCTCTCTCATTTCTCATTTCCAGTGATGTCATAATGTTATCATTTAGATCTTCAATGAATGTTACACTGTTACTCACCGTAACTGTCTTTTTTAGGATCTAGGATTCTGTATCCTTTGCAGTTGTCACTATATCCAACAAATATTCCTTCTATGGCTCTGTTTTGAAGTTTGGAGCATTTCTCTTCTGGAACAAAAACAAAAGCTTTGCAACCAAAAACTCTTAAATGATTCACACTTGGTTTCTTACCATGCCACAGTTCATATGGGGTTTTTTCCAGTTTTCTTGAAAAAAGTCTATTTTGCAGATAAGTAGCTGTCATTGCTGCTTCACCCCAGTATTTCTCTGGTAGTTTGGAATCTGTTAGCATGCATCTTATCATTTCAGTCAGAGTTCTGTTTTTCCTTTCTGCTACGCCATTTTGTTCAGGTGTGTATGGAACAGTTTTGTGATGCTCTATTCCATTCTGTCTTAAATAGTTCTCTATTTGGTGTCCTGTGAATTTACCTCCATTATCACTTCTAATGATGATTGGCTTCCTCTGAAACTTATTATACGACTTTGACACGTATTCTTCTAATTTACTGAAAACTTCACTTTTGTTCTTTATTAAGTACGTGACTGTGTATCTTGAGTAGTCATCTATAAAAGTCACCATATATCTATTACCTCCTGATGTGGTTACTTTCATGGGTCCACATACATCAGTATGCACCAAGTCAAGTGGTTTTGTGCCTTTTGTTTCACTCTCTTTAGGTATAGACACTCTTGTAGCTTTAGATTTTATACAACATTCACATCTTACAATAATTGAGCAATCAGATATCAACAGATCTTTTGTCAAATTTTTGTTCTGTAATGCCATGATACTCTCAGGATGTCTGTGTCCTAAGCGTCTATGCCACATGTGAATACAATTCTTGTGATCATGTGTACATAACTTCATCTGTTCCTTTAATGTGTCTAGATGATATAATTGTTCACCTGCTTTTACATTTATTATCTTGTCTCCTGCTAGGATTGTACATTCATCATCTTTGAATTTTACAGTAAGTCCTTTAGCTGTTAGATGTTTTACAGATAATAGTCCTCCATCTAGTCCTGGAACATATAACACATCCTTTACTAGTATCTTTGAATTATGCCCAAATTTATCAGAATAGATTAGCATTCCTTGTCCAGTACCTTCCGCGGTTATTTTGCTCCCATCTGCAAGGTAAATAGCTTCCTTCTTATTTAGATCAAGTTCAGTAAAGAAGCTCTTATTACTTGTCATGTGACTTGTTGCTCCTGAGTCAATATACCAACTCATTGAAAACCTTTTATCGGTTACTTTAAATGTACCATTCCAGTGATCTGCATGTGGGTTAGATATTGTGCTTTTCACCTTCTGTTTACTTTCTTTATGGTATAACTTCTGTTCTGCTTTCCATATAGTACAGTCTTTCTTTAAATGTCCCTTTTTCTTGCATCTGAAACATTCTCTTGTTTCTGTTTTATAGGTCCTCTTATCTGTAATTTTAAGAGCATTTACACTGTCCTTTTCTGTGGAATCATTTGTTTGTTCTTTCCTTCTCTGGTATTCATCTATGAGTCGTGTTTTTACAAACTCTAGTGTAATGTCTGCTTCAGGTCTTGTTTCTAGTACATTTATCAAAGCAGTGTATGAATCCGGCAAGCTACACAATAATATTGCTGCTACATGACTTTCTTTAATATCTTCACCAACTGATCTCAGCTGTGTTATCACTTCCATCATGGAGTTTATGTGCTCCTGCATGTCTTCCTGTGCACTTAATCTCATCTTGTAAAGTTTTCTTAGCAGAAACAATTTGTGATTTAAGCTGGATCTTTCATGTAACTTTCTCAATGCTTCCCACATTCCCTTTGCTGTATTCTCATTCCTTATGTGGATTAACTGATCATCTTCCACTAATAAGCTGATAGTAGCTCTTGCTTGTCTGTTTTTCTTATCCCATGTCTCATTATTATCATTGGGTCTATCTGTAGTGATTACATCCCATAAATCATCTTTAGACAATAACATCTCCACTTTGAACTTCCATAACTGATAGTTCTCATTGTTCAGCTTAGCTACTGTAAGTCTGAGTTCTGAATTGCTGGTCATTGTAACTTGTCTTACTTGTTTGGAGAGAATTGTTCTGAAGAATCCTTTTGCATTCACTGGGTCTTTTTGTCTTCTATGCCTGGGCCCATAACCTGTTGCATAGTTGTGTCACAGAAGAAGCTTGAGAGTAGATTATATGGGATAATCAGCATTTACTTCTTAGAACATGAGGTAAACAGCATCAAAACGTTACCACAGCAAAACTTGAAAGTAAAAAGGACCTTTTACAATAGAGAGATAAAAAGCAAGGTACAGCAAGTCTCACATAGCATACCATTACACTCTATTCAGCATATAACACTAATAACATCGCCATCTACTGTCAGATAGATGGAAACTCCTCCTGCACACAAATAAGTCTATCTGTTGCATATATATGAATATAGTATATACCAACAACAACCTCACAGGGGCGCTATATCAGGGGGTCACAACCTTACAGGGGCGCTATATCAGGGGGTCACAACCTTACAGGGGGTGCGGTGTGGGGCAGTCCTGTGTTTTGCAGAGTTGGGAATCATCTGTATATTTCTTAGGATTTTCTGAATTATCCACTTCTGGGACTTTCCTTAATTTGAGTTGTTCAGCTGGCGTGTCTGTGGGCGACCCTGTCCTGAGGACTGGAAAACCTCTGTCAGTAGAGCTCGGCCCTGGAATTATGGGGAACATCTTTGATGGGATCCAGCGTCCACTGAAGGATATTGCTGAACTCACCAAAAGTATCTACATCCCTCGTGGAATCAATATTAACGCTTTGTCTCGTGATATTAAGTGGGAGTTTATTCCTGATAAAAACATCCGGGTGAGTGGCTGCCCCAAAGATGGGGAACCTGCATTTATTATATTATTGCTTAGACACCGCCTTCTGCCTTATGTATGAAAACATCCAGAGCAATACAAGTGCACCAAAAAATATCTAACAGCAGGAAAATATACCCTAACATGCCCTCCCAGGCACGAAGCCGAACTCTAAGACTATGGCCTATCCCAGCCATCTGCAAAACTGTGACTGTGTGAAGTTAGGGAGAGGGTGGAGGGCTCATTACTGACCCCCTTGGTCCCAGTTTAAGGGGTCATTATTGAGTAAAAATGGCAGACAACGAGTAATGAGCATATAAAGTCATCTTGAAGCTTGTCTTCTTCTCTTTCAGGCTGGCAGTCATGTTACTGGAGGAGACATTTATGGAGTTGTCACTGAGAACTCTCTCATCAAACACAAGATCATGGTTCCTCCACGCGGCTGTGGCACAGTCACATACATTGCACCCCCGGGGAACTACGATGTCTCGGTATGATAACTTAACCATTCATTAGAGTGAAGATCAGACATATGTACAAAGTACACCCAATCACTCGGAGTAACTCTTTTGTCAGGACGTGGTCATGGAATTAGACTTTGAAGGCATCAAGGAGAAGTTGACTATGGTTCAAGTTTGGCCTGTCCGTCAGATTCGTCCAACTGCTGAGAAGCTCCCAGCAAACAACCCACTGCTGACAGGACAGAGAGTCTTGGATGCCCTCTTTCCGTATGTCTGCTCAACAATTGTCCCAATTTTAGTGTTTGCTGGCAAAAATATATAAATCTCTCCAACAGAAGCAAAAAAACTTTGTCTGGAATGAGGCCTGGGGGTATGTGCCCTGAGTAGACAGGTCATTGAAGCAGCTCTTAGAAGGCATCAGTTCTCCTGCAGAGACCAGCTGGTGTACAGAATCTCCCTGTGATCCCTGTCAGGAGAACCGGCACCTTCCTAGAGCTGCTATTAAGACATCTCCACTAGCCAACCAGAACCCTGTACTGAAGAAGAGCCACAACTCCGAATCAGCACTGTCTACACTTAGGTGCCTCTGGTTTGACATGTTTCAAGGCTCTTTAATAGGTTAAATGTTGACTTCCAGGATAGATACCTATAGGTAGTGCTAAAGAGACAGTTTCTTCTGGAGAAGAGCTAATTTACATACTTCTCCAAGGTAGAATTGCCAGTAACACTCTACATGATCTGGATCTGCGCATATTTCTTCCAGCAATAATTTCCGTGATTCTCATCGACATCTAAAACACATGTGTACCTGTGTCCTGACCTAGATGGATCCCAAAGTCACCAGGGGGATATATCTGAGATAAAAATAACGTCTCTTCTTGGTTGGTGCTCCATCTTAGGACATCTACCCCCAGTCCATTATACCATTGTTAAGTATCGATCCCTGGGGTTCCTACACTAATCTTTACTACAATCATGGTCACAATTGGAGAACCCCATAAGGTTGTGGGTGGAAGAAGCCTGAGCTCCCATCTATGGTGAGGGCATTGATAGTCAATGATTTACTAGGCAGATATCACAGGTTACGATATTTTCATCAAAATTTATGACAATGCAATCTTTTTCCCATATGACTTTGTGAAATAAAAGGTAAGATGTTTGTGGTATTTTTTAGTATTCATGCAGGACATTTCATATTTATATGTAATAGATGTGTTCAAGGTGGAACTACGGCAATCCCAGGGGCCTTTGGTTGTGGGAAGACGGTAATCTCTCAGGCACTCTCCAAATACTCGAACAGTGATGTCATTGTCTACGTGGGCTGTGGAGAGCGTGGCAATGAGATGTCTGAGGTGCTGAGAGATTTCCCTGAGGTGAGTCCATAAATGTTTCATGTGTGGGCCCTTCAGAAGGACCTTCTACACCAGTTGTCCATATTGTATAACCCTAATGTCTGAGTGCACAGCTAAGTACACTTATACAGTATATCTTCATGAGTGGCTGAGGTGCTGAGAGATTTCCCTGAGGTGAGTCCATAAATGTTTCATCTGAGGTGAGAACATGTGTGGGTCCTTCAGAAGGACCTTCTGCACCAGTAGTCCATATTGTATAACCCTAATGTCTGACTATGCAGCTATTTACAGTGCTATAACCTCATGAGTGGCTGAGGGGCTGAAAGATTTCCTTGAGGAGAGGCCTTAAGTGTCGCATCTGAAGCAGAAATATTTGTGAACCCTTCAGAAGGACCTGTGTCAGTAGCCCATGTTGTCTTACTACACAGCTATACGCATTACTATGTCTTCATGAGTGGCTGAGTGAACATTTTTCTGCTTGTACTTGGATTTCTCGGGTACGTTTATCATCCCCTTATTGAGATCCTGGCCAAGCTACAACTCTTTTCATGAAAGGTGTATATTCAGTATTAGGTCATGGACTCACACACCACCACCACCACCACCACCACCACCACAGAAGGGTGCTTGTATGTTCTCAATACTGTGAGCACTGAACAGATGATCTGAATGTGTGAATGTTCAATCTAGCTTACTATGGAGGTCGATGGGAAAACGGAGACTATCATGAAAAGGACAACTCTGGTTGCCAACACATCCAACATGCCAGTAGCTGCCCGTGAGGCATCAATCTACACAGGTGAGCAGACATGTCCATTGTGGGTGAAGGGAGTGTCCTTCTACCATCTAGTCATACAGCTGGGAATAGGTTTTATGTCCAGCATGTAATTTATGGTGTGAACTGACCTAAGTATACTTTGATGTGAGTCCACTCGATAATAGCCATTGTGTTAACCCTTTAATGACGGTATGCTTTGTTTCTGAATTGTGGCTTGACATAGATTTCCTTTTTGTTCATAGGGATCACCCTTTCAGAGTACTTCCGAGACATGGGATACAATGTCAGTATGATGGCCGACTCCACATCGCGGTGGGCTGAAGCCCTTAGGGAAATCTCTGGTCGTCTGGCAGAAATGCCAGCCGGTAAGATCCATTCATTCATATTGACTCTCTCACACCAGTCAGTCCAATGAGATATAGAAAAACAATGGCCTGTAGATAAAAGTCCATCTCTAGTGGTCTCTTCTGGAATATCATGGAAAGCTGATGAAGAGTGCAGAGCAACGTCCTTCGTGACAGGTCAAAGGTCGATGTTTCATGAGGCCTTACAGCCATCTAGTTCTTTCATGATAGCTTTCAGCCATTGACCATCTGCAGATCTTCTCAGATGTGACAGATGATACAGATGATGACAGTGGTTGCTGTTTTACAGACAGCGGCTATCCTGCCTACCTTGGTGCCCGTTTGGCTTCTTTCTATGAGCGCGCAGGAAGAGTCAGATGTCTTGGGAGTCCAGACAGAGAAGGAAGTGTCAGCATTGTGGGAGCGTAAGTTCTTCTCTCAAATATTCATATATTCTCTATCAATGGACGCCTGAACTGTCGATGATGGACACCACCTAACCCTCATAACATTGTCACTAAGCTTCAAACCGCATGACCCAAGAAGGGGGCAAGTGTAAGGGGTTAATCTATTACCCTCACCTTCCCCACAAGGCTCAGCCCTCACTGACGCCACCCAAGACCTGGGCTGAGACGTACTAGTGAATACTCCAGCTGTCACATAGTTAACACGTTCTAAAGAAAGACTATGAATTTCTTACAGCACAAGGGCTGAATTTTATCTCCTTCCTACTCAGTGCGGTAATAGTAGGGCAGGATCTGATATAGCTGCGACCTGTCTCACTAAAGCTAATTCTGTCACACTTGGCATGTCCAAGTGTCCATAGTGATCACGACATCTGGATGGGTAGAGGGGGCCTCCTCTCACCCCCTTCACCCGTCCACAATGAGATTGTGAGGTTCTTAAGGCTTACAATGGTCTGAAGTAAATGAAGAAAGACAATTCTCTGAATCTCCGCAGTTTCTTGGACACCTGTTAAAGATATTCCAAATTTTTTAATGAAACTGAAGAAATGGAGATTTGCTTTGGATGAACAAAAATGGCCACCACATTGTACTGTAGAGTCTCTTCAGAACCTAGTATGAAATAGGTGGAGACCCCGGGGAGGTGACAAAAATAGAAAAAACATTCACATTCACATTCCCTCACCTCCACTGAGCCTCCTCATGGCGACCAGCAGTCTCCTGATTACGTCTGGTGCCCTCCTGTGACTTCATGCATCTGGGGGTCACTGCGGAGGCCTGTGATAGGGCCACCAGTGGTCACATGGGCACGCTGCCACAGAAGAACACCAGACGTCACTGAGGAGCTTGAGAGAGGACGTCACTAAAAGGCCCAAAAGAGGTAATGGAAGGTGAGTGTAATTTTATCTTTTAATTTTTACACCTCCCCTAGGCCTCACCAATTATACACCGGGGTATAAGAAATGTCACTGTCACTTTGACTTTGGCTCTGTTTACTTTAGAAGGCTAGAATATAGTCCTAGGAGCCCTAACAGTGTCATATACTATGTATTATAGATATATAGTCCTAGGAGCCCTGACAGTGTCATACACTATGTATTATAAATATATAGTCCTAGGAGTCCTGACAGTGTCATACACTATGTATTATAAATATATAGTCCTAGGAGTCCTGACAGTGTCATACACTATGTATTATAGAGATATAGTCCTAGGAGCCGTGACAGTGTCATATACTATGTATTATAGATATACAGTCCTAGGAGTCCTGACAGTGTCCTACACTATGTATTATAGATATATAGTCCTAGGAACCCTGACAGTGTCACACACTATGTATTATAGATATATAGTCCTAGGAGCCCTGACAGTGTCATACACTATGTATTATAGATATATAGTCCTAGGATCCCTGACAGTGTCACACACTATGTATTATAGATATATAGTCCTAGGAGCCCTGACAGTGTCATACACTATGTATTATAGAGATAGAGTCCTAGGAGCCCTGACAGTGTCCTACACTATGTATTATAGAGATATAGTCCTAGGAGCCCTGACAGTGTCACACACTATGTATTATAGATATATAGTCCTAGGAGCCCTGACAGTGTCATACACTATGTCTTATAGATATATAGTCCTAGGAGTCCTGACAGTGTCATACACTATGTATTATAGATATATAGTCCTAGGAGCCCTGACAGTGTCATACACTATGTATTATAGAGATAGAGTCCTAGGAGCCCTGACAGTGTCCTACACTATGTATTATAGATATATAGTCCTAGGAGTCCTGACAGTGTCATACACTATGTATTATAGAGATATAGTCCTAGGAGCCCTAACAGTGTCATACACTATGTATTATAGATATATAGTCCTAGGAGTCCTGACAGTGTCATACACTATGTATTATAGATATATAGTCCTAGGAGCCCTGACAGTGTCATACACTATGTATTATAGATATATAGTCCTCGGAGCCCTGACAGTGTCATACACTATGTATTATAGATATATAGTCCTAGAAACTCTGACAGTGTCATACACTATGTATTATAGATATAATGTCCTAGGAGCTCTGACAGTGTCATACACTATGTATCATAGATATATAGTCCTAGGAGCCCTGACAGTGTCACACACTATATATTATAGATACAGTCATATGAAAAAGTTTGGGCACCCCTATTAATCTTAATCATTTTTAGTTCTAAATATTTGGGTGTTTGCAACAGCCATTTCAATTTGATATATCTAATAACTGATGGACACAGTAATATTTCAGGATTGAAATGAGGTTTATTGTACTAACAGAAAATGTGCAATATGCATTAAACCAAAATTTGACCGGTGCAAAAGTATGGGCACCTCAACAGAAAAGTGACATTAATATTTAGTAGATCCTCCTTTTGCAAAAATAACAGCCTCTAGTCGCTTCCTGTAGCTTTTAATCAGTTCCTGGATCCTGGATGAAGGTATTTTTGACCATTCCTCTTTACAAAACAATTCCAGTTCAGTTAAGTTTGATGGTCGCCGAGCATGGACAGCCCGCTTCAAATTATCCCACAGATGTTCAATGATATTCAGGTCTGGGGACTGGGATGGCCATTCCAGAACATTGTAATTGTTCCTCTGCATGAATGCCTGAGTAGATTTGGAGCTGTGTTTTGGATCATTGTCTTGCTGAAATATCCATCCCCGGCGTAACTTCAAATTCGTCACTAATTCTTGTACATTATTCTCAAGAATCTGCTGATACTGAGTTGAATCCATGCGACCCTCAACTTTAACAAGATTCCCGGTGCCGGCATTGGCCACACAGCCCCAAAGCATGATGGAACCTCCACCAAATTTTACAGTGGGTAGCAAGTGTTTTTCTTGGAATGCTGTGTTTTTTTGACGCCATGCATAACGCCTTTTTGTATGACCAAACAACTCAATCTTTGTTTCATCAGTCCACAGGACCTTCTTCCAAAATGAAGCTGGCTTGTCCAAATGTGCTTTTGCATAGCTCAGGCGACTCTGTTTGTGGCGTGCTTTCAGAAACGGCTTCTTTCGCATCACTCTCCCATACAGCTTCTCCTTGTGCAAAGTGTGCTGTATTGTTGACCGATGCACAGTGACACCATCTGCAGCAAGATGATGCTGCAGCTCTTTGGAGGTGATCTGTGGATTGTCCTTGACTGTTCTCACCATTCTTCTTCTCTGCCTTTCTGATATTTTTCTTGGCCTGCCACTTCTGGGCTTAACAAGAACTGTCCCTGTGGTCTTCCATTTCCTTACTATGTTCCTCACAGTGGAAACTGACAGGTTAAATCTCTGAGACAACTTTTTGTATCCTTCCCCTGAACAACTATGTTGAACAATCTTTGTTTTCAGATCATTTGAGAGTTGTTTTGAGGAGCCCATGATGCCACTCTTCAGAGGAGATTCAAATAGGAGAACAACTTGCAATTGGCCACCTTACATACCTTTTCTCATGATTGGATACACCTGGCTATGAAGTTCAAAGCACAGTGAGGTTACAAAACCAATTTTGTGCTTCAGTAAGTCAGTAAAAAGTAGTTAGGAGTATTCAAATCAATAAAATGATAAGGGTACCCAAATTTTTGCACCGGTCAAATTTTGGTTTAATGCATATTGCACATTTTCTGTTAGTACAATAAACCTCATTTCAATCCTGAAATATTACTGTGTCCATCAGTTATTAGATATATCAAATTGAAATGGCTGTTGCAAACACCCAAATATTTAGAACTAAAAATGATTAAGATTAATAGGGGTGCCCAAACTTTTTCATATGACTGTATATAGTCCTAGGAGCCCTGACAGTGTCATACACTATGCATTATAGATATAATGTCCTAGGAGCCCTGACAGTGTCACACATTATGTATTATAGATATTTAGTCCTATATTGATGAAACTGCCTTTCATCAGTGAGGACCATGGAGGAGGACAGAAGGACTTTATGAACAATGACATATACTTGGCTAACACTGACTATTTTCTTTATTTACAGAGTATCTCCACCAGGAGGTGACTTCTCAGACCCGGTCACATCAGCCACTCTGGGCATAGTACAGGTGAGACATTATCAGTCTGGTACAGGTGACATTTTGGTTTGCCAGTCAGTCTACAGTATGATGTGTTTGGGTCACTTTCACTACGGTTGTCAGGAATCACCTTTTAAGTCAAAGGACTACCCATATAGACCTCTAATGTCCGGAAGTAGCCTCAGACAATGTTAAGAAAGTCCCCTGGACCTTATGAACGTCTCAATCTGGCATAGGAATGAAAACCCTAACCCTCCTGACCATACATATACTAATCCTAAATACAGAAACCCTAATCCTACTAACCCTATGTATGAAAACCTTCCCTCTACTCACACTAAATACAAGAACCCGAACTATGTACCCTAAATCATGAATCCCTAAGTCTACTGACTCTCAATTCACAAACTCTAATTTCACTATATTTAAACCCTGAAATCCTAGAGCAACTAAACCTCACTCCTGAGATGGTAGCCTAAGAAGTAGAGATGAGTTTGATTTGGGTTCTTCCGGTCATTGCTTTTATTAGTCATGTTTGACACTCTGAGTTCTCCTCCTCGTCTATTCAACCTTAGTAATGTCAGGTAGGGCTATTGGAAAATGGATGGTGGTTGGTGGTCGCAGACAGCTCAGGGGACAACACGGGAGGGATTTGTTTTAAGTTTTTAAAATTAATTTTTAATGAATGAAGGAGTCTTAAGCAGCAAAAACTCAAATCTAAGACAGAGGACACCGACTGTACTAGTGTTAGTGTAGTTGGTGTGTAACTTCACTTACAAGACCTAGACCGATCCCGATCCGTACAAGTGTTAGTGTAGCCAGTGTGTAACTTCACTTATAAGACATAGACTGATCCCCACCGTACTAGTGTTAGTGTAGCTGGTGTGTAACTTCACTTACACGACCTAGACCAATCCCGATCCGTACTAGTGTTAGTGTAGCCGGTGTGTAACTTCACTTACAAGACATAGACTGATCCCCACTGTACTAGTGTTCATGTAGCCGGTGTGTAACTTCACTTACAAGACATAGACTGATCCCCAACATACTAGTCTTAGAGTAGCCGGTGTGTAACTTCACTTACAAGACATAGACCGATCCCTATTGTACTAGTGTTAGTGTAGCCGGTGTGTAACTTCACTTACAAGACCTAGACCAATCCCGATCCGTACTAGTGTTAGTGTAGCCGGTGTGTAACTTCACTTACACGACCTAGACCGATCCCGATCCGTACTAGTGTTAGTGTAACCGGTGTGTAACTTCACTTACAAGACATAGACTGATCAGATCCGTACTAGTGTTAGTGTAGCCGGTGTGTAACTTCACTTACAAGACATAGACTGATCCCCACCATACTAGTGTTGTGTAGCCGGTGTGTAACTTCACTTACAAGACATAGACTGATCCCCACCATACTAGTCTTAGTGTAGCTGGTGTGTAACTTCACTTACAAGACATAGACTGATCCCTATTGTACTAGTGTTAGTGTAGCTGGTGTGTAACTTCACTTACAAGACATAGACCGATACCTATTGTACTAGTGTTAGTGTAGCCGGTGTGTAACTTCACTTACACGACCTAGACCGATCCCGATCCGTACTAGTGTTAGTGTAACCGGTATGTAATTTCACTTACAAGACATAGACTGATCCCGATCCGTACTAGTGTTAGTGTAGTTGGTGTGTAACTTCACTTACAAGACATAGACCGATCCCGATCCGTACTAGTGTTAGTGTAGCTGGTGTGTAACTTCACTTACAAGACATAGACCGATACCTATCGTACTAGTGTTAGTGTAGCCGGTGTGTAACTTCACTTACAAGACATAGACCGATCCCAATCCGTACTAGTGTTAGTGTAGCTGGTGTGTAACTTCACTTACAAGACATAGACCGATACCTATCGTACTAGTGTTAGTGTAGCCGGTGTGTAACTTCACTTACAAGACATAGACCGATACCTATCGTACTAGTGTTAGTGTAGCTGGTGTGTAACTTCACTTACAAGACATAGACCGATACCTATCGTACTAGTGTTAGTGTAGCCGGTGTGTAACTTCACTTACAAGACCTAGACCAATCCCGATCCGTACTAGTGTTAGTGTAGCCGGTGTGTAATTTCACTTACAAGACATAGACCGATCCCTATTGTACTAGTGTTAGTGTAGCCGGTGTGTAACTTCACTTACACGACCTAGACCGATCCCGACCGTACTAGTGTTAGTGTAGCCAGTGTGTAACTTCACTTACAAGACATAGACTGATCCCCACCGTACTAGTGTTAGTGTAGCCGGTGTGTAAATTCACTTATAAGACCTAGACAAATCCCGATCCATACTAGTCTTAGTGTAGCCAGTGTGTAACTTCACTTACAAGACATAGACTGATCCCCACCGTACTAGTGTTAGTGTAGCCGGTGTGTAACTTCACTTACAAGACATAGACCGAACCTGACCATATTAGTGTTAGTGTAGCCAGTGTGTAACTTCACTTACAAGACATAGACCGATCCCTGTTGTACTAGTGTTAGTGTAGCCAGTGTGTAACTTCTCTTACAAGACATAGACCGATCCCCACCGTATTAGTCTTAGTGTAGCCGGTGTGTAACTTCACTTACAGGACATAGACCGATCTCCACCGTACTAGTGTTAGTGTAGCCGGTGGGTAACTTCACTTACAAGACATAAACCGATCCCCACCGTACTAGTGTTACTGTAGCCAGTGTGTAACTTCACTTACAAGACATAGACCGATCCCTATTGTACTAGTGTTAGTGTAGCCGGTGTGTAACTTCACTTACAAGACATAGACCGATCCCGATCCGTACTAGTGTTAGTGTAGCCAGTGTGTAACTTCTCTTACAAGACATAGACCGATACCTATCGTACTAGTGTTAGTGTAGCCGGTGTGTAACTTCACTTACAAGACATAAACCGATCCCCACCGTACTAGTGTTACTGTAGCCAGTGTGTAACTTCACTTTCAAGACATAGACCGATCCCTATTGTACTAGTGTTAGTGTAGTTGGTGTGTAACTTCACTTACAAGACCTAGACCAATCCCGATCCGTACTAGTGTTAGTGTAGCCGGTGTGTAACTTCACTTACAAGACATAGACCGATCCCTATTGTACTAGTATTAGTGTAGCCGATGTGTAACTTCTCTTACAAGACATAGACCGATCCCCACCGTACTAGTGTTAGTGTAGCCAGTGTGTTAATGTAGCCTAGTTAGTGTAACTAGTGTATCACTTCACTATCGAGGAGGATCTTCTCCCTCTACACGGCCCCTATTGGACAAACCATCAGCAGATTTGGCTTTTAATACCATCTTTATGCTGATGAATCCCAGCTATATACCTCCTCCGGTGATGTCACCCCTGCTGTACTGCAGAACACTATAAAACTGAACTTCTTGTGTTCCCTCCATCTAGTAACAGACCTAACCCTGATATCTCCATTTCTGTCTGTGGTCTTACTATTACACTGTGGCAGTACGCCCGCTGTCTGGGGGTTGTATTTGACTCAGATCTCACCTTCACCCCACATATTCAGACACTTGCATGCTCTTGTCATCTCCGTCCTTTTCTCTCCTCATTGTCGCCCTCTACAATCCTCTTTCTGTCACTCTCATACACAGATACATCTCACTTTTGTCAGTTGCTACACTGGTTGTCCGTCCACCAAAGACTACAATTTAAACTTATCACACTCCCCTATGAAACCCTCCATAGCACTGACCTCCCTATATCTCCTCCCTCTTCACTGTCTACCATCCTAACTGTCCTCTCCATTCTGCCAATGACCTTAGACTTGAATCACACTCCATATCCAAGACAAACAAGCCCTCTGACCTCTTGTGTCCTCCTCCTATCTCCTCATAGATTGTAAGCTCTTATGAACGGGGCCCTCACTCCTCTTGTGTCCTCCACATAGATTGTAAGCTCTTGTGAGCGGGGCCCTCACTCCTCTTGAGTCCTCCTATATCCTCATAGATTGTAAGCTCTTGTGAGTGGGGTCCTCACTCCTCTTGTGTCCTCCTCCTATCTCCTCATAGATTGTAAGCTCTTGTGAGCGGGGCCCTCACTCCTCTTGAGTCCTCCTATCTCCTCATAGATTGTAAGCTCTTGTGAGCAGGGCCCTCACTCCTCTTGTGTCCTCCTCCTATCTCCTCATAGATTGTAAGCTCTTGTGAGCGGGGCCCTCACTCCTCTTGTGTCCTCCTCTATCTCCTCATAGATTGTAAGCTCTTGTGAGCGGGGCCCTCACTCCTCTTGTGTCCTCCCCTCTATCTCCTCATAGACTGTAAGCTCTTGTGAGCGGGGCCCTCACTCCTCTTGTGTCCTCCCCTCTATCTCCTCATAGACTGTAAGCTCTTGTGCCTCGGCCCTCACTCCTCTTGTGTCCTCCTCCTATCTCCTCATAGACTGTAAGCTCTTGTGCCTGGGCCCTCACTCCTCTTGTGTCCTCCTCTCTATCTCCTCATAGATTGTAAGCTCTTGTGAGCGGGGTCCTCACTCCTCTTGTGTCCTCCTCTCTATCTCCTCATAGATTGTAAGCTCTTGTGAGCGGGGCCCTCACTCCTCTTGTGTCCTTCTATCTTCTCATAGATTGTAAGCTCTTGTGAGTGGGGTCCTCACTCCTCTTGTGTCCTCCACATAGATTGTAAGTTCTTGTGAGCGGGATCCTCACTCCTCTTGAGTCCTCCTATCTCCTCATAGATTGTAAGTTCTTGTGAGCGGGGCCCTCACTCCTCTTGTGTCCTCTCTATCTCCTCATAGATTGTAAGCTCTTGTGAGCGGGGCCCTCACTCCTCTTGTGTCCTCCTCTCTATCTCCTCATAGATTGTAAGCTCTTGTGAGCGGGGCCCTCACTCCTCTTGTATCCTCCTCTCTATCTCCTCATAGATTGTAAGCTCTTGCGAGCGGGGTCCTCACTCCTCTTGTGTCCTCTATATCTCCTCATAGATTGTAAGCTCTTGTGAGCGGGGCCCTCACTCCTCTTGTGTCCTCTCTATCTCCCTCATAGATTGTAAGCTCTTGTGAGCGGGGACCTCACTCCTCTTGTGTCCTCCTCTATCTCCTCATAGATTGTAAGCTCTTGTGAGCGGGGTCCTCACTCCTCTTGTGTCCTCCTCTCTATCTCCTCATAGATTGTAAGCTCTTGTGAGCGGGGCCCTCACTCCTCTTGTGTCCTCCTATCTCCTCATAGATTGTAAGCTCTTGTGAGCGGGGTCCTCACTCCTCTTGTGTCCTCCTATCTCCTCATAGATTGTAATCTCTTGTGAGCGGAGCCCTCACTCCTCTTGTGTCCTCCTCCTATCTCCTCATAGACTGTAAGCTCTTGTGAGCGGGGTCCTCACTCCTCTTGTGTCCTCCTATCTCCTCATAGATTGTAAGCTCTTTTGAGCGGGGTCCTCTCTCCTATTGTGTCCTCTCTATCTCCTCATAGATTGTAAGCTCTTGTGAGCGGAGCCCTCACTTCTCTTGTGTCCTCCTCCTATCCCCTCAGAGATTGTAAGCTCTTGTGAGCGGGGCCCTCACTCCTCTTGTGTCCTCCTCTACCTCATAGATTGTAAGCTCTTGTGAGCGGGGCCCTCACTCTTCTTGTGTCCTCCTCTCTATCTCCTCATAGATTGTAAGCTCTTGTGAGCGGGGTCCTCACTCCTCTTGTGTCCTCTCTATCTCCTCATAGATTGTAAGCTCTTGTGAGCGGGGCCCTCACTCTTCTTGTGTCCTCTCTATGTCGTTATAGATTGTAAGCTCTTGTGAGCGGGGTCCTCACTACTCTTGTGTCCTCTCTATCTCCTCATAGATTGTAAGCTCTTGTGAGCGGGGTCCTCACTCCTCTTGTGTCCTCCTATCTCCTCATAGATTGTAAGCTCTTGTGAGCGGGGTCCTCACTCCTCTTGTGTCCTCTCTATCTCCTCATAGATTGTAAGCTCTTGTGAGCGGGGCCCTCACTCCTCTTGTGTCCTCCTCTCTATCTCCTCATAGATTGTAAGCTCTTGTGAGCGGGGCCCTCACTCCTCTTGTGCCCTCTCTATCTCCTCATAGATTGTAAGCTCTTGTGAGCGGGGCCCTCACTCCTCTTGTGTCCTCTCTATCTCCTCATAGATTGTAAGCTCTTGTGAGCGGGGCCCTCACTCCTCTTGTGTACTCCTCTCTATCTCCTCATAGATTGTAAGCTCTTGTGAGCGGGGTCCTCACTCCTCTTGTGTCCTCTCTATCTCCTCATAGATTGTAAGCTCTTGTGAGCGGGGCCCTCACTCCTCTTGTGTCCTCTCTATCTCCTCATAGATTGTAAGCTCTTGTGAGCGGGGCCCTCACTCCTCTTGTGTCCTCCTCTCTATCTCCTCATAGATTGTAAGCTCTTGTGAGCGGGGCCCTCACTCCTCTTGTGCCCTCTCTATCTTCTCATAGATTGTAAGCTCTTGTGAGCGGGGCCCTCACTCCTCTTGTGTCCTCTCTATCTCCTCATAGATTGTAAGCTCTTGTGAGCGGGGCCCTCACTCCTCTTGTGTACTCCTCTCTATCTCCTCATAGATTGTAAGCTCTTGTGAGCGGGGTCCTCACTCCTCTTGTGTCCTCTCTATCTCCTCATAGATTGTAAGCTCTTGTGAGCGGGGCCCTCACTCCTCTTGTGTCCTCCTCTATCTCCTCATAGATTGTAAGCTCTTGTGAGCGGGGCCCTCACTCCTCTTGTGTCCTCTCTATCTCCTCATAGATTGTAAGCTCTTGTGAGCGGAGCCCTCACTCCTCTTGTGTCCTCTCTATCTCCTCATAGATTGTAAGCTCTTGTGAGCAGGCCCTCACTCCTCTTATATCCTCCTCTCTATCTCCTCATAGATTGTAAGCTCTTGTGAGCGGGGCCCTCAATCCTCTTGTGTCCTCCTCTCTATCTCCTCATAGATTGTAAGCTCTTGTGAGCGGGGCCCTCACTCCTCTTGTGTCCTTTCTATCTCCTCATAGACTGTAAGCTCTTGTGAGCGGGGTCCTCACTCCTCTTGTGTCCTCCTCCTATCTCCTCGTAGATTGTAAGCTCTTGTGAGCGGGGCCCTCACTCCTCTTGTGTCCTCCTGTCTATCTCCTCATAGATTGTAAGCTCTTGTGATCGGGGTCCTCACTCCTCTTGTGTCCTCCTATCTCCTCATAGATTGTAAGCTCTTGTGAGCGGGGTCCTCACTCCTCTTGTATCCTCCTCTATCTCCTCATAGATTGTAAGCTCTTGTGAGCGGGGTCCTCACTCCTCTTGTGTCCTCCTATCTCCTCATAGATTGTAAGCTCCTGTGAGCGGGGTCCTCACTCCTCTTGTGTCCTCCTATCTCCTCATAGATTGTAAGCTCTTGTGAGCGGGATCCTCACTCCTCTTGTATCCTCCTCTATCTCATCATAGACTGTAAGCTCTTGTGAGCGGGGCCCTCACTCCTCTTGTGTCCTCCTCTTGTGTCCTCCTCTCTATCTCCTCATAGATTTTAAGCTCTTGTGAGCGGGGTCCTCACTCCTCTTGTATCCTCCTCTATCGCCTCATAGATTGTAAGCTCCTGTGAGTGGGGTCCTCACTCCTCTTGTTTCCTCTCTATCTCATCATAGACTGTAAGCTCTTGTGAGCGCGGCCCTCATTCCTCTTGTGTCCTCCTATCTCCTCATAGATTGTAAGCTCTTGTGAGCGGGGCCCTCACTCCTCTTGTGTCCTCCTCTCTATCTCCTCATAGATTGTAAGCTCTTGTGAGCAGGGTCCTCACACCTCTTGTGTCCTCCTCTCTATCTCCTCATAGATTGTAAGCTCTTGTGAGCGGGGCCCTCACACTTCTTGTGTCCTCTCTATCTCCTCATAGATTGTAAGCTCTTGTGAGTGGGGCCCTCACTCCTCTTGTGTCCTCTCTATCTCCTCATAGATTGTAAACTCTTGTGAGCGGGGCCCTCACTCCTCTTGTGTCCTCCTCTCTATCTCCTCATAGATTATAAGCTCTTGTGAGCGGGGCCCTCACTCCTCTTGTGTCCTTTCTATCTCCTCATAGACTGTAAGCTCTTGTGAGCGGGGTCCTGACTCCTCTTGTGTCCTCCTCCTATCTCCTCGTAGATTGTAAGCTCTTGTGAGCGGGGTCCTCACGCCTCTTGTGTCCTCCTCTCTATCTCCTCATAGATTGTAAGCTCTTGTGAGCGGGGCCCTCACACTTTTTGTGTCCTCTCTATCTCCTCATAGATTGTAAGCTCTTGTGAGCGGGGCCCTCACTCCTCTTGTGTCCTCTCTATCTCCTCATAGATTGTAAGCTCTTGTGAGCGGGGTCCTCACTCCTCTTGTGTCCTCTTATCTCCTCATAGATTGTAAGCTCTTGTGAGCGGGGCCCTCACTCCTCTTGTGTCCTCCTATCTCCTCATAGATTGTAAGCTCTTGTGAGCAGGGCCCTCACTCCTCTTGTGTCCTCCTCCTATCTCCTCATAGATTGTAAGCTCTTGTGAGCGGGGCCCTCACTCCTCTTGTGTCCTACTCCTATCTCCTCATAGACTGTAAGCTCTTGTGAGCGGGGTCCTCACTCCTCTTGTGTCCTCCTCTATCTCCTCATAGATTGTAAGCTCTTGTGAGCGGGGTCTTCACTCCTCTTGTGTCCTCCTATCTCCTCATAGATTGTAAGCTCTTGTGAGCGGGGTCCTCACTCCTCTTGAGTCCTCCTATCTCCTCATAGATTGTAAGCTCCTGTGAGCGGGGTCCTCACTCCTCTTGTGTCCTCTCTATCTCATCATAGACTGTAAGCTCTTGTGAGCGCGGCCCTCATTCCTCTTGTGTCCTCCTATCTCCTCATAGATTGTAAGCTCTTGTGAGCGGGGCCCTCTCTCCTCTTGTGTCCTCCTCTCTATCTCCTCATAGATTGTAAGCTCTTGTGAGCGGGGTCCTCACTCCTCTTGTGTCCTCTCTATCTCCTCATAGATTGTAAGCTCTTGTGAGCGGGGCCCTCACTCCTCTTGTGTCCTCTCTATCTCATCATAGATTGTAAGCTCTTGTGAGCGCGGCCCTCATTCCTCTTGTGTCCTCCTATCTCCTCATAGATTGTAAGCTCTTGTGAGCGGGGCCCTCACTCCTCTTGTGTCCTCCTATCTCCTCATAGATTGTAAGCTCTTGTGAGCAGGGTCCTCACTCCTCTTGTGTCCTCCTGCTATCTCCTCATAGATTGTAAGCTCTTGTGAGCGGGGCCCTCACTCCTCTTGTGTCCTCCTCTCTATCTCCTCATAGATTGTAAGCTCTTGTGAGCGGGGTCCTCACTCCTCTTGTGTCCTCCTCCTATCTCCTCATAGATTGTAAGCTCTTGTGAGCGGGGCCCTCACTCCTCTTGTGTCCTCCTATCTCCTCATAGATTGTAAGCTCTTGTGAGCGGGGTCCTCACTCCTCTTGTGTCCTCTATATCTCCTCATAGATTGTAAGCTCTTGTGAGCGGGGCCCTCACTCCTCTTGTGTCCTCTCTATCTCCTCATAGATTGTAAGCTCTTGTGAGCTGGGACCTCACTCCTCTTGTGTCCTCCTCTATCTCCTCATAGATTGTAAGCTCTTGTGAGCGGGGTCCTCACTCCTCTTGTGTCCTCCTCTCTATCTCCTCATAGATTGTAAGCTCTTGTGACTGGGGCCCTCACTCCTCTTGTGCCCTCTCTATCTCCTCATAGATTGTAAGCTCTTGTGAGCGGGGCTCTCACTCCTCTTGTGTCCTCTCTATCTCCTCATAGATTGTAAGCTCTTGTGAGTGGAGCCCTCACTCCTCTTGTGTCCTCTCTATCTCCTCATAGATTGTAAGCTCTTGTGAGCGGGGCCCTCACTCCTCTTGTGTCCTCTTATCTCCTCATAGATTGTAAGCTCTTGTGAGCGGGGCCCTCACTCCTCTTGTGTCCTCCTATCTCCTCATAGATTGTAAGCTCTTGTGAGCAGGGCCCTCACTCATTTTGTGTCCTCCTCTCTATCTCCTCATAGATTGTAAGCTCTTGTGAGTGGGGCCCTCACTCCTCTTGTGTCCTCTCTATCTCCTCATAGACTGTAAGCTCTTGTGAGCGGGGCCCTCACTCCTCTTGTGTCCTCTCTATCTCCTCATAGATTGTAAGCTCTTGTGAGCGGGGTCCTCACTCCTCTTGTGTCCTCTTATCTCCTCATAGATTGTAAGCTCTTGTGAGCGGGGCCCTCACTCCTCTTGTGTCCTCCTCCTATCTCCTCATAGATTGTAAGCTCTTGTGAGCGGGGCCCTCACTCCTCTTGTGTCCTCTCTATCTCCTCATAGATTGTAAGCTCTTGTGAGCGGGGCCCTCACTCCTCTTGTGTCCTCCTCCTATCTCCTCACAGACTGTAAGCTCTTGTGAGCGGGGTCCTCACTCCTCTTGTGTTCTCCTCTATCTCCTCATAGATTGTAAGCTCTTGTGAGCGGGGTCCTCACTCCTCTTGTGTCCTCCTATCTCCTCATAGATTGTAAGCTCTTGTGAGCGGGGTCCTCACTCCTCTTGAGTCCTCCTATCTCCTCATAGATTGTAAGCTCCTGTGAGCGGGGTCCTCACTCCTCTTGTGTCCTCTCTATCTCATCATAGATTGTAAGCTCTTGTGAGCGCGGCCCTCATTCCTCTTGTGTCCTCCTATCTCCTCATAGATTGTAAGCTCTTGTGAGCGGGGCCCTCACTCCTCTTGTGTCCTCCTATCTCCTCATAGATTGTAAGCTCTTGTGAGCGGGGTCCTCACTCCTCTTGTGTCCTCCTCTATCTCCTCATAGATTATAAGCTCTTGTGAGCGGGGCCCTCACTCCTCTTGTGTCCTCCTCCTATCTCCTCATAGATTGTAAGCTCTTGTGAGCGGGGTCCTCACTCCTCTTGTGTCCTCCTCCTATCTCCTCATAGATTCTAAGCTCTTGTGAGCGGGGCCCTCACTCCTCTTGTGTCCTCCTCTCTATCTCCTCATAGATTGTAAGCTCTTGTGAGCGGGGTCCTCACTCCTCTTGTGTCCTCTCTATCTCCTCATAGATTGTAAGCTCTTGTGAGCGGGGTCCTCACTCCTCTTGTGTCCTCCTCCTATCTCCTCATAGATTCTAAGCTCTTGTGAGCGGGGTCCTCACTCCTCTTGTGTCCTCCTATCTCCTCATAGATTGTAAGCTCTTGTGAGGGCACTAGTATCAGCATTGCTGGTCTATAACTTCACTTTTCCGGGGGTTGTGTCTCGGACGATACTAGTGTTTATCAATGAAACACAAGGATGATTTACAAGGAACGAAGGAGTCTTTTGCAGCGAAAACTCAATTGTAAGACGGGGATTCCATAAGTAACTTGTTCTGAAGACCATACAGGGAGGATATCTCTGAGTATATGAGTGATGAGCCATCTGATGTCTTGTCTTGTGGTAGGTGTTCTGGGGTTTGGACAAGAAGCTGGCACAGAGGAAGCATTTCCCCTCCGTGAACTGGCTCATCAGCTACAGCAAGTACATGAGAGCACTGGATGAATACTACGAGAGGAACTTCCCGGAACTTGTGCCTCTTAGGACAAAAGCCAAGGAAATTCTACAAGAAGAAGAGGACCTGGCGGAGATTGTCCAGCTGGTGGGGAAGGTGAGCAAATTACTGGTTTCTGTTGGGTTGGTCATGGGTGAGGCTGGGCATTTATATAGGAACACATACAATGATATGGGAGTAGACCTCATCTGTAAGCATCGTGCATGTTGTGGGGCTCTCTTCCCCGTATTGCAGGCTATTCCCAGGTTTATTTTTGGAGTGAGGATCTCATATCTCTGTGACCTTCAGATGGATTTCTTGATATAAAGAGTTTGTATATAGCTGGACAGTTCCTGGGGACTGAGGCACCCACATTTTGGTTTCAAGGTGCCATGTAGTGCTGGTGTCATCTACCCATACTTCACATAGCAGGGTGCAGTAGACGCCAACATCACTCAGTTCCCGAAACCCTCATAGTCCTACCCTATAGAAGTGTGTGAGTGGTGGAATTACCATGTGAGATGTCTATGATGTCCTCTGTCCACAGGGATCCCTGGCGGAGGCTGATAAAATCACATTGGAAGTTGCCAAACTGATAAAGGATGACTTTCTCCAACAGAACGGCTATTCTCCCTATGACAGGTATATACTTCTACCCCTGACCACAGTGAGTAGTCGGATCTCATCTCTCTATAGAGAAGCAGAAAACCTGGACACCCCTGTAAGGAGGCAGGCAATGGATTCTTCTCTGTATAATAGCTGTGTCACAGAAATAAGGAGCAATTTCCCCAACACTAAGTTTTCTACCTTCCTCTCTTTTCTGTGCATCTGCTCCATCCTTCTCCTCCTCTCTGTAGACTTCTATGTGCACCAGCTTTAACCTGATCCTTCAATGATCTCATAATCCACTTCTCTGTCTCTCTGCAGCTGCTCTATCCTTCTCTCCTGACCTCTTTTTAGACTTCAATGAATAGCAGTTGTGACCTGATCCTCCATATCCTATCCTATCTACGTCTCTCTCTCTCTCTCTGTAGTGCCTCTATCCTTCTCCTCCTCTCTATAGACTTCTATGTGCAGCAGCTGCAATCTGATCCTTCAGTGAGCTGATAATCCATATCCTATATGTATCTCTGTAATTACTCTATCCTTCTCCACCTCTCTATAGACTTCTATGTGCAGCAGCTGTAACCTGATCCTCCAGTCATCTGTTAATCCATACCCTATCTACGTCTCTCTCTCTGTAGTGCCTCTATCCTTCTCCTCCTCTCTATAGACTTCTATGTGCAGCAGCTGCAATCTGATCCTTCAGTGAGCTGATAATCCATATCCTATATGTATCTCTGTAATTACTCTATCCTTCTCCACCTCTCTATAGACTTCTATGTGCAGCAGCTGTAACCTGATCCTCCAGTCATCTGTTAATCCATACCCTATCTACGTCTCTCTCTCTGTAGTGCCTCTATCCTTCTCCTCCTCTCTATAGACTTCTATGTGCAGCAGCTGCAATCTGATCCTTCAGTGAGCTGATAATCCATATCCTATATGTATCTCTGTAATTACTCTATCCTTCTCCACCTCTCTATAGACTTCTATGTGCAGCAGCTGTAACCTGATCCTCCAGTCATCTGTTAATCCATACCCTATCTACGTCTCTCTCTCTGTAGTGCCTCTATCCTTCTCCTCCTCTCTATAGACTTCTATGTGCAGCAGCTGCAATCTGATCCTTCAGTGAGCTGATAATCCATATCCTATATGTATCTCTGTAATTACTCTATCCTTCTCCACCTCTCTATAGACTTCTATGTGCAGCAGCTGTAACCTGATCCTCCAGTCATCTGTTAATCCATACCCTATCTACGTCTCTCTCTCTGTAGTGCCTCTATCCTTCTCCTCCTCTCTATAGACTTCTATGTGCAGCAGCTGCAATCTGATCCTTCAGTGAGCTGATAATCCATATCCTATATGTATCTCTGTAATTACTCTATCCTTCTCCACCTCTCTATAGACTTCTATGTGCAGCAGCTGTAACCTGATCCTCCAGTCATCTGTTAATCCATACCCTATCTACGTCTCTCTCTCTGTAGTGCCTCTATCCTTCTCCTCCTCTCTATAGACTTCTATGTGCAGCAGCTGCAATCTGATCCTTCAGTGAGCTGATAATCCATATCCTATATGTATCTCTGTAATTACTCTATCCTTCTCCACCTCTCTATAGACTTCTATGTGCAGCAGCTGTAACCTGATCCTCCAGTCATCTGTTAATCCATACCCTATCTACGTCTCTCTCTCTGTAGTGCCTCTATCCTTCTCCTCCTCTCTATAGACTTCTATGTACAGCAGCTGTAACCTGATCCTCCAGTCATCTGATAATCCATATCCTATCTACGTCTCTCTCTCTCTCTCTCTCTCGAAGCTGCTCTATCCTTCTCCTCCTCTCTATAGACTTCTATGTACAGCAGCTGATTGTTCATTGAACTGATCATCCATATCCTATGTACTTCTGTCTCTTTTTATAGCTGTTCCATCCTATCTACCTCTCTCTCATCTCTCCACCTCACCTCTCTATAGATTTCTATAGGTTTTATCCTGGGTGTGTCAGTCGGCTGAGCTTTAGTACCTGTGTAGAATGGTGTATGTGACTCTCATTCTCCACAGGTATTGTCCCTTCTACAAGACAGTGGGGATGTTACAGAATATGATTGCCTTCTATGACATGGCCCGACATGCAGTAGAGTCCACAGCCCAGGCAGAAAATAAGATCACGTGGGCCATCATTCGGGAGAACCTTGGAGAAATTCTCTACAAACTCAGCTCTATGAAGTTCAAGGTAAGTGCTGGACAAGTCATAAGATGCTGCATAATGTTCACCCACAAGGGGCAACAGGTGATGGCCTATGTGGTGGGACCTGTGGCATGTGGTGGTATCACAGGAGGTTACGGTAGGAATGGTACTCAGCTGGTGGGTACTATAAGGTGGGCAAAGCAGCACATGGCATCGATATTATCCAGTCTTGTGTAGTCTCACAGGAGGTCACTATAGGAATAGCAGTCAGCTGGTAGTCAGAAGGTCACTATAGGAATGTTGACTGTAGGAATGGTAGTCAGCTGGTAGTCAGAAGATGACTGTAGGAATGGTAGTCAGCTGGTGGGTACTATATGGTGGGCAAAGCAGTGCATGGCATCAATATTATCCAGTCTTGTGTGGTCTCACAGGAGGTCACTATAGGAATAGCAGCTGGTAGTCAGAAGGTGACTGTAGGAAAGGTAGTTAGATGATGGGTACTATATGGTGGACACTACTGCACATGGCATCCATAATATCCAGTCTTGTGTGGTCTCACAGGAGGTCACAGTAGGAATGGTAGCCAGCTGGTGGGTACTATATAGTGGACACTACAGCACATGGCATCCATAATATCCAGTCTTGTGTAGACTCACAGGAGGTCACTATAGGAATAGCAGTCAGCTGGTAGTCAGAGGGTCACTGTAGGAATGGTAGTCAGCTGGTAGTCACAAGGTGACTGTAGGAATGGTAGCCAGCTGGTGGGTACTATATGGTGGACACAGCAGCACATGGCATCCATAATATCCAGTCTTGTGTGGTCTCACAGGAGGTCACAGTAGGAATGGTAGCCAGCTGGTGGGTACTATATAGTGGACACTACAGCACATGGCATCCATAATATCCAGTCTTGTGTAGACTCACAGGAGGTCACTATAGGAATAGCAGTCAGCTGGTAGTCAGAGGGTCACTGTAGGAATGGTAGTCAGCTGGTAGTCACAAGGTGACTGTAGGAATGGTAGCCAGCTGGTGGGTACTATATGGTGGACACAGCAGCACATGGCATCCATAATATCCAGTCTTGTGTGGTCTCACGGGAGGTCACAGTAGGAATGGTAGCCAGCTGGTGGGCACTATCTGGTGAGCACTGCATCGTATCTGCTCTGTTCTTTATCTTCTGTCCTTCTCACAGTATTTATCACTAAAAATTTTTGTTGCTATTTCACGTAGGATCCTGCCAAGGATGGAGAAGCCAAGATCAAAGCCGACTACGCACAGCTGTATGAGGAGATGCAGACGGCGTTCCGCAGTTTAGAGGACTGAGAGGACAGGACCCAGCACAGATTAGTTACCACTCCGCTGTGCCCATACGTCATATAGACAGCAGGTGGGAGCACAGGATGGACAACCTCATATCATACCAGGACTCCACAGAAGACCAAGCTGACGGTGCCTGCGGCATACAGCCTCACACTCATGTACTGTCCCTCTGACTATATAATTTACATGTGTATGAGATAGAGGGCCCCGTCTCAGGAGAGGACACGCTGCCCCCACTATCTCCTCCCATAACAGCAGACGTGACTACAAAACTTTGAGGGTAACTATAGCGGTTATCATTCTGCCAAATAAACATGTCCACCCCTGGCTATGAGGTATCTATGTATGTGCACCACATGACTAATACGGAGCAAGAGCGCAGCTTGGAGCCCACTTCTTCTCATGGCACCTCAACCAAAATGTCCCCCTAACCCGAGCGGCCTCACCTGGCCAAATGGTAAAACAGGCAATGTGAAGTTTGCATAGTCTAAGGTTGGACAAGCCCAGAAGAGATGATCAGCCAATATCATTACTAATGTACCGGCTGATGAAACTTCTGGTGGGAAAGTTTCTTCATACATGGTCATGATGTGGACAGGATGTGACCGATGCCCATGTGGCCAAGTCAGCCGCCACTGTTCTCTAGGAAGAATTGATCATTTACCAGTTGATCCCTGTCCATGGTTGCATGTGGGTATAAATGCCCGGTGGGTTTTAGCTGCCACATCTGGTCTAAGGCTAAGGAAGTGTAATTTTATCCCATGAAGAAGGTTCTGGTATATGGCAGCTGAAAACTAATATGTAGCTGCAGTATATACTGCATATATACCCCTAGACCATGGGAGCTTTCTCTGGAGGGGCAGTATGTGGCAGGGGGTACATGTATTATACCATATACTGTATGAGCCGAGTGACACTGACTATATACTGCATATATACCCCTAGACCATGGGAGCTTTCTCTGGAGGGTCAGCATGTGGCAGGGGGTACATGTATTATACCATATACTGTATGAGCCGAGTGACACTGACTATATACTGCATATATACCCCTAGACCATGGGAGCTTTCTCTGGAGGGGCAGCATGTGGCAGGGGGTACATGTATTATACCATATACTGTATGAGCCGAGTGACACTGACTATATACTACATATATACCCCTAGACCATGGGAGCTTTCTCTGGAGGGGCAGTATGTGGCAGGGGGTACATGTATTATACCATATACTGTATGAGCCGAGTGACACTGACTATATACTGCATATATACCCCTAGACCATGGGAGCTTTCTCTGGAGGGGCAGTATGTGGCAGGGGGTACGTGTATTATACCATATACTGTATGAGCCGAGTGACACTGACTATATACTACATATATACCCCTAGACCATGGGAGCTTTCTCTGGAGGGTCAGCATGTGGCAGGGGGTACATGTATTATACCATATACTGTATGAGCCGAGTGACACTGACTATATACTGCATATATACCCCTAGACCATGGGAGCTTTCTCTGGAGGGGCAGTATGTGGCAGGGGGTACATGTATTATACCATATACTGTATGAGCCGAGTGACACTGACTATATACTGCATATATACCCCTAGACCATGGGAGCTTTCTCTGGAGGGGCAGTATGTGGCAGGGGGTACATGTATTATACCATATACTGTATGAGCCGAGTGACACTGACTATATACTACATATATACCCCTAGACCATGGGAGCTTTCTCTGGAGGGGCAGTATGTGGCAGGGGGTACATGTATTATACCATATACTGTATGAGCCGAGTGACACTGACTATATACTACATATATACCCCTAGACCATGGGAGCTTTCTCTGGAGGGTCAGCATGTGGCAGGGGGTACATGTATTATACCATATACTGTATGAGCCGAGTGACACTGACTATATACTGCATATATACCCCTAGACCATGGGAGCTTTCTCTGGAGGGTCAGCATGTGGCAGGGGGGTACATGTATTATACCATATACTGTATGAGCCGAGTGACACTGACTATATACTACATATATACCCCTAGACCATGGGAGCTTTCTCTGGAGGGGCAGTATGTGGCAGGGGGGTACATGTATTATACCATATACTGTATGAGCCGAGTGACACTGACTATATACTGCATATATACCCCTAGACCATGGGAGCTTTCTCTGGAGGGGCAGTATGTGGCAGGGGGTACATGTATTATACCATATACTGTATGAGCCGAGTGACACTGACTATATACTGCATATATACCCCTAGACCATGGGAGCTTTCTCTGGAGGGGCAGCATGTGGCAGGGGGTACGTGTATTATACCATATACTGTATGAGCCGAGTGACACTGACTATATACTGCATATATACCCCTAGACCATGGGAGCTTTCTCTGGAGGGGCAGTATGTGGCAGGGGGTACGTGTATTATACCATATACTGTATGAGCCGAGTGACACTGACTATATACTGCATATATACCCCTAGACCATGGGAGCTTTCTCTGGAGGGGCAGTATGTGGCAGGGGGTACATGTATTATACCATATACTGTATGAGCCGAGTGACACTGACTATATACTGCATATATACCCCTAGACCATGGGAGCTTTCTCTGGAGGGTCAGCATGTGGCAGGGGGTACATGTATTATACCATATACTGTATGAGCCGAGTGACACTGACTATATACTGCATAAATACCCCTAGACCATGGGAGCTTTCTCTGGAGGGGCAGTATGTGGCAGGGGGTACATGTATTATACCATATACTGTATGAGCCGAGTGACACTGACTATATACTGCATATATACCCCTAGACCATGGGAGCTTTCTCTGGAGGGGCAGTATGTGGCAGGGGGTACATGTATTATACCATATACTGTATGAGCCGAGTGACACTGACTATATACTGCATATATACCCCTAGACCATGGGAGCTTTCTCTGGAGGGGCAGTATGTGGCAGGGGGTACATGTATTATACCATATACTGTATGAGCCGAGTGACACTGACTATATACTACATATATACCCCTAGACCATGGGAGCTTTCTCTGGAGGGGCAGCATGTGGCAGGGGGTACATGTATTATACCATATACTGTATGAGCCGAGTGACACTGACTATATACTGCATATATACCCCTAGACCATGGGAGCTTTCTCTGGAGGGGCAGTATGGGGCAGGGGGGTACATGTATTATACCATATACTGTATGAGCCGAGTGACACTGACTATATACTGCATATATACCCCTAGACCATGGGAGCTTTCTCTGGAGGGTCAGCATGTGGCAGGGGGTACGTGTATTATACCATATACTGTATGAGCCGAGTGACACTGACTATATACTGCATATATACCCCTAGACCATGGGAGCTTTCTCTGGAGGGGCAGTATGTGGCAGGGGGGTACATGTATTATACCATATACTGTATGACCCGAGTGACACTGACTATATACTGCATATATACCCCTAGACCATGGGAGCTTTCTCTGGAGGGGCAGTATGTGGCAGGGGGTACATGTATTATACCATATACTGTATGAGCCGAGTGACACTGACTATATACTACATATATACCCCTAGACCATGGGAGCTTTCTCTGGAGGGGCAGTATGTGGCAGGGGGGTACATGTATTATACCATATACTGTATGAGCCGAGTGACACTGACTATATATTGCATATATACCCCTAGACCATGGGAGCTTTCTCTGGAGGGGCAGTATGGGGCAGGGGGTACATGTCTTATACCATATACTGTATGAGCCGAGTGACACTGACTATATACTACATATATACCCCTAGACCATGGGAGCTTTCTCTGGAGGAGCAGTATGTGGCAGGGGGTACATGTATTATACCATATACTGTATGAGCCGAGTGACACTGACTATATACTACATATATACCCCTAGACCATGGGAGCTTTCTCTGGAGGGGCAGTATGGGGCAGGGGGTACATGTATTATACCATATACTGTATGAGCCGAGTGACACTGACTATATACTGCATATATACCCCTAGACCATGGGAGCTTTCTCTGGAGGGGCAGCATGTGGCAGGGGGTACATGTATTATACCATATACTGTATGAGCCGAGTGACACTGACTATATACTGCATATATACCCCTAGACCATGGGAGCTTTCTCTGGAGGGGCAGTATGTGGCAGGGGGTACATGTATTATACCATATACTGTATGAGCCGAGTGACACTGACTATATACTGCATATATACCCCTAGACCATGGGAGCTTTCTCTGGAGGGGCAGTATGTGGCAGGGGGTACATGTATTATACCATATACTGTATGAGCCGAGTGACACTGACTATATACTACATATATACCCCTAGACCATGGGAGCTTTCTCTGGAGGGGCAGCATGTGGCAGGGGGTACATGTATTATACCATATACTGTATGAGCCGAGTGACACTGACTATATACTGCATATATACCCCTAGACCATGGGAGCTTTCTCTGGAGGGGCAGTATGTGGCAGGGGGGTACATGTATTATACCATATACTGTATGAGCTGAGGGACACTGACTATATACTACATATATACCCCTAGACCATGGGAGCTTTCTCTGGAGGGGCAGTATGTGGCAGGGGGTACATGTATTATACCATATACTGTATGAGCCGAGTGACACTGACTATATACTACATATATACCCCTAGACCATGGGAGCTTTCTCTGGAGGGGCAGTATGTGGCAGGGGGTACATGTATTATACCATATACTGTATGAGCCGAGTGACACTGACTATATACTGCATATATACCCCTAGACCATGGGAGCTTTCTCTGGAGGGGCAGTATGTGGCAGGGGGTACATGTATTATACCATATACTGTATGAGCCGAGTGACACTGACTATATACTGCATATATACCCCTAGACCATGGGAGCTTTCTCTGGAGGGGCAGTATGTGGCAGGGGGTACATGTATTATACCATATACTGTATGAGCCGAGTGACACTGACTATATACTGCATATATACCCCTAGACCATGGGAGCTTTCTCTGAAGGGGCAGCATGTGGCAGGGGGTACATGTATTATACCATATACTGTATGAGCCGAGTGACACTGACTATATACTGCATATATACCCCTAGACCATGGGAGCTTTCTCTGGAGGGGCAGTATGTGGCAGGGGGTACATGTATTATACCATATACTGTATGAGCTGAGGGTCACTGACTATATACTGCATATATACCCCTAGACCATGGGAGCTTTCTCTGGAGGGGCAGTATGTGGCAGGGGGTACATGTATTATACCATATACTGTATGAGCCGAGTGACACTGACTATATACTGCATATATACCCCTAGACCATGGGAGCTTTCTCTGGAGGGGCAGTATGTGGCAGGGGGTACGTGTATTATACCATATACTGTATGAGCCGAGTGACACTGACTATATATTGCATATATACCCCTAGACCATGGGAGCTTTCTCTGAAGGGGCAGCATGTGGCAGGGGGTACATGTATTATACCATATACTGTATGAGCCGAGTGACACTGACTATATACTACATATATACCCCTAGACCATGGGAGCTTTCTCTGAAGGGGCAGCATGTGGCAGGGGGGTACATGTATTATACCATATACTGTATGAGCTGAGGGTCACTGACTATATACTGCATATATACCCCTAGACCATGGGAGCTTTCTCTGGAGGGGCAGTATGTGGCAGGGGGTACATGTATTATACCATATACTGTATGAGCCAAGTGACACTGACTATATACTGCATATATACCCCTAGACCATGGGAGCTTTCTCTGGAGGGGCAGTATGTGGCAGGGGGGTACATGTATTATACCATATACTGTATGAGCCGAGTGACACTGACTATATACTACATATATACCCCTAGACCATGGGAGCTTTCTCTGGAGGGGCAGCATGTGGCAGGGGGTACATGTATTATACCATATACTGTATGAGCCGAGTGACACTGACTATATACTGCATATATACCCCTAGACCATGGGAGCTTTCTCTGAAGGGGCAGCATGTGGCAGGGGGTACATGTATTATACCATATACTGTATGAGCCGAGGGACACTGACTATATACTGCATATATACCCCTAGAGCATGGGAGCTTTCTCTGGAGGGGCAGTATGTGGCAGGGGGGTACATGTATTATACCATATACTGTATGAGCCGAGTGACACTGACTATATACTACATATATACCCCTAGACCATGGGAGCTTTCTCTTGAGGGGCAGTATGTGGCAGGGGGTACATGTATTATACCATATACTGTATGAGCCGAGTGACACTGACTATATATTGCATATATACCCCTAGACCATGGGAGCTTTCTCTGAAGGGGCAGCATGTGGCAGGGGGTACATGTATTATACCATATACTGTATGAGCCGAGTGACACTGACTATATACTACATATATACCCCTAGACCATGGGAGCTTTCTCTGGAGGGGCAGTATGTGGCAGGGGGTACATGTATTATATCATATACTGTATGAGCCGAGTGACACTGACTATATATTGCATATATACCCCTAGACCATGGGAGCTTTCTCTGAAGGGGCAGCATGTGGCAGGGGGTACATGTATTATACCATATACTGTATGAGCTGAGGGTCACTGACTATATATTGCATATACAGTGGGTACGGAAAGTATTCAGACCCCTTTAAATTTTTCACTCTTTGTTTCATTGCAGCCATTTGCTAAAAGCAGAACAGTTCCTTTTATTTCTCAGTAATGTACACTCAGCTCCCCATCTTGATAGAAAAAAACAGAAATGTAGATATTTTTGCAAATTTATTAAAAAAGAAAAACTGAAATCTCCCATGGCCATAAGTATTCGGAGCCTTTGCTGCAGAAATTCTTTTGTAACCTTGGCCAGATCTGTGCCTTGCTACAATTCTGTCTCTGAGCTCCTTGGGCAGTTCCTCATTTGCTCTGACATGCAGTGTGAGCTGTGAGGTCTTATATAGACAGGTGTGCGCCGCTCCTAATCAAGTCCAATCAGTTTAATTAAAAACAGCTGGACTCCAATGAAGGAGTAGAACCATCTCAAGGAGGATCAGAAGGAAATGGACAGCAGTGAGTTATATATGAGGGTCACAGCAAAGGCTCCGAATACTTATGGCCATGGGAGATTGCAGGTTTTCTTTTTTAATAAATTTGCAAAAATATCTACATTTCTGTTTTTTTCTGTCAGGATGGGGAGCTGAGTGTACATTAATGGGAAATAAAAGGAACTTTTTTGCTTTTAGCAAATGGCTGCAATGAAACAAAGAGTGAAAAATGTAAAGGGGTCTGAATACTTTCCGTACTCACTATATATATATATATATATATATACCCCTAGACCATGGGAGCTTACTCTGGCGGGGGCAGTATTTGGCAAGGGGTACATGTATTATACCATATACTGTATGAGCCGAGTGACACTGACTATATACTGCATATATACCCCTAGACCATGGGAGCTTTCTCTGGAGGGGCAGTATGTGGCAGGGGGGTACATGTATTATACCATATACTGTATGAGCCGAGTGACACTGACTATATACTGCATATATACCCCTAGACCATGGGAGCTTTCTCTGGAGGGGCAGTATGTGGCAGGGGGTACATGTATTATACCATATACTGTATGAGCCGAGTGACACTGACTATATACTGCATATATACCCCTAGACCATGGGAGCTTTCTCTGGAGGGGCAGTATGTGGCAGGGGGTACATGTATTATACCATATACTGTATGAGCCGAGTGACACTGACTATATACTACATATATACCCCTAGACCATGGGAGCTTTCTCTGGAGGGGCAGCATGTGGCAGGGGGTACATGTATTATACCATATACTGTATGAGCCGAGTGACACTGACTATATACTGCATATATACCCCTAGACCATGGGAGCTTTCTCTGGAGGGGCAGCATGTGGCAGGGGGTACATGTATTATACCATATACTGTATGACCCGAGTGACACTGACTATATACTGCATATATACCCCTAGACCATGGGAGCTTTCTCTGGAGGGGCAGTATGTGGCAGGGGGTACATGTATTATACCATATACTGTATGAGCCGAGTGACACTGACTATATACTACATATATACCCCTAGACCATGGGAGCTTTCTCTGGAGGGGCAGTATGTGGCAGGGGGTACATGTATTATACCATATACTGTATGAGCCGAGTGACACTGACTATATACTACATATATACCCCTAGACCATGGGAGCTTTCTCTGGAGGGTCAGCATGTGGCAGGGGGGTACATGTATTATACCATATACTGTATGAGCCGAGTGACACTGACTATATACTGCATATATACCCCTAGACCATGGGAGCTTTCTCTGAAGGGGCAGCATGTGGCAGGGGGTACGTGTATTATACCATATACTGTATGAGCCGAGTGACACTGACTATATACTACATATATACCCCTAGACCATGGGAGCTTTCTCTGGAGGGGCAGCATGTGGCAGGGGGTACATGTATTATACCATATACTGTATGAGCCGAGTGACACTGACTATATACTGCATATATACCCCTAGACCATGGGAGCTTTCTCTGGAGGGGCAGTATGGGGCAGGGGGTACATGTATTATACCATATACTGTATGAGCCGAGTGACACTGACTATATACTGCATATATACCCCTAGACCATGGGAGCTTTCTCTGGAGGAGCAGTATGTGGCAGGGGGTACATGTATTATACCATATACTGTATGAGCCGAGTGACACTGACTATATACTGCATATATACCCCTAGACCATGGGAGCTTTCTCTGGAGGGGCAGTATGTGGCAGGGGGTACATGTATTATACCATATACTGTATGAGCCGAGTGACACTGACTATATACTGCATATATACCCCTAGACCATGGGAGCTTTCTCTGGAGGGGCAGTATGTGGCAGGGGGTACATGTATTATACCATATACTGTATGAGCCGAGTGACACTGACTATATACTGCATATATACCCCTAGACCATGGGAGCTTTCTCTGGAGGGGCAGTATGTGGCAGGGGGTACATGTATTATACCATATACTGTATGAGCCGAGTGACACTGACTATATACTACATATATACCCCTAGACCATGGGAGCTTTCTCTGAAGGGGCAGCATGTGGCAGGGGGTACATGTATTATACCATATACTGTATGAGCTGAGGGACACTGACTATATACTGCATATATACCCCTAGACCATGGGAGCTTTCTCTGGAGGGGCAGTATGTGGCAGGGGGTACATGTATTATACCATATACTGTATGAGCCGAGTGACACTGACTATATACTACATATATACCCCTAGACCATGGGAGCTTTCTCTGGAGGGGCAGTATGTGGCAGGGGGTACATGTATTATACCATATACTGTATGAGCCGAGTGACACTGACTATATACTACATATATACCCCTAGACCATGGGAGCTTTCTCTTGAGGGGCAGTATGTGGCAGGGGGTACATGTATTATACCATATACTGTATGAGCCGAGTGACACTGACTATATATTGCATATATACCCCTAGACCATGGGAGCTTTCTCTGAAGGGGCAGTATGTGGCAGGGGGTACATGTATTATACCATATACTGTATGAGCCGAGTGACACTGACTATATACTACATATATACCCCTAGACCATGGGAGCTTTCTCTGGAGGGGCAGTATGTGGCAGGGGGTACATGTATTATACCATATACTGTATGAGCCGAGTGACACTGACTATATATTGCATATATACCCCTAGACCATGGGAGCTTTCTCTGGAGGGGCAGTATGTGGCAGGGGGGTACATGTATTATACCATATACTGTATGAGCTGAGGGTCACTGACTATATATTGCATATACAGTGGGTACGGAAAGTATTCAGACCCCTTTAAATTTTTCACTCTTTGTTTCATTGCAGCCATTTGCTAAAAGCAGAACAGTTCCTTTTATTTCTCAGTAATGTACACTCAGCTCCCCATCTTGATAGAAAAAAACAGAAATGTAGATATTTTTGCAAATTTATTAAAAAAGAAAAACTGAAATCTCCCATGGCCATAAGTATTCGGAGCCTTTGCTGCAGAAATTCTTTTGTAACCTTGGCCAGATCTGTGCCTTGCTACAATTCTGTCTCTGAGCTCCTTGGGCAGTTCCTCATTTGCTCTGACATGCACTGTGAGCTGTGAGGTCTTATATAGACAGGTGTGCGCCGCTCCTAATCAAGTCCAATCAGTTTAATTAAAAACAGCTGGACTCCAATGAAGGAGTAGAACCATCTCAAGGAGGATCAGAAGGAAATGGACAGCAGTGAGTTATATATGAGGGTCACAGCAAAGGCTCCGAATACTTATGGCCATGGGAGATTGCAGGTTTTCTTTTTTAATAAATTTGCAAAAATATCTACATTTCTGTTTTTTTCTGTCAGGATGAGGAGCTGAGTGTACATTACTGAGAAATAAAAGGAACTTTTTTGCTTTTAGCAAATGGCTGCAATGAAACAAAGAGTGAAAAATGTAAAGGGGTCTGAATACTTTCCGTACTCACTATATATATATATATATATATAACCCCTAGACCATGGGAGCTTACTCTGGCGGGGGCAGTATTTGGCAAGGGGTACATGTATTATACCATATACTGTATGAGCCGAGTGACACTGACTATATACTGCATATATACCCCTAGACCATGGGAGCTTTCTCTGGAGGGGCAGTATGTGGCAGGGGGTACATGTATTATACCATATACTGTATGAGCCGAGTGACACTGACTATATACTGCATATATACCCCTAGACCATGGGAGCTTTCTCTGGAGGAGCAGTATGTGGCAGGGGGTACATGTATTATACCATATACTGTATGAGCCGAGTGACACTGACTATATACTGCATATATACCCCTAGACCATGGGAGCTTTCTCTGAAGGGGCAGCATGTGGCAGGGGGGTACGTGTATTATACCATATACTGTATGAGCCGAGTGACACTGACTATATACTGCATATATACCCCTAGACCATGGGAGCTTTCTCTGGAGGGGCAGTATGTGGCAGGGGGTACATGTATTATACCATATACTGTATGAGCCGAGTGACACTGACTATATACTGCATATATACCCCTAGACCATGGGAGCTTTCTCTGGAGGAGCAGTATGTGGCAGGGGGTACATGTATTATACCATATACTGTATGAGCCGAGTGACACTGACTATATACTGCATATATACCCCTAGACCATGGGAGCTTTCTCTGAAGGGGCAGCATGTGGCAGGGGGTACGTGTATTATACCATATACTGTATGAGCCGAGTGACACTGACTATATACTGCATATATACCCCTAGACCATGGGAGCTTTCTCTGGAGGGGCAGCATGTGGCAGGGGGGTACATGTATTATACCATATACTGTATGAGCCGAGTGACACTGACTATATACTGCATATATACCCCTAGACCATGGGAGCTTTCTCTGGAGGAGCAGTATGTGGCAGGGGGTACATGTATTATACCATATACTGTATGAGCCGAGTGACACTGACTATATACTGCATATATACCCCTAGACCATGGGAGCTTTCTCTGGAGGGGCAGTATGTGGCAGGGGGTACATGTATTATACCATATACTGTATGAGCCGAGTGACACTGACTATATACTGCATATATACCCCTAGACCATGGGAGCTTTCTCTGGAGGGGCAGTATGTGGCAGGGGGTACATGTATTATACCATATACTGTATGAGCCGAGTGACACTGACTATATACTGCATATATACCCCTAGACCATGGGAGCTTTCTCTGGAGGGGCAGTATGTGGCAGGGGGTACATGTATTATACCATATACTGTATGAGCCGAGTGACACTGACTATATACTGCATATATACCCCTAGACCATGGGAGCTTTCTCTGGAGGGGCAGTATGTGGCAGGGGGTACATGTATTATACCATATACTGTATGAGCCGAGTGACACTGACTATATACTGCATATATACCCCTAGACCATGGGAGCTTTCTCTGAAGGGGCAGCATGTGGCAGGGGGGTACATGTATTATACCATATACTGTATGAGCTGAGGGACACTGACTATATACTACATATATACCCCTAGACCATGGGAGCTTTCTCTGGAGGGTCAGCATGTGGCAGGGGGTACATGTATTATACCATATACTGTATGAGCTGAGGGACACTGACTATATACTACATATATACCCCTAGACCATGGGAGCTTTCTCTGGAGGGGCAGTATGTGGCAGGGGGTACATGTATTATACCATATACTGTATGAGCCGAGTGACACTGACTATATACTACATATATACCCCTAGACCATGGGAGCTTTCTCTGGAGGGGCAGTATGTGGCAGGGGGTACATGTATTATACCATATACTGTATGAGCCGAGTGACACTGACTATATACTGCATATATACCCCTAGACCATGGGAGCTTTCTCTGGAGGGGCAGTATGTGGCAGGGGGTACATGTATTATACCATATACTGTATGAGCCGAGTGACACTGACTATATACTGCATATATACCCCTAGACCATGGGAGCTTTCTCTGGAGGGGCAGCATGTGGCAGGGGGTACGTGTATTATACCATATACTGTATGAGCCGAGTGACACTGACTATATACTGCATATATACCCCTAGACCATGGGAGCTTTCTCTGGAGGGGCAGTATGTGGCAGGGGGTACATGTATTATACCATATACTGTATGAGCCGAGTGACACTGACTATATACTGCATATATACCCCTAGACCATGGGAGCTTTCTCTGGAGGGGCAGTATGTGGCAGGGTTTACATGTATTATACCATATACTGTATGAGCCGAGTGACACTGACTATATACTGCATATATACCCCTAGACCATGGGAGCTTTCTCTGGAGGGGCAGTATGTGGCAGGGGGTACATGTATTATACCATATACTGTATGAGCCGAGTGACACTGACTATATACTACATATATACCCCTAGACCATGGGAGCTTTCTCTGGAGGGGCAGTATGGGGCAGGGGGTACATGTATTATACCATATACTGTATGAGCCGAGTGACACTGACTATATACTACATATATACCCCTAGACCATGGGAGCTTTCTCTGGAGGGGCAGTATGTGGCAGGGGGTACATGTATTATACCATATACTGTATGAGCCGAGTGACACTGACTATATACTGCATATATACCCCTAGACCATGGGAGCTTTCTCTGGAGGGGCAGTATGTGGCAGGGGGTACGTGTATTATACCATATACTGTATGAGCCGAGTGACACTGACTATATACTGCATATATACCCCTAGACCATGGGAGCTTTCTCTGGAGGGGCAGTATGTGGCAGGGGGTACATGTATTATACCATATACTGTATGAGCCGAGTGACACTGACTATATACTGCATATATACCCCTAGACCATGGGAGCTTTCTCTGGAGGGGCAGTATGTGGAAGGGGGTACATGTATTATACCATATACTGTATGAGCTGAGGGACACTGACTATATACTACATATATACCCCTAGACCATGGGAGCTTTCTCTGGAGGGGCAGTATGTGGCAGGGGGTACATGTATTATACCATATACTGTATGAGCCGAGTGACACTGACTATATACTGCATATATACCCCTAGACCATGGGAGCTTTCTCTGGAGGGGCAGTATGTGGCAGGGGGTACATGTATTATACCATATACTGTATGAGCTGAGGGACACTGACTATATACTACATATATACCCCTAGACCATGGGAGCTTTCTCTGGAGGGGGCAACATGTAGAATGTATAATGGTTGAACAACAAAAAAAGCACTTAAATGTCAGAGTTTATTTTTCAGATTTGCGCTTTACTTCTAGATTAGCAGTATGTATTTAATGAAAAAATGTAAACTCTTGCCCAAAAAGTTCTTACCGAAACATTTTTCACTAACAGGATTGTCTTGTCAGTAAAAAGTATGTTTAAAGACTGTGCAAACAGATGAAACTGCTCTAGTACACAACAGACAGAGAGAATTAGCTGATCACAAGTGTCCAACCTTTTATACTATATATGACATTAGCACTGTAAGGTCCGCCTACCACTGCCTATTGGCTGAGAGGCTGTCAGGTGGTGCCACAACATCATACACGTGTGCCTGCTCTGTCGTCATCATCACTTACATTCTTGACATCCCATGTAGACTGACAGCTGGGTCACATCATTAATTATTATTATTTATTTATATAGCACCATTAATTCCATGGTGCTCTGTACATTATTATATTACTTCCATGGTGCTGTACATTATTATATTAATCCCATGGTGCTCTGTACATTATTATATTAATTCCATGGTGCTCTGTACATTATTATATTAATCCCATGGTGCTCTGTACATTATTATATTAATCCCTTGGTGCTCTGTACATTATTATATTAATCCCATGGTGCTCTGTACATTATTATATTAATCCCATGGTGCTGTACATTATTATATTAATCCCATGGTGCACTGCACATTATTATATTAATCCCACGGTGCTCTGTACATTATTATATTAATCCCACGGTGCTCTGTACATTATTATATTAATCCCATGGTGCTCTGTACATTATTATATTAATCCCATGGTGCTCTGTATATTATTATATTAATCCCATGGTGCTCTGTACATTATTATATTAATCCCATGGTGCTCTGTACATTATTATATTAATCCCATGGTGCTCTGTATATTATTATATTAATCCCATGGTGCTCTGTACATTATTATATTACTTCCATGGTGCTCTGTACATTATTATATTAATCCCATGGTGCTCTGTACATTATTATATTAATCCCATGGTGCTCTGTACATTATTATATTAATCCCATGGTGCTCTGTACATTATTATATTACTTCCATGGTGCTCTGTACATTATTATATTAATCCCATGGTGCTCTGTACATTATTATATTAATGCCATGGTGCTCTGTACATTATTATATTAATTCCATGGTGCTCTGTACATTATTATATTAATCCCATGGTGCTCTGTACATTATTATATTAATCCCATGATGCTCTGTACATTATTATATTAATCCCATGGCCCTGTACATTATTATATTAATTCCATGGTGCTCTGTACATTATTATATTAATCCCATGTTCTGTACATTATTATATTAATTTCATGGTGCTCTGTACATTATTATATTAATTCCATGGTGCTCTGTACATTATTATATTAATTCCATGGTGCTCTGTACATTATTATATTAATCCCATGGTGCTGTAAATTATTATATTAATCCCATGGTGCTCTACATTATTATAGTAATCCCATGGTGCTCTGTACATTATTATATTAATTCCATGGTGCTCTGTACATTATTATATTAATCACATGGTGCTGTACATTATTATATTAATCCCATGGTGCTGTATATTAGTATAGTAATTACATGGTGCTGTATATTATTATATTAATCCCATGGTGCTCTGTACATTATTATATTAATCCCATGGTGCTGTACATTATTATATTAATCCCATGGTGCTGTACATTATTATATTAATCCCATGGTGCTGTACATTATTATATTAATCCCATGGTGCTCTGTACATTATTATATTAATCCCATGGTGCTCTGTATATTATTATATTAATCCCATGGTGCTCTGTACATTATTATATTAATCCCATGGTGCTCTGTACATTATTATATTAATCCCATGGTGATCTGTACATTATTATATTAATCCTATGGTGCTCTGTACATTATTATATTAATCCCATGGTGCTGTACATTATTATATTAATCCCATGGCCCTGTACATTATTATATTAATTCCATGGTGCTCTGTACATTATTATATTAATTCCATGGTGCTGTACATTATTATAGTAATCCCATGGTGCTGTACATTATTATATTAATCCCATGGTGCTCTGTATATTATTATATTAATCCCATGGTGCTCTGTACATTATTATATTAATTCCATGGTGCTGTACATAATTATATTAATTCCATGGTGCTGTACATTATTATATTAATCCCATGGTGCTCTGTACATTATTATATTAATCCCATGGTGCTCTGTACATTATTATATTAATTCCATGGTGCTCTGTACATTATTATATTAATTCCATGGTGCTCTGTATATTATTATATTAATTCCATGGTGCTCTGTACATTATTATATTAATCCCATGGTGCTGTACATTATTATATTACTTCCATGGTGCTCTGTACATTATTATATTAATTCCATGGTGCTCTGTACATTATTATATTAATCCCATGTTCTGTACATTATTATATTAATTCCCTGGTGCTCTGTACATTATTATATTAATTCCATGGTGCTCTGTACATTATTATATTAATTCCATGGTGCTCTGTACATTATTATATTAATCCCATGGTGCTGTACATTATTATATTAATCCCATGGCCCTGTACAGTATTATATTAATTCCATGGTGCTCTGTACATTATTATATTCCTTGGTGCTGTACATTATTATATTAATTCCATGGGGCTGTACATTTGAGGGGGTTACATACGGTACACAAAATGTACAGTACACCACATCATCATCGCTTACACTCCTGCCATCCCATGTAGACTGACAGCTGGGTCACACATTATTTACACTTCTCTCTTGCTGCACTTCTACTAGTATAGACTGTCGGTCTGGTGTAGGCCATCAGTCTGGTGTAGGCTGTCGGTATGGTGTAGACTATCGGTCTGGTGTAAGCCCTCGGTATGGTGTAGGCTGTCGGTCTGGGGTAGGCCCTCGGTCTGGGGTAGGCCAGCGGTCTGGGGTAGGCCCTTGGTTTGGTGTAGGCCAGCGGTCTGGGGTAGGCCCTCGGTCTGGGGTAGGTCAGCGGTCTGGGGTAGGTCCTCGGTCTGGGGTAGGTCCTCGGTCTGGGGTAGGCCATCTGTTACGATCAGGGCACCTAAGCAGTACTATACAGGAAATATCCTGCAGTAGAAAGTAAGCAGAGAAATGGGGAGTTTAAATAAACAATGCAAACCTTCAGATGTGAGGGAATACTGAGATTAATAAAGGATATAACTATATACTGTGCTATAATGATGAAAGACAAACAATAAGCCATGAGAGAATAAGATAAACTCTGAAAATAAACTGAAACAAACATATAATTGACAGTAACAACAACCTTCAGCAGGGAATCCAAACCAGCAAAGACTGTGAGGCAATCACAGACAACCTCTCTGAGAGATTTGCAGGGAACCGCACCCAAAACAGGTAGCAGACCAACATCATGTGTGAACAGACTCCTATCTACAGAAAATACTAAAGGACACTTCTGGCCAGGTTTTCTCCCTAAAATGTCGTCAGAAGGAACAGACGCTAACTGAGGCTAGATAGAGAAGTCTGGTAGAGGGAAATACTAACATCTCAGAAAAGCCCTGTATGCTCACACTTCAAAAACACTCGCCTGCAGTGAGAAGCCTAGAATCTAATATTCTTGCTTACTCACGGTTCACATGCACAAAAATATCTGCTGGAACTGGTTACTGGATCTGAGGTTTCAGGAACGCAATAAAGCTGAATCAGGCTGATCGCTGGATAGAAGACGACCCACTCAGAGTCCAGAAGAGACTGAGCTAAAAAGCTAGCCAAACCAAACCCAACCCCCAGAAACTCACATGACACCAAGAAACCAGGAAAACAACAGAAACAAAACACAGAACCATAACACTATCGGTAAGGTATAGGCTATTGGTCTCATGTAGAGTATCGGTATGGTGTAGGCCATCGGTATGGTGTAAGCTATTGGTATGGTGTAGAGTCTATCGGTCTTATGTAGGCTATCGGTATGGTGTAGGCTATCGGTCTCGTGTAGACTATTGGTATGGTGTAGGCTATTGGTCTCGTGTAGACTATTGGTATGGTGTACACTATCAGTATGGTGTAAGCTATTGGTATGGTGTAGGCTATTGGTATGGTGTAGACTATCGGTATGGTGTAGGCTATTGGTCTCGTGTAGACTATTGGTATGATGTAGGCTATTGGTCTCGTGTAGACTATTGGTATGGTGTACACTATCAGTATGGTGTAGGCTATCGGTCTCGTGTAGACTATTGGTATGATGTAGAGTCTATCGGTCTTATGTAGGCTATCGGTATGGTGTAGGCTATCGGTCTCGTGTAGACTATTGGTATGGTGTAGGCTATTGGTCTCGTGTAGACTATTGGTATGGTGTACACTATCAGTATGGTGTAAGCTATTGGTATGGTGTAGGCTATTGGTATGGTGTAGACTATCGGTATGGTGTAGGCTATTGGTCTCGTGTAGACTATTGGTATGATGTAGGCTATTGGTCTCGTGTAGACTATTGGTATGGTGTACACTATCAGTATGGTGTAGGCTATCGGTCTCGTGTAGACTATTGGTATGATGTAGAGTCTATCGGTCTTATGTAGGCTATCGGTATGGTGTAGGCTATTGGTCTCATGTAGAGTATCGGTATGGTGTAGGCTATTGGTCTCTTGTAGACTATCGGTATGCTGTAGGCTATTCGTCTTGTGTAGAGTATCGGAATGGTGTAGGCTATTCATTTCGTGTAGGCTATTGGTCTCTTGTAGACTATTGGTATGGTGTAGACTATCTGTATGGTGTAGGCTATTGCTATGGTGTAGGCTATCAGTCTCGTGTAGGCTATCGGTATGGTATAGGCTATTGGTCTCATGTAGGCTATCGGTATGGTGTAGGCTATTGGTATGATGTAGACTATTGGTATGGTGTAGGCTATCGGTATGGTGTAGGCTATCGGTCTCGTGTAGACTATTGGTATGGTGTAGGCTATTGGTCTCGTGTAGACTATTGGTATGGTGTACACTATCAGTATGGTGTAGGCTATTGGTATGGTGTAGGCTATTGGTATGGTGTAGACTATCGGTATGGTGTAGGCTATTGGTCTCGTGTAGACTATTGATATGGTGTACACTATCAGTATGGTGTAGGCTATCGGTCTTGTGTAGACTATTGGTATGATGTAGAGTCTATCGGTCTTATGTAGGCTATCGGTATGGTGTAGGCTATTGGTCTCATGTAGAGTATCGGTATGGTGTAGGCTATTGGTCTCTTGTAGACTATCGGTATGCTGTAGGCTATTCGTCTTGTGTAGAGTATCGGAATGGTGTAGGCTATTCATTTCGTGTAGGCTATTGGTCTCGTGTAGACTATTGGTATGGTGTAGACTATCTGTATGGTGTAGGCTATTGGTATGGTGTAGGCTATCAGTCTCGTGTAGGCTATCGGTATGGTATAGGCTATTGGTCTCATGTAGGCTATCGGTATGGTGTAGGCTATTGGTATGGTGTAGGCTATCAGTCTCATGTAGGCTATCGGTATGGTATAGGCTATTGGTCTCATGTAGGCTATCGGTATGGTGTAGGCTATCGGTATGGTCTAGGCTATCAGTCTCATGTAGGCTATCGGTATGGTGTAGGCTATTGGTATGATATAGACTATTGGTATGGTGTAGGCTATTGGTGTCGTGTGCACTATCGGTATGGTGTAGGCTATTGGTCTCATGTAGAGTATCGGTATGGTGTAGGCTATTGGTCTCATATAGAGTATGGGTATGGTGTAGGCTATTGGTCTCATGTAGACTATTGGTATGATGTAGGCTATCGGTATGGTGTAGGCTATTGGTCTTGTGTAGACTATTGGTATGGTGTAGGCTATTGGTCTCGTGTAGACTATTGGTATGGTGTACACTATCAGTATGGTGTAGGCTATCGGTCTCGTGTAGACTATTGGTATGATGTAGGCTATCGGTATGGTGTAGGCTATTGGTCTTGTGTAGACTATTGGTATGGTGTAGGCTATTGGTCTCCTGTAGACTATTGGTATGATGTAGGCTATCGGTATGGTGTGGGCTATTGGTCTTGTGTAGACTATTGGTATGGTGTAGGCTATTGGTCTCGTGTAGACTATTGGTATGGTGTAGGCTATTGGTCTCGTGTAGGCTATCGGTATGGTGTAGGCTATTGGTCTCGTGTACACTATTGGTATGGTGTACACTATCAGTATGGTGTAGGCTATTGGTATGGTGTAGGCTATTGGTCTCGTGTAGACTATAGGTATGGTGTAGAGTCTATCGGTCTTATGTAGGCTATCGGTATGGTGTAGGCTATTGGTCTCATGTAGAGTATCGGTATGCTGTAGGCTATTCGTCTCATGTAGAGTATCGGAATGGTGTAGGCTATTCATTTCGTGTAGGCTATTGGTATGGTGTAGACTATCTGTATGGTGTAGGCTGTTGGTATGGTGTAGGCTATCAGTCTCGTGTAGGCTATCGGTATGGTATAGGCTATTGGTCTCATGTAGGCTATCGGTATGGTGTAGGCTATTGGTATGGTGTAGGCTATCAGTCTCATGTAGGCTATCGGTATGGTATAGGCTATTGGTCTCATGTAGGCTATCGGTATGGTGTAGGCTATCGGTATGGTCTAGGCTATCAGTCTCATGTAGGCTATCGGTATGGTGTAGGCTATTGGTATGATATAGACTATTGGTATGGTGTAGGCTATTGGTGTCGTGTGGACTATCGGTATGGTGTAGGCTATTGGTCTCATGTAGAATATCGGTATGGTGTAGGCTATTGGTCTCATATAGAGTATGGGTATGGTATAGGCTATTGGTCTCATGTAGACTATTGGTATGATGTAGGTTATCGGTATGGTGTAGGCTATTGGTCTTGTGTAGACTATTGGTATGGTGTAGGCTATTGGTCTCGTGTAGACTATTGGTATGGTGTACACTATCAGTATGGTGTAGGCTATTGGTATGGTGTAGGCTATTGGTCTCGTGTAGACTATTGGTATGGTGTAGAGTCTATCGGTCTTATGTAGGCTATCGGTATGGTGTAGGCTATTGGTCTCATGTAGAGTATCGGTATGCTGTAGGCTATTCGTCTCATGTAGAGTATCGGAATGGTGTAGGCTATTCATTTCGTGTAGGCTATTGGTATGGTGTAGACTATCTGTATGGTGTAGGCTGTTGGTATGGTGTAGGCTATCAGTCTCGTGTAGGCTATCGGTATGGTATAGGCTATTGGTCTCATGTAGGCTATCGGTATGGTGTAGGCTATTGGTATGGTGTAGGCTATCAGTCTCATGTAGGCTATCGGTATGGTATAGGCTATTGGTCTCATGTAGGCTATCGGTATGGTGTAGGCTATCGGTATGGTCTAGGCTATCAGTCTCATGTAGGCTATCGGTATGGTGTAGGCTATTGGTATGATATAGACTATTGGTATGGTGTAGGCTATTGGTGTCGTGTGGACTATCGGTATGGTGTAGGCTATTGGTCTCATGTAGAATATCGGTATGGTGTAGGCTATTGGTCTCATATAGAGTATGGGTATGGTATAGGCTATTGGTCTCATGTAGACTATTGGTATGATGTAGGTTATCGGTATGGTGTAGGCTATTGGTCTTGTGTAGACTATTGGTATGGTGTAGGCTATTGGTCTCGTGTAGACTATTGGTATGGTGTACACTATCAGTATGGTGTAGGCTATTGGTATGGTGTAGGCTATTGGTCTCGTGTAGACTATTGGTATGGTGTAGAGTCTATCGGTCTTATGTAGGCTATCGGTATGGTGTAGGCTATTGGTCTCATGTAGAGTATCGGTATGCTGTAGGCTATTCGTCTCATGTAGAGTATCGGAATGGTGTAGGCTATTCATTTCGTGTAGGCTATTGGTATGGTGTAGACTATCTGTATGGTGTAGGCTATTGGTATGGTGTAGGCTATCAGTCTCGTGTAGGCTATCGGTATGGTATAGGCTATTGGTCTCATGTAGGCTATCGGTATGGTGTAGGCTATTGGTATGATGTAGACTATTGGTATGGTGTAGGCTATTGGTGTCGTGTGGACTATCGGTATGGTGTAGGCTATTGGTCTCATGTAGAGTATCGGTATGGTGTAGGCTATTGGTCTCATATAGAGTATGGGTATGGTGTAGGCTATTGGTCTCATGTAGACTATTGGTATGATGTAGGCTATCGGTATGGTGTGGGCTATTGGTCTTGTGTAGACTATTGGTATGGTGTAGGCTATTGGTCTCGTGTAGACTATTGGTATGGTGTAGGCTATTGGTCTCGTGTAGGCTATCGGTATGGTGTAGGCTATTGGTCTCGTGTAGACTATTGGTATGGTGTACACTATCAGTATGGTGTAGGCTATTGGTATGGTGTAGGCTATTGGTCTCGTGTAGACTATTGGTATGGTGTAGAGTCTATCGGTCTTATGTAGGCTATCGGTATGGTGTAGGCTATTGGTCTCATGTAGAGTATCGGTATGCTGTAGGCTATTCGTCTCATGCAGAGTATCGGAATGTTGTAGGCTATTCATTTCGTGTAGGCTATTGGTCTCGTGTAGACTATTGATATGGTGTAGACTATCTGTATGGTGTAGGCTATTGGTATGGTGTAGGCTATCAGTCTCGTGTAGGCTATCGGTATGGTATAGGCTATTGGTCTCATGTAGGCTATCGGTATGGTGTAGGCTATTGGTCTCATGTAGACTATCGGTATGGTGTAGGCTATTGGTATGGTGTAGGCTACCGATCTTGTACAGACTATTGGTCTCGTATAGGCTATCTGTATGGTGTAGACTATTGGTATGATGTAGACTATTGGTATGGTGTAGGCTATCGGTATGGTGTAGGCTATCGGTCTAGTGTAGACTATTGGTATGGTGTAGGCTATTGGTCTCGTGTAGACTATTGGTATGGTGTACACTATCAGTATGGTGTAGGCTATTGGTATGGTGTAGGCTATTGGTATGGTGTAGACTATCGGTATGGTGTAGGCTATCAGTCTCATGTAGGCTATCGGTATGGTATAGGCTATTGGTCTCATGTAGGCTATCGGTATGGTGTAGGCTATCGGTATGGTCTAGGCTATCAGTCTCATGTAGGCTATCGGTATGGTGTAGGCTATTGGTATGATATAGACTATTGGTATGGTGTAGGCTATTGGTGTCGTGTGGACTATCGGTATGGTGTAGGCTATTGGTCTCATGTAGAATATCGGTATGGTGTAGGCTATTGGTCTCATATAGAGTATGGGTATGGTGTAGGCTATTGGTCTCATGTAGACTATTGGTATGATGTAGGTTATAGGTATGGTGTAGGCTATTGGTCTTGTGTAGACTATTGGTATGGTGTAGGCTATTGGTCTCGTGTAGACTATTGGTATGGTGTACACTATCAGTATGGTGTAGGCTATTGGTATGGTGTAGGCTATTGGTCTCGTGTAGACTATTGGTATGGTGTAGAGTCTATCGGTCTTATGTAGGCTATCGGTATGGTGTAGGCTATTGGTCTCATGTAGAGTATCGGTATGCTGTAGGCTATTCGTCTCATGTAGAGTATCGGAATGGTGTAGGCTATTCATTTCGTGTAGGCTATTGGTATGGTGTAGACTATCTGTATGGTGTAGGCTATTGGTATGGTGTAGGCTATCAGTCTCGTGTAGGCTATCGGTATGGTATAGGCTATTGGTCTCATGTAGGCTATCGGTATGGTGTAGGCTATTGGTATGATGTAGACTATTGGTATGGTGTAGGCTATTGGTGTCGTGTGGACTATCGGTATGGTGTAGGCTATTGGTCTCATGTAGAGTATCGGTATGGTGTAGGCTATTGGTCTCATATAGAGTATGGGTATGGTGTAGGCTATTGGTCTCATGTAGACTATTGGTATGATGTAGGCTATCGGTATGGTGTGGGCTATTGGTCTTGTGTAGACTATTGGTATGGTGTAGGCTATTGGTCTCGTGTAGACTATTGGTATGGTGTAGGCTATTGGTCTCGTGTAGGCTATCGGTATGGTGTAGGCTATTGGTCTCGTGTAGACTATTGGTATGGTGTACACTATCAGTATGGTGTAGGCTATTGGTATGGTGTAGGCTATTGGTCTCGTGTAGACTATTGGTATGGTGTAGAGTCTATCGGTCTTATGTAGGCTATCGGTATGGTGTAGGCTATTGGTCTCATGTAGAGTATCGGTATGCTGTAGGCTATTCGTCTCATGCAGAGTATCGGAATGTTGTAGGCTATTCATTTCGTGTAGGCTATTGGTCTCGTGTAGACTATTGATATGGTGTAGACTATCTGTATGGTGTAGGCTATTGGTATGGTGTAGGCTATCAGTCTCGTGTAGGCTATCGGTATTGTATAGGCTATTGGTCTCATGTAGGCTATCGGTATGGTGTAGGCTATTGGTCTCATGTAGACTATCGGTATGGTGTAGGCTATTGGTATGGTGTAGGCTACCGATCTTGTACAGACTATTGGTCTCGTATAGGCTATCTGTATGGTGTAGACTATTGGTATGATGTAGACTATTGGTATGGTGTAGGCTATCGGTATGGTGTAGGCTATCGGTCTCGTGTAGACTATTGGTATGGTGTAGGCTATTGGTCTCGTGTAGACTATTGGTATGGTGTACACTATCAGTATGGTGTAGGCTATTGGTATGGTGTAGGCTATTGGTATGGTGTAGACTATCGGTATGGTGTAGGCTATTGGTCTCGTGTAGACTATTGGTATGATGTAGGCTATTGGTCTCGTGTAGACTATTGGTATGGTGTACACTATCAGTATGGTGTAGGCTATCGGTCTCGTGTAGACTATTGGTATGATGTAGGCTATCGGTATGGTGTAGGCTATTGGTCTTGTGTAGACTATTGGTATGGTGTAGGCTATTGGTCTCCTGTAGACTATTGGTATGATGTAGGCTATCGGTATGGTGTGGGCTATTGGTCTTGTGTAGACTATTGGTATGGTGTAGGCTATTGGTCTCGTGTAGACTATTGGTATGGTGTAGGCTATTGGTCTCGTGTAGGCTATCGGTATGGTGTAGGCTATTGGTCTCGTGTACACTATTGGTATGGTGTACACTATCAGTATGGTGTAGGCTATTGGTATGGTGTAGGCTATTGGTCTCGTGTAGACTATAGGTATGGTGTAGAGTCTATCGGTCTTATGTAGGCTATCGGTATGGTGTAGGCTATTGGTCTCATGTAGAGTATCGGTATGCTGTAGGCTATTCGTCTCATGTAGAGTATCGGAATGGTGTAGGCTATTCATTTCGTGTAGGCTATTGGTATGGTGTAGACTATCTGTATGGTGTAGGCTGTTGGTATGGTGTAGGCTATCAGTCTCGTGTAGGCTATCGGTATGGTATAGGCTATTGGTCTCATGTAGGCTATCGGTATGGTGTAGGCTATTGGTATGGTGTAGGCTATCAGTCTCATGTAGGCTATCGGTATGGTATAGGCTATTGGTCTCATGTAGGCTATCGGTATGGTGTAGGCTATCGGTATGGTCTAGGCTATCAGTCTCATGTAGGCTATCGGTATGGTGTAGGCTATTGGTATGATATAGACTATTGGTATGGTGTAGGCTATTGGTGTCGTGTGGACTATCGGTATGGTGTAGGCTATTGGTCTCATGTAGAATATCGGTATGGTGTAGGCTATTGGTCTCATATAGAGTATGGGTATGGTGTAGGCTATTGGTCTCATGTAGACTATTGGTATGATGTAGGTTATCGGTATGGTGTAGGCTATTGGTCTTGTGTAGACTATTGGTATGGTGTAGGCTATTGGTCTCGTGTAGACTATTGGTATGGTGTACACTATCAGTATGGTGTAGGCTATTGGTATGGTGTAGGCTATTGGTCTCGTGTAGACTATTGGTATGGTGTAGAGTCTATCGGTCTTATGTAGGCTATCGGTATGGTGTAGGCTATTGGTCTCATGTAGAGTATCGGTATGCTGTAGGCTATTCGTCTCATGTAGAGTATCGGAATGGTGTAGGCTATTCATTTCGTGTAGGCTATTGGTATGGTGTAGACTATCTGTATGGTGTAGGCTATTGGTATGGTGTAGGCTATCAGTCTCGTGTAGGCTATCGGTATGGTATAGGCTATTGGTCTCATGTAGGCTATCGGTATGGTGTAGGCTATTGGTATGATGTAGACTATTGGTATGGTGTAGGCTATTGGTGTCGTGTGGACTATCGGTATGGTGTAGGCTATTGGTCTCATGTAGAGTATCGGTATGGTGTAGGCTATTGGTCTCATATAGAGTATGGGTATGGTGTAGGCTATTGGTCTCATGTAGACTATTGGTATGATGTAGGCTATCGGTATGGTGTGGGCTATTGGTCTTGTGTAGACTATTGGTATGGTGTAGGCTATTGGTCTCGTGTAGACTATTGGTATGGTGTAGGCTATTGGTCTCGTGTAGGCTATCGGTATGGTGTAGGCTATTGGTCTCGTGTAGACTATTGGTATAGTGTACACTATCAGTATGGTGTAGGCTATTGGTATGGTGTAGGCTATTGGTCTCGTGTAGACTATTGGTATGGTGTAGAGTCTATCGGTCTTATGTAGGCTATCGGTATGGTGTAGGCTATTGGTCTCATGTAGAGTATCGGTATGCTGTAGGCTATTCGTCTCATGCAGAGTATCGGAATGTTGTAGGCTATTCATTTCGTGTAGGCTATTGGTATGGTGTAGACTATCTGTATGGTGTAGGCTGTTGGTATGATGTAGGCTATCGGTATGGTGTAGGCTATTGGTCTTGTGTAGACTGTTGGTATGGTGTAGGCTATTGGTCTCGTGTAGACTATTGGTATGGTGTACACTATCAGTATGGTGTAGGCTATCGGTCTCGTGTAGACTATTGGTATGATGTAGGCTATCGGTATGGTGTAGGCTATTGGTCTTGTGTAGACTATTGGTATGGTGTAGGCTATTGGTCTCCTGTAGACTATTGGTATGATGTAGGCTATCGGTATGGTGTGGGCAATTGGTCTTGTGTAGACTATTGGTATGGTGTAGGCTATTGGTCTCGTGTAGACTATTGGTATGGTGTAGGCTATTGGTCTCGTGTAGGCTATCGGTATGGTGTAGGCTATTGGTCTCGTGTAGACTATTGGTATGGTGTACACTATCAGTATGGTGTAGGCTATTGGTATGGTGTAGGCTATTGGTCTCGTGTAGACTATTGGTATGGTGTAGAGTCTATCGGTCTTATGTAGGCTATCGGTATGGTGTAGGCTATTGGTCTCATGTAGAGTATCGGTATGCTGTAGGCTATTCGTCTCATGCAGAGTATCGGAATGTTGTAGGCTATTCATTTCGTGTAGGCTATTGGTCTCGTGTAGACTATTGATATGGTGTAGACTATCTGTATGGTGTAGGCTATTGGTATGGTGTAGGCTATCAGTCTCGTGTAGGCTATCGGTATGGTATAGGCTATTGGTCTCATGTAGGCTATCGGTATGGTGTAGGCTATTGGTCTCATGTACACTATCGGTATGGTGTAGGCTATTGGTATGGTGTAGGCTACCGATCTTGTACAGACTATTGGTCTCGTATAGGGTATCTGTATGGTGTAGACTATTGATCTCATGTAGATTATTGGTCTCGTGTAGGCTACCGATCTTGTATACACTATTGGTCTCGTACAGACCAGGGGTAGGCAACCTTCAGAACTTCAGCTTTTGTAAAACTACAACTCTCAGCTTGCATACTTGCTCTGCTGTTCTTGGAACTGTCATGGAAATGAATGGAGCATGTTGGGAGTTGTAGTTTCACATCAGCTGGAGTGCTGAAGGTTGCTGACCCCTGGTGTAGACTTTTGCTGATGTCATTCATTATCCTCATTCCCATCATGCCCTGCACATGTCCAGTCCTCCCTCCCCCTCCGGCATCACAATAGTTTCCTCTGCTGTTATACACTGCACATGGCCTCTGGGATTTTGCACTTGGGACCCAGAGATACAATTTGTGGCGGAGCTGGCGGACTCTTCGCTGGTGATGATGCGATGACCTCTGACCCTCAGCTGATGGTTTCCTCTTCTAGACTCAGCAGCTCATAGCTTTGTCCCTGAACAATACTGATCCCTTCAACAATGTCTCCTGCCGCTGGGAATCAGCAGAAATCCATGAGGGCAGTGACCAGTGACATCCAGAGGCTTCTACCCACAGTCAGCATTGTCATTGGGACGAGTCTGTATAAAACAGATCCCTCAGGAGATGTGTGTAATAAAGAGCAGAATTATTGTCCTGCAGAGCTGAACCAGGACATGACCACAGGACAGTGAGGTGAGTCCAGTGTATGGTCAGTGACTGATAATACAATATGTGGTCAACAAGTGAGTCTGGGGTCAGTATAGTATAAGTATATGGTCATTATGTGGCCAGTTGTCCAGCAGTGTGGGGTCAGTACGGGGTTAGTATATGGTTATTATGTGGTCAGTTGTCCAGCAGTGTGGGGTCAGTAGGGGGTTAGTATATGGTTATTATGTGGTCAGTTGTCCAGCAGTGTGGGGTCAGTATAGTATCAGTATATGGTTATTATGTGGTCAGTTGTCCAGCACTGTGGGGTCAGTAAGGGGTTAGTATACGGTTATTATGCGGTCAGTTATCCAGCAGTGTGGGGTCAGTACGGGGTTAGTAGATGGTTATTATGTGGTCAGTTGTGCAGCAGTGTGGGGTCAGTAGGGGGTTAGTATATGGTTATTATGTGGTCAGTTGTCCAGCAGTGTGGGGTCAGTAGGGGGTTAGTATATGGTTATTATGTGGTCAGTTGTCCAGCAGTGTGGGGTCAGTACGGGGTTAGTATATGGTTATTATGTGGTCAGTTGTCCAGCAGTGTGGTGTCAGTATGGGGGTAGTATATGGTTATTATATGATCAGTTGTCCAGCAGTGGGGTGTCAGAACGGGGGTAGTATATGGTTATTATATGATCAGTTGTCCAGCAGTGTGGTGTCAGTATGGGGTTAGTATATGGTTATTATGCGGTCAGTTGTCCAGCAGTGTGGGGTCAGTACGGGGTTAGTATATGGTTATTATGTGGTCAGTTGTCCAGCAGTGTGGGGTCAGTACGGGGTTAGTATATGGTTATTATGCGGTCAGTTGTCCAACAGTGTGGGGTCAGTAGGGGGTTAGTATATGGTTATTATGTGGTCAGTTGTCCAGCAGTGTGGGGTCAGTACGGGGTTAGTATATGGTCATTATGTGGTCAGTTGTCCAGCAGTGTGGGGTCAGTATAGTATGAGTATATGGTTATTATGTGGTCAGTTGTCCTGCAGTGTGGGGTCAGTATAGTATAAGTATAAGGTTATTATGTGGTCAGTTGTCCAGCAGTGTGGGGTCAGTATGGGGTTAGTATATGGTTATTATGTGGTCAGTTATCCAGCAGTGTGGGGTCAGTAGGGGGTTAGTATATGGTTATTATGTGGTCAGTTGTCCAGCAGTGTGGGGTCAGTAGGGGGTTAGTATATGGTTATCATGCGCTCAGTTGTCCAGCAGTGTGGGGTCAGTATGGGGTTAGTATATGGTTATTATGCGGTCAGTTGTCCAGCAGTGTGGAGTCAGTAGGGGGTTAGTATATGGTTATTATGCGGTCAGTTGTCCAGCAGTGTGGAGTCAGTAGGGGGTTAGTATATGGTTATTATGCGGTCAGTTGTCCAGCAGTGTGGGGTCAGTAGGGGGTTAGTATATAGTTATTATGTGGTGAGTTGTCCAGCAGTGTGGGGTCAGTACGGGGTTAGAATATGGTTATTATGCGGTCAGTTGTCCAGCAGTGTGGGGTCAGTACGGGGTTAGTATATGGTTATTATGTGGTCAGTTGTCCAGCAGTGTGGGGTCAGTACGGGGTTACTATATGGTTATTATGCGGTCAGTTGTCCAGCAGTGTGGGGTCAGTAGGGGGTTAGTATATGGTCATTATGCAGTCAGTTGTCCAGCAGTGTGGGGTCAGTACGGGGTTAGTATATGGTTATTATGCGGTCAGTTGTCTAGCAGTGTGGGGTCAGTGCAGGGTTAGTATATGGTTATTATGTGGTCAGTTGTCCAGCAGTGTGGGGTCAGTAGGGGGTTAGTATATGGTTATTATGTGGTCAGTTGTCCAGCAGTGTGGGGTCAGTACGGGGTTAGTATATGGTTATTATGTGGTCAGTTGTCCAGCAGTGTGGGGTCAGTAGGGGGTTAGTATATGGTTATTATGCGGTCAGTTGCCCAGCAGTGTGGGGTCAGTAGGGGGTTAGTATATGGTTATTATGTGGTCAGTTGTCCAGCAGTGTGGGGTCAGTAGGGGGTTAGTATATGGTTATTATGCGGTCAGTTGTCCAGCAGTGTGGAGTCAGTACGGGGTTAGTATATGGTTATTATGTGGTCAGTTGTCCAGCAGTGTGGGGTCAGTACGGGGTTAGTATATGGTTATTATGTGGTCTGTTGTCCAGCAGTGTGGGGTCAGTACGGGGTTAGTATATGGTTATTATGTGGTCAGTTGTCCAGCAGTGTGGGGTCAGTGCAGGGTTAGTATATGGTTATTATGCGGTCAGTTGTCCAGCAGTGTGGGGTCAGTACGGGGTTAGTATATGGTTATTATGCGGTCAGTTGTCCAGCAGTGTGGAGTCAGTACGGGGTTAGTATATAGTTATTATGTGGTCAGTTGTCCAGCAGTGTGGGGTCAGTAGGGGTTAGTATATGGTTATTATATGGTCAGTTGTCCAGCAGTGTGAGGTCAGTACCGGGTTAGTATATGGTTATTATGTGGTCAGTTGTCCAGCAGTGTGGGGTCAGTACGGGGTTAGTATATGGTTATTATGCGGTCAGTTGTCCAGCAGTGTGGGGTCAGTATGGGGTTAGTATATGGTTATTATGCGGTCAGTTGTCCAGCAGTGTGGGGTCAGTAGGGGGTTAGTATATGGTTATTATGCGGTCAGTTGTCCAGCAGTGTGGGGTCAGTAGGGGGTTAGTATATGGTTATTATGCGGTCAGTTGTCCAGCAGTGTGGGGTCAGTACGGGGTTAGTATATGGTTATTATGCGGTCAGTTGTCCAGCAGTGTGGGGTCAGTACGGGGTTAGTATATGGTTATTATGCGGTCAGTTGTCCAGCAGTGTGGGGTCAATAGGGGGTTAGTATATGGTTATTATGTGGTCAGTTGTCCAGCAGTGTGGGGTCAGTAGGGGGTTAGTATATGGTTATTATGTGGTCAGTTGTCCAGCAGTGTGGGGTCAGTACGGGGTTAGTATATGGTTATTATGCAGTCAGTTGTCCAGCAGTGTGGGGTCAGTAGGGGGTTAGTATATGGTTATTATGTGGTCTGTTGTCCAGCAGTGTGGGGTCAGTAGGAGGTTAGTATATGATTATTATGTGGTCAATTATCCAGCAGTGTGGGGTCAGTAGGGGGTTAGTATATAGTTATTATGCGGTCAGTTGTCCAGCAGTTTGGGGTTAGTACGGGGTTAGTATATGGTTATTATGCGGTCAGTTGTCTAGCAGTGTGGGGTCAGTACGGGGTTAGTATATGGTTATTATGCGGTCAGTTGTCCAGCAGTGTGGGGTCAGTAGGAGGTTAGTATATGGTTATTATGTGGTCAGTTGTCCAGCAGTGTGGGGTCAGTACGGGGTTAGTATATGGTTATTATGCGGTCAGTTGTCTAGCAGTGTGGGGTCAGTACGGGGTTAGTATATGGTTATTATGCGGTCAGTTGTCCAGCAGTGTGGGGTCAGTAGGAGGTTAGTATATGGTTATTATGTGGTCAGTTGTCCAGCAGTGTGGGGTCAGTACGGGGTTAGTATATGGTCATTATGCAGTCAGTTGTCCAGCAGTGTGGGGTCAGTACGGGGTTAGTATATGGTTATTATGTGGTCTGTTGTCCAGCAGTGTGGGGTCAGTATGGGGTTAGTATATGGTTATTATGTGGTCAGTTGTCCAGCAGTGTGGGGTCAGTAGGGGGTTAGTATATGGTTATTATGTGGTCAGTTGTCCAGCAGTGTGGGGTCAGTAGGGGGTTAGTATATGGTTATTATGTGGTCAGTTGTCCAGCAGTGTGGGGTCAGTACGGGGTTAGTATATGGTTATTATGCGGTCAGTTGTCCAGCAGTGTGGGGTCAGTGCAGGGTTAGTATATGGTTATTATGTGGTCAGTTGTCCAGCAGTGTGGGGTCAGTACGGGGTTAGTATATGGTTATTATGTGGTCAGTTGTCCAGCAGTGTGGGGTCAGTAGGGGGTTAGTATATGGTTATTATGTGGTCAGTTGTCCAGCAGTGTGGGGTCAGTAGGGGGTTAGTATATGGTTATTATGTGGTCAGTTGTCCAGCAGTGTGGGGTCAGTAGGGGGTTATTATGTGGTCAGTTGTCCAGCAGTGTGGGGTCAGTAGGGGGTTAGTATATGGTTATTATGTGGTCAGTTATCCAGCAGTGTGGGGTCAGTACGGGGTTAGTATATGGTTATTATGCGGTCAGTTGTCCAGCAGTGTGGGGTCAGTAGGGGGTTAGTAGATGGTTATTATGCGGTCAGTTGTCCAGCAGTGTGGGGTCAGTACGGGGTTAGTATATGGTTATTATGTGGTCAGTTGTCCAGCAGTGTGGGGTCAGTAGGGGGTTAGTATATGGTTATTATGTGGTCAGTTATCTAGTAGTGTGGGGTCAGTAGGAGGTTAGTATATGGTTATTATGTGGTCAGTTGTCCAGCAGTGTGGTGTCAGTACGGGGGTAGTATATGGTTATTATGTGGTCAGTTGTCCAGCAGTGTGGGGTCAGTAGGGGGTTAGTATATGGTTATTATGTGGTCTGTTGTCCAGCAGTGTGGAGTCAGTAGGGGGTTAGTATATGGTCATTATGTGGTCAGTTGTCCAGCAGTGTGGGGTCAGTACGGGGTTAGTATATGGTTATTATGTGGTCAGTTGTCCAGCAGTGTGGGGTCAGTAGGGGGTTAGTATATGGTTATTATGCGGTCAGTTGTCCAGCAGTGTGTGGTCAGTGCGGGGTTAGTATATGGTTATTATGTGGTCAGTTGTCCAGCAGTGTGGTGTCAGTACGGGGTTAGTATATGGTTATTATGTGGTCAGTTGTCCAGCAGTGTGGGGTCAGTACGGGGTTAGTATATGGTTATTACGCGGTCAGTTGTCCAGCAGTGTGGGGTCAGTGCGGGGTTAGTATATGGTTATTATGTGGTCTGTTGTCCAGCAGTGTGGGGTCAGTACGGGGTTAGTATATGGTTATTATGTGGTCAGTTGTCCAGCAGTGTGGGGTCAGTAGGGGGTTAGTAGATGGCTATTATGTGGTCAGTTGTCCAGCAGTGTGGGGTCAGTAGGAGGTTAGTATATGGTTATTATTTGGTTAGTAGTCCAGCAGTGTGGGGTCAGTAGGAGGTTAGTATAGGGTCATTATGTGGTCAGTTGTCCAGCAGTGTGGGGTCAGTGCAGGGTTAGCATATGGTTATTATGTGGTCAGTTGTCCAGCAGTGTGGGGTCAGTAGGGGGTTAGTATATGGTTATTATGTGGTCAGTTGTCCAGCAGTGTGGGGTCAGTATGGGGTTAGTATATGGTTATTATGCGGTCAGTTGTCCAGCAGTGTGGGGTCAGTACGGGGTTAGTAGATGGTTATTATGTGGCCAGTTGTCCAGCAGTGTGGGGTCAGTACGGGGTTAGTATATGGTTATTATGTGGTCAGTTGTCCAGCAGTGTGGGGTCAGTAGGGGGTTAGTATATGGTTATTATGCGGTCAGTTGTCCAGCAGTGTGGGGTCAGTACGGGGTTAGTATATGGTTATTATGTGGTCAGTTGTCCAGCAGTGTGGGGTCAGTACGGGGTTAGTATATGGTTATTATGTGGTCAGTTGTCCAGCAGTGTGGGGTCAGTATGGGGTTAGTACATGGTTATTATGCGGTCAGTTGTCCAGCAGTGTGGGATCAGTAGGGGGTTAGTAGATGGTTATTATGTGGTCTGTTGTCCAGCAGTGTGGGGTAAGTACGGGGTTAGTATATGGTTAATATGTGGTCAGTTGTCCAGCAGTGTGGGGTCAGTAGGGGGTTAGTATATGGTTATTATGTGGTCAGTTGTCCAGCAGTGTGGGGTCAGTACGGGGTTAGTATATGGTTATTATGTGGTCAGTTGTCCAGCAGTGTGGGGTCAGTATGGGGTTAGTACATGGTTATTATGCGGTCAGTTGTCCAGCAGTGTGGGATCAGTAGGGGGTTAGTAGATGGTTATTATGTGGTCTGTTGTCCAGCAGTGTGGGGTAAGTACGGGGTTAGTATATGGTTAATATGTGGTCAGTTGTCCAGCAGTGTGGGGTCAGTAGGGGGTTAGTATATGGTTATTATGTGGTCAGTTGTCCAGCAGTGTGGGGTCAGTACGGGGTTAGTATATGGTTATTATGTGGTCAGTTGTCCAGCAGTGTGGTGTCAGTACGGGGTTAGTATATGGTTATTATGTGGTCAGTTGTCCAGCAGTGTGGGGTCAGTACGGGGTTAGTATATGGTTATTATGCGGTCAGTTGTCCAGCAGTGTGGGGTCAGTAGGGGGTAGTATATGGTTATTATGTGGTCAGTTGTCCAGCAGTGTGGGGTCAGTAGGGGGTAGTATATGGTTATTATGTGGTCAGTTATCCAGCAGTGTGGGGTCAGTAGGGGGTTAGTATATGGTTATTATGCGGTCAGTTGTCCAGCAGTGTGGGGTCAGTAGGGGGTTAGTATATGGTCATTATGTGGTCAGTTGTCCAGCAGTGTGGGGTCAATACGGGGTTAGTATATGGTTATTATGCGGTCAGTTGTCCAGCAGTGTGGGGTCAGTAGGGGATTAGTATATGGTTATTGTGCGGTCAGTTGTCCAGCAGTGTGGGGTCTGAGCAGGGTTAGTATATGGTTATTATGTGGTCAGTTGTCCAGCAGTGTGGGGTCAGTAGGGGGTTAGTATATGGTTATTATGTGGTCAGTTGTCCAGCAGTGTGGGGTCAGTACGGGGTTAGTATATGGTTATTATGCGGTCAGTTGTCCAGCAGTGTGGGGTCAGTACGGGATTAGTATATGGTTATTATGCGGTCAGTTGGTCAGCAGTGTGGGGTCAGTACGGGGTTAGTATATGGTTATTATGTGGTCAGTTATCCAGCAGTGTGGGGTCAGTAGGGGGTTAGTATATGGTTATTATGTGGCCAGTTGTCCAGCAGTGTGGGGTCAGTAGGGGGTTAGTATATGGTTATTATGCGGTCAGTTGTCCAGCAGTGTGGGGTCAGTAGAGGGTTAGTATATGGTTATTATGTGGTCAGATGTCCAGCAGTGTGGGGTCAGTAGGGGGTTAGTATATAGTTATTATGCGGTCAGTTGTCCAGCAGTGTGGGGTCAGTAGGGGGTTAGTATATGGTCATTATGTGGTCAGTTGTCCAGCATTGTGGGGTCAGTAGGGGGTTAGTTTATGGTTATTATGCGGTCAGTTGTCCAGCAGTGTGGGGTCAGTACGGGGTTAGTACATGGTTATTATGTGGTCAGTTATCCAGCAGTGTGGGGTCAGTAGGGGGTTAGTATATGGTTATTATGTGGTCAGTTGTCCAGCAGTGTGGGGTCAGTACGGGGTTAGTATATGGTTATTATGTGGTCAGTTGACCAGCAGTGTGGAGTCAGTACGGGGTTAGTATATGGTTATTAGCCAGTCAGTTGTCCAGCATTGTGGGGTCAGTACGGGGTTAGTATATGGTTATTATGTGGTCAGTTGTCCAGCAGTGTGGGGTCAGTACAGGGTTAGTATATGGTTATTATGCGGTCAGTTGTCCAGCAGTGTGGTGTCAGTAGGGGGTTAGTATATAGTTATTATGCGGTCAGTTTTCCAGCAGTGTGGGGTTAGTATATGGTTATTATGTGGTCAGTTGGTCAGCAGTGTGGAGTCAGTACGGGGTTAGTATATGGTTATTATGTGGTCAGTTGTCCAGCAGTGTGGGGTCAGTACGGGGTTAGTATATGGTTATTATGTGGTCAGTTCTCCAGCAGTGTGGGGTAAGTACGGGTTTAGTATATGGTTATTATGCGGTCAGTTGTCCAGCAGTGTGGGGTCAGTAGGGGGTTAGTATATGTTTATTATGCGGTCAGTTGTCCAGCAGTGTGGGGTCAGTAGGGGGTTAGTATATGGTTATTATGTGGTCAGTTGTCCAGCAGTGTGGAGTCAGTACGGGGTTAGTATATGGTTATTATGCGGTCAGTTGTCCAGCAGTGTGGGGTCAGTACGGGGTTAGTATATGGTTATTATGTGGTCAGTTATCCAGCAGTGTGGAGTCAGTAGGGGGTTAGTATATGGTTATTATGTGGTCAGTTGTCCAGCAGTGTGGGGTCAGTAGGGGGTTAGTATATGGTTATTATGTGGTCAGTTGTCCAGCAGTGTGGGGTCAGTACGGGGTTAGTATATGGTTATTATGCGGTCAGTTGTCCAGCAGTGTGAGATCAGTACCGGGTTAGTATACGGTTATTATGCGGTCAGTTATCCAGCAGTGTGGAGTCAGTAGGGGGTTAGTATATGGTTATTATGTGGTCAGTTGTCCAGCAGTGTGGGGTCAGTACGGGGTTAGTATATGGTTATTATGCGGTCAGTTGTCCAGCAGTGTGGGGTCAGTAGGGGGTTAGTATATGGTTATTATGTGGTCAGTTGTCCAGCAGTGTGGGGTCAGTAGGGGGTTAGTATATGGTTATTATGTGGTCAGTTGTCCAGCAGAGTGGGGTCAGTAGGGGGTTAGTATATGGTTATTATGTGGTCAGTTGTCCAGCATTGTGAAGTCAGTACGGGGTTAGTATATGGTTATTATGTGGTCAGTTGTCCAGCAGTGTGGGGTCAGTACGGGGTTAGTATATGGTTATTATGTGGTCAGTTGTCCAGCAGTGTGGGGTCAGTAGGAGGTTAGTATATGATTATTATGTGGTCAATTATCCAGCAGTGTGGGGTCAGTAGGGGGTTAGTATATAGTTATTATGTGGTCAGTTGTCCAGCAGTGTGGGGTCAGTACTGGGTTAGTATATGGTTATTATGTGGTCAGTTGTCCAGCAGTGTGGGGTCAGTAGGGGGTTAGTATATAGTTATTATGCGGTCAGTTGTCCAGCAGTTTGGGGTTAGTATATGGTTATTATGCGGTCAGTTGTCCAGCAGTGTGGGGTCAGTAGGGGGTTAGTATATGGTCATTATGCAGTCAGTTGTCCAGCAGTGTGGGGTCAGTAGGGGGTTAGTATATTGTTATTATGTGGTCAGTTGTCCAGCAGTGTGGTGTCAGTACGGGGGTAGTATATGGTTATTATGTGGTCAGTTGTCCAGCAGTGTGGGGTCAGTAGGGGGTTAGTATATGGTTATTATGTGGTCTGTTGTCCAGCAGTGTGGAGTCAGTAGGGGGTTAGTATATGGTCATTATGTGGTCAGTTGTGCAGCAGTGTGGGGTCAGTACGGGGTTAGTATATGGTTATTATGTGGTCAGTTGTCCAGCAGTGTGGGGTCAGTAGGGGGTTAGTATATGGTTATTATGCGGTCAGTTGTCCAGCAGTGTGGGGTCAGTGCGGGGTTAGTATATGGTTATTATGTGGTCAGTTGTCCAGCAGTGTGGGGTCAGTAGGAGGTTAGTATATGATTATTATGTGGTCAATTATCCAGCAGTGTGGGGTCAGTAGGAGGTTAGTATATGATTATTATGTGGTCAATTATCCAGCAGTGTGGGGTCAGTAGGGGGTTAGTATATAGTTATTATGCGGTCAGTTGTCCAGCAGTGTGGGGTCAGTACGGGGTTAGTATATGGTTATTATGTGGTCAGTTGTCCAGCAGTGTGGGGTCAGTAGGGGGTTAGTATATAGTTATTATGCGGTCAGTTGTCCAGCAGTTTGGGGTTAGTATATGGTTATCATGCGGTCAGTTGTCCAGCAGTGTGGGGTCAGTAGGGGGTTAGTATATGGTTATTATGTGGTCAGTTGTCCAGCAGTGTGGTGTCAGTAGGGGGTTAGTATATGGTTATTATGCGGTCAGTTGTCCAGCAGTGTGGGGTCAGTAGGGGGTTAGTATATGGTTATTATGCAGTCAGTTGTCCAGCAGTGTGGGGTCAGTACGGGGTTAGTATATGGTTATTATGTGGTCAGTTGTCCAGCAGTGTGGGGTCAGTAGGGGGTTAGTATATAGTTATTATGCGGTCAGTTGTCCAGCAGTTTGGGGTTAGTATATGGTTATCATGCGGTCAGTTGTCCAGCAGTGTGGGGTCAGTAGGGGGTTAGTATATGGTTATTATGTGGTCAGTTGTCCAGCAGTGTGAGGTCAGTACGGGGGTAGTATATGGTTATTATGTGGTCAGTTGTCCAGCAGTGTGGGGTCAGTAGGGGGTTAGTATATGGTTATTATGCAGTCAGTTGTCCAGCAGTGTGGGGTCAGTAGGGGGTTAGTATATGGTCATTATGTGGTCAGTTGTCCAGCAGTGTGGGGTCAGTAGGGGGTTAGTATATGGTTATTATGTGTTCAGTTGTCCAGCAGTGTGGGGTCAGTAGGAGGTTAGTATAGGGTCATTATGTGGTCAGTTGTCCAGCAGTCTGGGGTCAGTATAGTATAAGTATAAGGTTATTATGTGGTCAGTTGTCCAGCAGTGTGGGGTCAGTACGGGGTTAGTATATGGTTATTATGCGGTCAGTTGTCCAGCAGTGTGGGGTCAGTAGGGGATTAGTATATGGTTATTGTGCGGTCAGTTGTCCAGCAGTGTGGGGTCAGAGCAGGGTTAGTATATGGTTATTATGTGGTCAGTTGTCCAGCAGTGTGGGGTCAGTAGGGGGTTAGTATATGGTTATTATGTGGTCAGTTGTCCAGCAGTGTGGGGTCAGTAGGAGGTTAGTATATGGTTATTATGTGGTCAGTTGTCCAGCAGTGTGGGGTCAGTAGGGGGTTAGTATAAGGTTATTATGTGGTCAGTTGTCCAGCAGTGTGGTGTCAGTACGGGGGTAGTATATGGTTATTATGTGGTCAGTTGTCCAGCAGTGTGGGGTCAGTAGGGGGTTAGTATATGGTTATTATGTGGTCTGTTGTCCAGCAGTGTGGAGTCAGTAGGGGGTTAGTATATGGTCATTATGTGGTCAGTTGTCCAGCAGTGTGGGGTCAGTACGGGGTTAGTATATGGTTATTATGTGGTCAGTTGTCCAGCAGTGTGGGGTCAGTAGGGGGTTAGTATATGGTTATTATGCGGTCAGTTGTCCAGCAGTGTGTGGTCAGTGCGGGGTTAGTATATGGTTATTATGTGGTCAGTTGTCCAGCAGTGTGGTGTCAGTACGGGGTTAGTATATGGTTATTATGTGGTCAGTTGTCCAGCAGTGTGGGGTCAGTACGGGGTTAGTATATGGTTATTACGCGGTCAGTTGTCCAGCAGTGTGGGGTCAGTGCGGGGTTAGTATATGGTTATTATGTGGTCTGTTGTCCAGCAGTGTGGGGTCAGTACGGGGTTAGTATATGGTTATTATGTGGTCAGTTGTCCAGCAGTGTGGGGTCAGTAGGGGGTTAGTAGATGGCTATTATGTGGTCAGTTGTCCAGCAGTGTGGGGTCAGTAGGAGGTTAGTATATGGTTATTATTTGGTTAGTAGTCCAGCAGTGTGGGGTCAGTAGGAGGTTAGTATAGGGTCATTATGTGGTCAGTTGTCCAGCAGTGTGGGGTCAGTGCAGGGTTAGCATATGGTTATTATGTGGTCAGTTGTCCAGCAGTGTGGGGTCAGTAGGGGGTTAGTATATGGTTATTATGTGGTCAGTTGTCCAGCAGTGTGGGGTCAGTATGGGGTTAGTATATGGTTATTATGCGGTCAGTTGTCCAGCAGTGTGGGGTCAGTACGGGGTTAGTAGATGGTTATTATGTGGCCAGTTGTCCAGCAGTGTGGGGTCAGTACGGGGTTAGTATATGGTTATTATGTGGTCAGTTGTCCAGCAGTGTGGGGTCAGTAGGGGGTTAGTATATGGTTATTATGCGGTCAGTTGTCCAGCAGTGTGGGGTCAGTACGGGGTTAGTATATGGTTATTATGTGGTCAGTTGTCCAGCAGTGTGGGGTCAGTACGGGGTTAGTATATGGTTATTATGTGGTCAGTTGTCCAGCAGTGTGGGGTCAGTATGGGGTTAGTACATGGTTATTATGCGGTCAGTTGTCCAGCAGTGTGGGATCAGTAGGGGGTTAGTAGATGGTTATTATGTGGTCTGTTGTCCAGCAGTGTGGGGTAAGTACGGGGTTAGTATATGGTTAATATGTGGTCAGTTGTCCAGCAGTGTGCGGTCAGTAGGGGGTTAGTATATGGTTATTATGTGGTCAGTTGTCCAGCAGTGTGGGGTCAGTACGGGGTTAGTATATGGTTATTATGTGGTCAGTTGTCCAGCAGTGTGGGGTCAGTATGGGGTTAGTACATGGTTATTATGCGGTCAGTTGTCCAGCAGTGTGGGATCAGTAGGGGGTTAGTAGATGGTTATTATGTGGTCTGTTGTCCAGCAGTGTGGGGTAAGTACGGGGTTAGTATATGGTTAATATGTGGTCAGTTGTCCAGCAGTGTGGGGTCAGTAGGGGGTTAGTATATGGTTATTATGTGGTCAGTTGTCCAGCAGTGTGGGGTCAGTACGGGGTTAGTATATGGTTATTATGTGGTCAGTTGTCCAGCAGTGTGGTGTCAGTACGGGGTTAGTATATGGTTATTATGTGGTCAGTTGTCCAGCAGTGTGGGGTCAGTACGGGGTTAGTATATGGTTATTATGCGGTCAGTTGTCCAGCAGTGTGGGGTCAGTAGGGGGTAGTATATGGTTATTATGTGGTCAGTTGTCCAGCAGTGTGGGGTCAGTAGGGGGTAGTATATGGTTATTATGTGGTCAGTTATCCAGCAGTGTGGGGTCAGTAGGGGGTTAGTATATGGTTATTATGCGGTCAGTTGTCCAGCAGTGTGGGGTCAGTAGGGGGTTAGTATATGGTCATTATGTGGTCAGTTGTCCAGCAGTGTGGGGTCAATACGGGGTTAGTATATGGTTATTATGCGGTCAGTTGTCCAGCAGTGTGGGGTCAGTAGGGGATTAGTATATGGTTATTGTGCGGTCAGTTGTCCAGCAGTGTGGGGTCTGAGCAGGGTTAGTATATGGTTATTATGTGGTCAGTTGTCCAGCAGTGTGGGGTCAGTAGGGGGTTAGTATATGGTTATTATGTGGTCAGTTGTCCAGCAGTGTGGGGTCAGTACGGGGTTAGTATATGGTTATTATGCGGTCAGTTGTCCAGCAGTGTGGGGTCAGTACGGGATTAGTATATGGTTATTATGCGGTCAGTTGTCCAGCAGTGTGGGGTCAGTACGGGGTTAGTATATGGTTATTATGTGGTCAGTTATCCAGCAGTGTGGGGTCAGTAGGGGGTTAGTATATGGTTATTATGTGGCCAGTTGTCCAGCAGTGTGGGGTCAGTAGGGGGTTAGTATATGGTTATTATGCGGTCAGTTGTCCAGCAGTGTGGGGTCAGTAGGGGGTTAGTATATGGTTATTATGTGGTCAGATGTCCAGCAGTGTGGGGTCAGTAGGGGGTTAGTATATAGTTATTATGCGGTCAGTTGTCCAGCAGTGTGGGGTCAGTAGGGGGTTAGTATATGGTCATTATGTGGTCAGTTGTCCAGCATTGTGGGGTCAGTAGGGGGTTAGTATATGGTTATTATGCGGTCAGTTGTCCAGCAGTGTGGGGTCAGTACGGGGTTAGTACATGGTTATTATGTGGTCAGTTATCCAGCAGTGTGGGGTCAGTAGGGGGTTAGTATATGGTTATTATGTGGTCAGTTGTCCAGCAGTGTGGGGTCAGTACGGGGTTAGTATATGGTTATTATGTGGTCAGTTGACCAGCAGTGTGGAGTCAGTACGGGGTTAGTATATGGTTATTAGGCAGTCAGTTGTCCAGCATTGTGGGGTCAGTACGGGGTTAGTATATGGTTATTATGTGGTCAGTTGTCCAGCAGTGTGGGGTCAGTAGGGGGTTAGTATATAGTTATTATGCGGTCAGTTTTCCAGCAGTGTGGGGTTAGTATATGGTTATTATGTGGTCAGTTGTCCAGCAGTGTGGAGTCAGTACGGGGTTAGTATATGGTTATTATGTGGTCAGTTGTCCAGCAGTGTGGGGTCAGTACGGGGTTAGTATATGGTTATTATGTGGTCAGTTCTCCAGCAGTGTGGGGTAAGTACGGGTTTAGTATATGGTTATTATGCGGTCAGTTGTCCAGCAGTGTGGGGTCAGTAGGGGGTTAGTATATGTTTATTATGCGGTCAGTTGTCCAGCAGTGTGGGGTCAGTAGGGGGTTAGTATATGGTTATTATGTGGTCAGTTGTCCAGCAGTGTGGAGTCAGTACGGGGTTAGTATATGGTTATTATGCGGTCAGTTGTCCAGCAGTGTGGGGTCAGTACGGGGTTAGTATATGGTTATTATGTGGTCAGTTATCCAGCAGTGTGGAGTCAGTAGGGGGTTAGTATATGGTTATTATGTGGTCAGTTGTCCAGCAGTGTGGGGTCAGTAGGGGGTTAGTATATGGTTATTATGTGGTCAGTTGTCCAGCAGTGTGGGGTCAGTACGGGGTTAGTATATGGTTATTATGCGGTCAGTTGTCCAGCAGTGTGAGATCAGTACCGGGTTAGTATACGGTTATTATGCGGTCAGTTATCCAGCAGTGTGGAGTCAGTAGGGGGTTAGTATATGGTTATTATGTGGTCAGTTGTCCAGCAGTGTGGGGTCAGTACGGGGTTAGTATATGGTTATTATGCGGTCAGTTGTCCAGCAGTGTGGGGTCAGTAGGGGGTTAGTATATGGTTATTATGTGGTCAGTTGTCCAGCAGTGTGGGGTCAGTAGGGGGTTAGTATATGGTTATTATGTGGTCAGTTGTCCAGCAGAGTGGGGTCAGTAGGGGGTTAGTATATGGTTATTATGTGGTCAGTTGTCCAGCATTGTGAAGTCAGTACGGGGTTAGTATATGGTTATTATGTGGTCAGTTGTCCAGCAGTGTGGGGTCAGTACGGGGTTAGTATATGGTTATTATGTGGTCAGTTGTCCAGCAGTGTGGGGTCAGTAGGAGGTTAGTATATGATTATTATGTGGTCAATTATCCAGCAGTGTGGGGTCAGTAGGGGGTTAGTATATAGTTATTATGTGGTCAGTTGTCCAGCAGTGTGGGGTCAGTACTGGGTTAGTATATGGTTATTATGTGGTCAGTTGTCCAGCAGTGTGGGGTCAGTAGGGGGTTAGTATATAGTTATTATGCGGTCAGTTGTCCAGCAGTTTGGGGTTAGTATATGGTTATTATGCGGTCAGTTGTCCAGCAGTGTGGGGTCAGTAGGGGGTTAGTATATGGTCATTATGCAGTCAGTTGTCCAGCAGTGTGGGGTCAGTAGGGGGTTAGTATATTGTTATTATGTGGTCAGTTGTCCAGCAGTGTGGTGTCAGTACGGGGGTAGTATATGGTTATTATGTGGTCAGTTGTCCAGCAGTGTGGGGTCAGTAGGGGGTTAGTATATGGTTATTATGTGGTCTGTTGTCCAGCAGTGTGGAGTCAGTAGGGGGTTAGTATATGGTCATTATGTGGTCAGTTGTGCAGCAGTGTGGGGTCAGTACGGGGTTAGTATATGGTTATTATGTGGTCAGTTGTCCAGCAGTGTGGGGTCAGTAGGGGGTTAGTATATGGTTATTATGCGGTCAGTTGTCCAGCAGTGTGGGGTCAGTGCGGGGTTAGTATATGGTTATTATGTGGTCAGTTGTCCAGCAGTGTGGGGTCAGTAGGAGGTTAGTATATGATTATTATGTGGTCAATTATCCAGCAGTGTGGGGTCAGTAGGAGGTTAGTATATGATTATTATGTGGTCAATTATCCAGCAGTGTGGGGTCAGTAGGGGGTTAGTATATAGTTATTATGCGGTCAGTTGTCCAGCAGTGTGGGGTCAGTACGGGGTTAGTATATAGTTATTATGCGGTCAGTTGTCCAGCAGTTTGGGGTTAGTATATGGTTATCATGCGGTCAGTTGTCCAGCAGTGTGGGGTCAGTAGGGGGTTAGTATATGGTTATTATGTGGTCAGTTGTCCAGCAGTGTGAGGTCAGTACGGGGGTAGTATATGGTTATTATGTGGTCAGTTGTCCAGCAGTGTGGGGTCAGTAGGGGGTTAGTATATGGTTATTATGCAGTCAGTTGTCCAGCAGTGTGGGGTCAGTAGGGGGTTAGTATATGGTCATTATGTGGTCAGTTGTCCAGCAGTGTGGGGTCAGTAGGGGGTTTGTATATGGTTATTATGTGTTCAGTTGTCCAGCAGTGTGGGGTCAGTAGGAGGTTAGTATAGGGTCATTATGTGGTCAGTTGTCCAGCAGTCTGGGGTCAGTATAGTATAAGTATAAGGTTATTATGTGGTCAGTTGTCCAGCAGTGTGGGGTCAGTACGGGGTTAGTATATGGTTATTATGCGGTCAGTTGTCCAGCAGTGTGGGGTCAGTAGGGGATTAGTATATGGTTATTGTGCGGTCAGTTGTCCAGCAGTGTGGGGTCAGAGCAGGGTTAGTATATGGTTATTATGTGGTCAGTTGTCCAGCAGTGTGGGGTCAGTAGGGGGTTAGTATATGGTTATTATGTGGTCAGTTGTCCAGCAGTGTGGGGTCAGTAGGAGGTTAGTATATGGTTATTATGTGGTCAGTTGTCCAGCAGTGTGGGGTCAGTAGGGGGTTAGTATAAGGTTATTATGTGGTCAGTTGCCCAGCAGTGTGGGGTCAGTAGGGGGTTAGTATATGGTTATTATGTGGTCAGTTGTCCAGCAGTGTGGGGTCAGTACGGGGTTAGTATATGGTTATTATGCGGTCAGTTGTCCAGCAGTGTGGGGTCAGTACGGGATTAGTATATGGTTATTATGCGGTCAGTTGTCCAGCAGTGTGGGGTCAGTAGGGGGTTAGTATATGGTTATTATGTGGTCAGTTGTCCAGCAGTGTGGGGTCAGTAGGGGGTTAGTACATGGTTATTATGTGGTCAGTTGTCCAGCAGTGTGGGGTCAGTACGGGATTAGTATATGGTTATTATGTGGTCAGTTCTCCAGCAGTGTGGGGTAAGTACGGGTTTAGTATATGGTTATTATGTGGTCAGTTGTCCAGCAGTGTGGGGTCAGTACGGGATTAGTATATGGTTATTATGTGGTCAGTTCTCCAGCAGTGTGGGGTAAGTACGGGTTTAGTATATGGTTATTATGTGGTCAGTTGTCCAGCAGTGTGGGGTCAGTAGGGGGTAGTATATGGTTATTATGTGGTCAGTTGTCCAGCAGTGTGGGGTCAGTAGGAGGTTAGTATATGTTTATTATGCGGTCAGTTGTCCAGCAGTGTGGGGTCAGTAGGGGGTTAGTATATGGTTATTATGCGGTCAGTTGTCCAGCAGTGTGGAGTCAGTAGGGGGTTAGTATATGGTTATTATGCGGTCAGTTGTCCAGCAGTGTGGGGTCAGTACGGGGTTAGTATATGGTTATTATGCGGTCAGTTGTCCAGCAGTGTGGGGTCAGTAGGGGGTTAGTATATGGTTATTATGTGGCCAGTTGTCCAGCAGTGTGGGGTCAGTACGGGGTTAGTATATGGTTATTATGCGGTCAGTTGTCCAGCAGTGTGGGGTCAGTAGGGGGTTAGTATATGGTTATTATGTGGTCAGTTGTCCAGCAGAGTGGGGTCAGTAGGGGGTTAGTATATGGTTATTATGTGGTCAGTTGTCCAGCATTGTGAAGTCAGTACGGGGTTAGTATATGGTTATTATGTGGTCAGTTGTCCAGCAGTGTGGGGTCAGTACGGGGTTAGTATATGGTTATTATGTGGTCAGTTGTCCAGCAGTGTGGGGTCAGTAGGAGGTTAGTATATGATTATTATGTGGTCAATTATCCAGCAGTGTGGGGTCAGTAGGGGGTTAGTATATAGTTATTATGTGGTCAGTTGTCCAGCAGTGTGGGGTCAGTACTGGGTTAGTATATGGTTATTATGTGGTCAGTTGTCCAGCAGTGTGGGATCAGTAGGGGGTTAGTATATAGTTATTATGCGGTCAGTTGTCCAGCAGTTTGGGGTTAGTATATGGTTATTATGCGGTCAGTTGTCCAGCAGTGTGGGGTCAGTAGGGGGTTAGTATATGGTCATTATGCAGTCAGTTGTCCAGCAGTGTGGGGTCAGTAGGGGGTTAGTATATTGTTATTATGTGGTCAGTTGTCCAGCAGTGTGGTGTCAGTACGGGGGTAGTATATGGTTATTATGTGGTCAGTTGTCCAGCAGTGTGGGGTCAGTAGGGGGTTAGTATATGGTTATTATGTGGTCTGTTGTCCAGCAGTGTGGAGTCAGTAGGGGGTTAGTATATGGTCATTATGTGGTCAGTTGTGCAGCAGTGTGGGGTCAGTACGGGGTTAGTATATGGTTATTATGTGGTCAGTTGTCCAGCAGTGTGGGGTCAGTAGGGGGTTAGTATATGGTTATTATGCGGTCAGTTGTCCAGCAGTGTGGGGTCAGTGTGGGGTTAGTATATGGTTATTATGTGGTCAGTTGTCCAGCAGTGTGGGGTCAGTACGGGGTTAGTATATGGTTATTACGCGGTCAGTTGTCCAGCAGTGTGGGGTCAGTGCAGGGTTAGTATATGGTTATTATGTGGTCAGTTGTCCAGCAGTGTGGGGTCAGTAGGGGGTTAGTATATGGTTATTATGCGGTCAGTTGTCCAGCAGTGTGGGGTCAGTAGGAGGTTAGTATATGGTTATTATGTGGTCAGTTGTCCAGCACTGTGGGGTCAGTGCGGGGTTAGTATATGGTTATTATGCGGTCAGTTGTCCAGCAGTGTGGTGTCAGTACGGGGGTAGTATATGGTTATTATGTGGTCAGTTGTCCAGCAGTGTGGGGTCAGTAGGGGGTTAGTATATGGTTATTATGTGGTCAGTTGTCCAGCAGTGTGGGGTCAGTAGGGGGTTAGTATATAGTTATTATGCGGTCAGTTGTCCAGCAGTTTGGGGTTAGTACGGGGTTAGTATATGGTTATTATGTGGTCAGTTGTCCAGCAGTGTGGGGTCAGTACGGGGTTAGTATATGGTTATTATGCGGTCAGTTGTCCAGCAGTGTGGGGTCAGTAGGGGGTTAGTAGATGGCTATTATGTGGTCAGTTGTCCAGCAGTGTGGGGTCAGTAGGAGGTTAGTATATGGTTATTATTCGGTCAGTAGTCCAGCAGTGTGGGGTCAGTAGGAGGTTAGTATAGGGTCATTATGTGGTCAGTTGTCCAGCAGTGTGGGGTCAGTGCAGGGTTAGCATATGGTTATTATGCGGTCAGTTGTCCAGCAGTGTGGGGTCAGTAGGGGGTTAGTATATGGTTATTATGTGGTCAGTTGTCCAGCAGTGTGGGGTCAGTAGGAGGTTAGTATATGGTTATTATTCGGTCAGTAGTCCAGCAGTGTGGGGTCAGTAGGAGGTTAGTATAGGGTCATTATGTGGTCAGTTGTCCAGCAGTGTGGGGTCAGTGCAGGGTTAGCATATGGTTATTATGTGGTCAGTTGTCCAGCAGTGTGGGGTCAGTAGGGGGTTAGTACATGGTTATTATGCGGTCAGTTGTCCAGCAGTGTGGGGTCAGTAGGGGGTTAGTATATGGTTATTATGCGATCAGTTGTCCAGCAGTGTGGGGTCAGTAGGGGGTTAGTACATGGTTATTATGCGGTCAGTTGTCCAGCAGTGTGGGGTCAGTACGGGGTTAGTATATGGTTATTATGTGGTCAGTTGTCCAGCAGTGTGGGGTAAGTACGGGTTTAGTATATGGTTATTATGCGGTCAGTTGTCCAGCAGTGTGGGGTCAGTAGGGGGTTAGTATATGGTTATTATGTGGCCAGTTGTCCAGCAGTGTGGGGTCAGTAGGGGGTTAGTATATGGTTATTATGCGGTCAGTTGTCCAGCAGTGTGGGGTCAGTAGGGGGTTAGTATATGGTTATTATGTGGTCAGTTGTCCAGCAGTGTGGGGTCAGTAGGGGGTTAGTATATGGTTATTATGCGGTAAGTTGTCCAGCAGTGTGGGGTCAGTAGGGGGTTAGTATATGGTTATTATGCGGTCAGTTGTCCAGCAGTGTGGAGTCAGTACGGGGTTAGTATATGGTTATTATGCGGTCAGTTGTCCAGCAGTGTGGGGTCAGTACGGGGTTAGTATATGGTTATTATGTGGTCAGTTATCCAGCAGTGTGGAGTCAGTAGGGGGTTAGTATATGGTTATTATGTGGTCAGTTGTCCAGCAGTGTGGGGTCAGTAGGGGGTTAGTATATGGTTATTATGTGGTCAGTTGTCCAGCAGTGTGGGGTCAGTACGGGGTTAGTATATGGTTATTATGCGGTCAGTTGTCCAGCAGTGTGAGATCAGTACCGGGTTAGTATACGGTTATTATGCGGTCAGTTATCCAGCAGTGTGGAGTCAGTAGGGGGTTAGTATATGGTTATTATGTGGTCAGTTGTCCAGCAGTGTGGGGTCAGTACGGGGTTAGTATATGGTTATTATGCGGTCAGTTGTCCAGCAGTGTGGGGTCAGTAGGGGGTTAGTATATGGTTATTATGTGGTCAGTTGTCCAGCAGTGTGGGGTCAGTAGGGGGTTAGTATATGGTTATTATGTGGTCAGTTGTCCAGCAGAGTGGGGTCAGTAGGGGGTTAGTATATGGTTATTATGTGGTCAGTTGTCCAGCATTGTGAAGTCAGTACGGGGTTAGTATATGGTTATTATGTGGTCAGTTGTCCAGCAGTGTGGGGTCAGTACGGGGTTAGTATATGGTTATTATGTGGTCAGTTGTCCAGCAGTGTGGGGTCAGTAGGAGGTTAGTATATGATTATTATGTGGTCAATTATCCAGCAGTGTGGGGTCAGTAGGGGGTTAGTATATAGTTATTATGTGGTCAGTTGTCCAGCAGTGTGGGGTCAGTACTGGGTTAGTATATGGTTATTATGTGGTCAGTTGTCCAGCAGTGTGGGGTCAGTAGGGGGTTAGTATATAGTTATTATGCGGTCAGTTGTCCAGCAGTTTGGGGTTAGTATATGGTTATTATGCGGTCAGTTGTCCAGCAGTGTGGGGTCAGTAGGGGGTTAGTATATGGTCATTATGCAGTCAGTTGTCCAGCAGTGTGGGGTCAGTAGGGGGTTAGTATATTGTTATTATGTGGTCAGTTGTCCAGCAGTGTGGTGTCAGTACGGGGGTAGTATATGGTTATTATGTGGTCAGTTGTCCAGCAGTGTGGGGTCAGTAGGGGGTTAGTATATGGTTATTATGTGGTCTGTTGTCCAGCAGTGTGGAGTCAGTAGGGGGTTAGTATATGGTCATTATGTGGTCAGTTGTGCAGCAGTGTGGGGTCAGTACGGGGTTAGTATATGGTTATTATGTGGTCAGTTGTCCAGCAGTGTGGGGTCAGTAGGGGGTTAGTATATGGTTATTATGCGGTCAGTTGTCCAGCAGTGTGGGGTCAGTGCGGGGTTAGTATATGGTTATTATGTGGTCAGTTGTCCAGCAGTGTGGGGTCAGTACGGGGTTAGTATATGGTTATTACGCGGTCAGTTGTCCAGCAGTGTGGGGTCAGTGCAGGGTTAGTATATGGTTATTATGTGGTCAGTTGTCCAGCAGTGTGGGGTCAGTACGGGGTTAGTATATGGTTATTACGCGGTCAGTTGTCCAGCAGTGTGGGGTCAGTGCGGGGTTAGTATATGGTTATTATGTGGCCAGTTGTCCAGCAGTGTGGGGTCAGTAGGGGGTTAGTATATGGTTATTATGCGGTCAGTTGTCCAGCAGTGTGGGGTCAGTAGGAGGTTAGTATATGGTTATTATGTGGTCAGTTGTCCAGCACTGTGGGGTCAGTGCGGGGTTAGTATATGGTTATTATGCGGTCAGTTGTCCAGCAGTGTGGTGTCAGTACGGGGGTAGTATATGGTTATTATGTGGTCAGTTGTCCAGCAGTGTGGGGTCAGTAGGGGGTTAGTATATGGTTATTATGTGGTCAGTTGTCCAGCAGTGTGGGGTCAGTAGGGGGTTAGTATATAGTTATTATGCGGTCAGTTGTCCAGCAGTTTGGGGTTAGTACGGGGTTAGTATATGGTTATTATGTGGTCAGTTGTCCAGCAGTGTGGGGTCAGTACGGGGTTAGTATATGGTTATTATGTGGTCAGTTGTCCAGCAGTGTGGGGTCAGTAGGGGGTTAGTAGATGGCTATTATGTGGTCAGTTGTCCAGCAGTGTGGGGTCAGTAGGAGGTTAGTATATGGTTATTATTCGGTCAGTAGTCCAGCAGTGTGGGGTCAGTAGGAGGTTAGTATAGGGTCATTATGTGGTCAGTTGTCCAGCAGTGTGGGGTCAGTGCAGGGTTAGCATATGGTTATTATGCGGTCAGTTGTCCAGCAGTGTGGGGTCAGTAGGGGGTTAGTATATGGTTATTATGTGGTCAGTTGTCCAGCAGTGTGGGGTCAGTAGGAGGTTAGTATATGGTTATTATTCGGTCAGTAGTCCAGCAGTGTGGGGTCAGTAGGAGGTTAGTATAGGGTCATTATGTGGTCAGTTGTCCAGCAGTGTGGGGTCAGTGCAGGGTTAGCATATGGTTATTATGTGGTCAGTTGTCCAGCAGTGTGGGGTCAGTAGGGGGTTAGTACATGGTTATTATGCGGTCAGTTGTCCAGCAGTGTGGGGTCAGTAGGGGGTTAGTATATGGTTATTATGCGATCAGTTGTCCAGCAGTGTGGGGTCAGTAGGGGGTTAGTACATGGTTATTATGCGGTCAGTTGTCCAGCAGTGTGGGGTCAGTACGGGGTTAGTATATGGTTATTATGTGGTCAGTTGTCCAGCAGTGTGGGGTAAGTACGGGTTTAGTATATGGTTATTATGCGGTCAGTTGTCCAGCAGTGTGGGGTCAGTAGGGGGTTAGTATATGGTTATTATGTGGCCAGTTGTCCAGCAGTGTGGGGTCAGTAGGGGGTTAGTATATGGTTATTATGCGGTCAGTTGTCCAGCAGTGTGGGGTCAGTAGGGGGTTAGTATATGGTTATTATGTGGTCAGTTGTCCAGCAGTGTGGGGTCAGTAGGGGGTTAGTATATGGTTATTATGCGGTAAGTTGTCCAGCAGTGTGGGGTCAGTAGGGGGTTAGTATATGGTTATTATGCGGTCAGTTGTCCAGCAGTGTGGAGTCAGTACGGGGTTAGTATATGGTTATTATGCGGTCAGTTGTCCAGCAGTGTGGGGTCAGTACGGGGTTAGTATATGGTTATTATGTGGTCAGTTATCCAGCAGTGTGGAGTCAGTAGGGGGTTAGTATATGGTTATTATGTGGTCAGTTGTCCAGCAGTGTGGGGTCAGTAGGGGGTTAGTATATGGTTATTATGTGGTCAGTTGTCCAGCAGTGTGGGGTCAGTACGGGGTTAGTATATGGTTATTATGCGGTCAGTTGTCCAGCAGTGTGAGATCAGTACCGGGTTAGTATACGGTTATTATGCGGTCAGTTATCCAGCAGTGTGGAGTCAGTAGGGGGTTAGTATATGGTTATTATGTGGTCAGTTGTCCAGCAGTGTGGGGTCAGTACGGGGTTAGTATATGGTTATTATACGGTCAGTTGTCCAGCAGTGTGGGGTCAGTAGGGGGTTAGTATATGGTTATTATGTGGTCAGTTGTCCAGCAGTGTGGGGTCAGTACGGGGTTAGTATATGGTTATTATGCGGTCAGTTGTCCAGCAGTGTGAGATCAGTACCGGGTTAGTATATGGTTATTATGTGGTCAGTTGTCCAGCAGTGTGGGGTCAGTAGGAGGTTAGTATATAGTTATTATGCGGTCAGTTGTCCAGCAGTTTGGGGTTAGTATATGGTTATTATGTGGTCAGTTGTCCAGCAGTGTGGGGTCAGTACGGGGTTAGTATATGGTTATTATGTGGTCAGTTGTCCAGCAGTGTGGGGTCAGTAGGGGGTTAGTATATGGTTATTATGTGGTCAGTTGTCCAGCAGTGTGGGGTCAGTAGGGGGTTAGTATATGGTTATTATGTGGTCAGTTGTCCAGCAGTGTGGGGTCAGTACGGGGTTAGTATATGGTCATTATGTGATCAGTTGTCCAGCAGTGTGGGGTCAGTACGGGGTTAGTATATGGTTATTATGCGGTCAGTTGTCCAGTAGTGTGGGGTCAGTACGGGGTTAGTATATGGTTATTATGCGGCCAGTTGTCTAGCAGTGTGGGGTCAGTGCAGGGTTAGTATATGGTTATTATGCGGTCAGTTGTCCAGCAGTGTGGGGTCAGTAGGGGGTTAGTATATGGTTATTATGCGGTCAGTTGTCCAGCAGTGTGGGGTCAGTAGGGGGTTAGTATATGGTTATTATGTGGTCAGTTGTCCAGCAGTGTGGGGTCAGTAGGGGGTTAGTATATGGTTATTATGTGGTCAGTTGTCCAGCAGTGTGGGGTCAGTGCAGGGTTAGTATATGGTTATTATGCGGTCAGTTGTCCAGCAGTGTGGGGTCAGTAGGGGGTTAGTATATGGTTATTATGTGGTCAGTTGTCCAGCAGTGTGGGGTCAGTAGGGGGTTAGTACATGGTTATTATGCGGTCAGTTGTCCAGCAGTGTGGGGTCAGTACGGGGTTAGTATATGGTTATTATGTGGTCAGTTGTCCAGCAGTGTGGGGTCAGTAGGGGGTTAGTATATGGTTATTATGCGGTCAGTTGTCCAGCAGTGTGGGGTTAGTACGGGGTTAGTATATGGTTATTATGCGGTCAGTTGTCCAGCAGTGTGGGGTCAGTAGGGGGTTAGTATATGGTTATTATGCGGTCAGTTGTCCAGCAGTGTGGGGTTAGTACGGGGTTAGTATATGGTTATTATGCGGTCAGTTGTCCAGCAGTGTGGGGTCAGTACGGGGTTAGTATATGGTTATTATGCGGTCAGTTGTCCAGCAGTGTGGGGTCAGTACGGGGTTAGTATATGGTTATTATGCGGTCAGTTGTCCAGCAGTGTGGGGTCAGTACGGGGTTAGTATATGGTTATTATGCGGTCAGTTGTCCAGCAGTGTGGGGTCAGTACTGGGTTAGAATATGGTTATTATGCGGTCAGTTGTCCAGCAGTGTGGGGTCAGTAGGGGGTTAGTATATGGTTATTATGCGGTCAGTTGTCCAGCAGTGTGGGGTCAGTAGGGGGTTAGTATATGGTTATTATGTGGTCAGTTGTCCAGCAGTGTGGGGTCAGTAGGGGGTTAGTATATGGTTATTATGCGGTCAGTTGTCCAGCAGTGTGGGGTTAGTAGGGGGTTAGTATATGGTTATTATGCGGTCAGTTGTCCAGCAGTGTGGGGTCAGTACGGGGTTAGTATATGGTTATTATGTGGTCAGTTGTCTAGCAGTGTGGGGTCAGTGCAGGGTTAGTATATGGTTATTATGCGGTCAGTTGTCCAGCAGTGTGGGGTCAGTAGGGGGTTAGTATATGGTTATTATGCGGTCAGTTGTCCAGCAGTGTGGGGTCAGTAGGGGGTTAGTATATGGTTATTATGTGGTCAGTTGTCCAGCAGTGTGGGGTCAGTGCAGGGTTAGTATATGGTTATTATGCGGTCAGTTGTCCAGCAGTGTGGGGTCAGTGCAGGGTTAGTATATGGTTATTATGCGGTCAGTTGTCCAGCAGTGTGGGGTCAGTAGGGGGTTAGTATATGGTTATTATGTGGTCAGTTGTCCAGCAGTGTGGGGTCAGTAGGGGGTTAGTACATGGTTATTATGCGGTCAGTTGTCCAGCAGTGTGGGGTCAGTACGGGGTTAGTATATGGTTATTATGTGGTCAGTTGTCCAGCAGTGTGGGGTCAGTAGGGGGTTAGTATATGGTTATTATGCGGTCAGTTGTCCAGCAGTGTGGGGTTAGTACGGGGTTAGTATATGGTTATTATGCGGTCAGTTGTCCAGCAGTGTGGGGTCAGTAGGGGGTTAGTATATGGTTATTATGCGGTCAGTTGTCCAGCAGTGTGGGGTTAGTACGGGGTTAGTATATGGTTATTATGCGGTCAGTTGTCCAGCAGTGTGGGGTCAGTACGGGGTTAGTATATGGTTATTATGCGGTCAGTTGTCCAGCAGTGTGGGGTCAGTACGGGGTTAGTATATGGTTATTATGCGGTCAGTTGTCCAGCAGTGTGGGGTCAGTACGGGGTTAGTATATGGTTATTATGCGGTCAGTTGTCCAGCAGTGTGGGGTCAGTACTGGGTTAGTATATGGTTATTATGCGGTCAGTTGTCCAGCAGTGTGGGGTCAGTAGGGGGTTAGTATATGGTTATTATGCGGTCAGTTGTCCAGCAGTGTGGGGTCAGTAGGGGGTTAGTATATGGTTATTATGTGGTCAGTTGTCCAGCAGTGTGGGGTCAGTAGGGGGTTAGTATATGGTTATTATGCGGTCAGTTGTCCAGCAGTGTGGGGTTAGTAGTGGGTTAGTATATGGTTATTATGCGGTCAGTTGTCCAGCAGTGTGGGGTCAGTACGGGGTTAGTATATGATTATTATGCGGTCAGTTGTCCAGCAGTGTGGGGTCAGTACGGGGTTAGTATATGGTTATTATGTGGTCAGTTGTCCAGCAGTGTGGGGTCAGTAGGGGGTTAGTATATGGTTATTATGCGGTCAGTTGTCCAGCAGTGTGGGGTTAGTAGGGGGTTAGTATATGGTTATTATGCGGTCAGTTGTCCAGCAGTGTGGGGTCAGTACGGGGTTAGTATATGATTATTATGCGGTCAGTTGTCCAGCAGTGTGGGGTCAGTACGGGGTTAGTATATGGTTATTATGTGGTCAGTTGTCCAGCAGTGTGGGGTCAGTAGGGGGTTAGTATATGGTTATTATGCGGTCAGTTGTCCAGCAGTGTGGGGTCAGTAGGGGGTTAGTATATGGTTATTATGCGGTCAGTTGTCCAGCAGTGTGGGGTCAGTACCGGGTTAGTATAGGGTCATTATGTGGTCAGTTGTCCAGCAGTGTGGGGTCAGTAGGGGGTTAGTATATGGTTATTATGTGGTCAGTTGTCCAGCAGTGTGGGGTCAGTAGGGGGTTAGTATATGGTTATTATGTGGTGAGTTGTCCAGCAGTGTGGGGTCAGTAGGAGGTTAGTATATGGTTATTATGTGGTCAGTTGTCCAGCAGTGTGGGGTCAGTAGGAGGTTAGTATATGGTTATTATGCGGTCAGTTGTCCAGCAGTGTGGGGTCAGTAGGGGGTTAGTATATGGTTATTATGCGGTCAGTTGTCCAGCAGTGTGGGGTCAGTAGGGGGTTAGTATATGGTTATTATGCGGTCAGTTGTCCAGCAGTGTGGGGTCAGTAGGGGGTTAGTATATGGTTATTATGTGGTCAGTTGTCCAGCAGTGTGGGGTCAGTAGGGGGTTAGTATATGGTTATTATGCGGTCAGCTGTCCAGCAGTGTGGGGTCAGTAGGAGGTTAGTATATGGTTATTATGTGGTCAGTTGTCCAGCAGTGTGGGGTCAGTACGGGGTTAGTATATGGTTATTATGCGGTCAGTTGTCCAGTAGTGTGGGGTCAGTACGGGGTTAGTATATGGTTATTATGCGGCCAGTTGTCTAGCAGTGTGGGGTCAGTGCAGGGTTAGTATATGGTTATTATGCGGTCAGTTGTCCAGCAGTGTGGGGTCAGTAGGGGGTTAGTATATGGTTATTATGCGGTCAGTTGTCCAGCAGTGTGGGGTCAGTAGGGGGTTAGTATATGGTTATTATGTGGTCAGTTGTCCAGCAGTGTGGGGTCAGTGCAGGGTTAGTATATGATTATTATGCGGTCAGTTGTCCAGCAGTGTGGGGTCAGTAGGGGGTTAGTATATGGTTATTATGTGGTCAGTTGTCCAGCAGTGTGGGGTCAGTAGGGGGTTAGTACATGGTTATTATGCGGTCAGTTGTCCAGCAGTGTGGGGTCAGTACGGGGTTAGTATATGGTTATTATGTGGTCAGTTGTCCAGCAGTGTGGGGTCAGTAGGGGGTTAGTATATGGTTATTATGCGGTCAGTTGTCCAGCAGTGTGGAGTTAGTACGGGGTTAGTATATGGTTATTATGCGGTCAGTTGTCCAGCAGTGTGGGGTCAGTAGGGGGTTAGTATATGGTTATTATGCGGTCAGTTGTCCAGCAGTGTGGGGTTAGTACAGGGTTAGTATATGGTTATTATGCGGTCAGTTCTCCAGCAGTGTGGGGTCAGTACGGGGTTAGTATATGGTTATTATGCGGTCAGTTGTCCAGCAGTGTGGGGTCAGTACTGGGTTAGTATATGGTTATTATGCGGTCAGTTGTCCAGCAGTGTGGGGTCAGTAGGGGGTTAGTATATGGTTATTATGCGGTCAGTTGTCCAGCAGTGTGGGGTCAGTAGGGGGTTAGTATATGGTTATTATGTGGTCAGTTGTCCAGCAGTGTGGGGTCAGTAGGGGGTTAGTATATGGTTATTATGCGGTCAGTTGTCCAGCAGTGTGGGGTTAGTAGGGGGTTAGTATATGGTTATTATGCGGTCAGTTGTCCAGCAGTGTGGGGTCAGTACGGGTTTAGTATATGATTATTATGCGGTCAGTTGTCCAGCAGTGTGGGGTCAGTACGGGGTTAGTATATGGTTATTATGTGGTCAGTTGTCCAGCAGTGTGGGGTCAGTAGGGGGTTAGTATATGGTTATTATGCGGTCAGTTGTCCAGCAGTGTGGGGTTAGTAGGGGGTTAGTATATGGTTATTATGCGGTCAGTTGTCCAGCAGTGTGGGGTCAGTACGGGGTTAGTATATGATTATTATGCGGTCAGTTGTCCAGCAGTGTGGGGTCAGTACGGGGTTAGTATATGGTTATTATGTGGTCAGTTGTCCAGCAGTGTGGGGTCAGTAGGGGGTTAGTATATGGTTATTATGCGGTCAGTTGTCCAGCAGTGTGGGGTCAGTAGGGGGTTAGTATATGGTTATTATGCGGTCAGTTGTCCAGCAGTGTGGGGTCAGTACCGGGTTAGTATAGGGTCATTATGTGGTCAGTTGTCCAGCAGTGTGGGGTCAGTAGGGGGTTAGTATATGGTTATTATGCGGTCAGTTGCCCAGCAGTGTGGGGTCAGTAGGGGGTTAGTATATGGTTATTATGTGGTCAGTTGTCCAGCAGTGTGGGGTCAGTAGGGGGTTAGTATATGGTTATTATGCGGTCAGTTGTCCAGCAGTGTGGGGTCAGTACGGGGTTAGTATATGGTTATTATGTGGTCAGTTGTCCAGCAGTGTGGGGTCAGTAGGGGGTTAGTATATGGTTATTATGTGGTGAGTTGTCCAGCAGTGTGGGGTCAGTAGGAGGTTAGTATATGGTTATTATGTGGTCAGTTGTCCAGCAGTGTGGGGTCAGTAGGAGGTTAGTATATGGTTATTATGCGGTCAGTTGTCCAGCAGTGTGGGGTCAGTAGGGGGTTAGTATATGGTTATTATGCGGTCAGTTGTCCAGCAGTGTGGGGTCAGTACCGGGTTAGTATAGGGTCATTATGTGGTCAGTTGTCCAGCAGTGTGGGGTCAGTAGGGGGTTAGTATATGGTTATTATGTGGTCAGTTGTCCAGCAGTGTGGGGTCAGTAGGGGGTTAGTATATGGTTATTATGTGGTGAGTTGTCCAGCAGTGTGGGGTCAGTAGGAGGTTAGTATATGGTTATTATGTGGTCAGTTGTCCAGCAGTGTGGGGTCAGTAGGAGGTTAGTATATGGTTATTATGCGGTCAGTTGTCCAGCAGTGTGGGGTCAGTAGGGGGTTAGTATATGGTTATTATGCGGTCAGTTGTCCAGCAGTGTGGGGTCAGTAGGGGGTTAGTATATGGTTATTATGCGGTCAGTTGTCCAGCAGTGTGGGGTCAGTAGGGGGTTAGTATATGGTTATTATGTGGTCAGTTGTCCAGCAGTGTGGGGTCAGTAGGGGGTTAGTATATGGTTATTATGCGGTCAGTTGTCCAGCAGTGTGGGGTCAGTAGGAGGTTAGTATATGGTTATTATGTGGTCAGTTGTCCAGCAGTGTGGGGTCAGTACGGGGTTAGTATAGGGTCATTATGTGGTCAGTTGTCCAGCAGTGTGGGGTCAGTAGGGGGTTAGTATATGGTTATTATGCAGTCAGTTGTCCAGCAGTGTGGGGTCAGTACGGGGTTAGTATATGGTTATTATGCGGTCAGTTGTCCAGCAGTGTGGGGTCAGTAGGGGGTTAGTATATGGTTATTATGTGGTCAGTTGTCCGGCAGTGTGGGGTCAGTAGGGGGTTAGTATATGGTTATTATGTGGTCAGTTGTCCAGCAGTGTGGTGTCAGTAGGGGGTTAGTATATGGTTATTATGCGGTCAGTTGTCCAGCAGTGTGGGGTCAGTAGGGGGTTAGTATATGGTTATTATGTGGTCAGTTGTCCAGCAGTGTGGGGTCAGTAGGGGGTTAGTATATGGTTATTATGTGGTCAGTTGTCCAGCAGTGTGGGGTCAGTAGGGGGTTAGTATATGGTTATTATGCGGTCAGTTGTCCAGCAGTGTGGGGTTAGTAGGGGGTTAGTATATGGTTATTATGCGGTCAGTTGTCCAGCAGTGTGGGGTCAGTACGGGGTTAGTATATGATTATTATGCGGTCAGTTGTCCAGCAGTGTGGGGTCAGTACGGGGTTAGTATATGGTTATTATGTGGTCAGTTGTCCAGCAGTGTGGGGTCAGTAGGGGGTTAGTATATGGTTATTATGCGGTCAGTTGTCCAGCAGTGTGGGGTTAGTAGGGGGTTAGTATATGGTTATTATGCGGTCAGTTGTCCAGCAGTGTGGGGTCAGTACGGGGTTAGTATATGATTATTATGCGGTCAGTTGTCCAGCAGTGTGGGGTCAGTACGGGGTTAGTATATGGTTATTATGTGGTCAGTTGTCCAGCAGTGTGGGGTCAGTAGGGGGTTAGTATATGGTTATTATGCGGTCAGTTGTCCAGCAGTGTGGGGTCAGTAGGGGGTTAGTATATGGTTATTATGCGGTCAGTTGTCCAGCAGTGTGGGGTCAGTAGGGGGTTAGTATATGGTTATTATGTGGTCAGTTGTCCAGCAGTGTGGGGTCAGTAGGGGGTTAGTATATGGTTATTATGCAGTCAGTTGTCCAGCAGTGTGAGGTCAGTACCGGGTTAGTATATGGTTATTATGTGGTCAGTTGTCCGGCAGTGTGGGGTCAGTGCGGGGTTAGTATATGGTTATTATGCGGTCAGTTGTCCAGCAGTGTGGGGTCAGTAGGGGGTTAGTATATGGTTATTATGCGGTCAGTTGTCCAGCAGTGTGGGGTCAGTAGGAGGTTAGTATATGGTTATTATGTGGTCAGTTGTCCAGCAGTGTGGGGTCAGTACCGGGTTAGTATAGGGTCATTATGTGGTCAGTTGTCCAGCAGTGTGGGGTCAGTAGGGGGTTAGTATATGGTTATTATGTGGTCAGTTGTCCAGCAGTGTGGGGTCAGTAGGGGGTTAGTATATGGTTATTATGTGGTGAGTTGTCCAGCAGTGTGGGGTCAGTAGGAGGTTAGTATATGGTTATTATGTGGTCAGTTGTCCAGCAGTGTGGGGTCAGTAGGAGGTTAGTATATGGTTATTATGCGGTCAGTTGTCCAGCAGTGTGGGGTCAGTAGGGGGTTAGTATATGGTTATTATGCGGTCAGTTGTCCAGCAGTGTGGGGTCAGTAGGGGGTTAGTATATGGTTATTATGCGGTCAGTTGTCCAGCAGTGTGGGGTCAGTAGGGGGTTAGTATATGGTTATTATGTGGTCAGTTGTCCAGCAGTGTGGGGTCAGTAGGGGGTTAGTATATGGTTATTATGCGGTCAGTTGTCCAGCAGTGTGGGGTCAGTAGGAGGTTAGTATATGGTTATTATGTGGTCAGTTGTCCAGCAGTGTGGGGTCAGTACGGGGTTAGTATAGGGTCATTATGTGGTCAGTTGTCCAGCAGTGTGGGGTCAGTAGGGGGTTAGTATATGGTTATTATGTGGTCAGTTGTCCAGCAGTGTGGGGTCAGTAGGGGGTTAGTATATGGTTATTATGTGGTGAGTTGTCCAGCAGTGTGGGGTCAGTAGGAGGTTAGTATATGGTTATTATGTGGTCAGTTGTCCAGCAGTGTGGGGTCAGTAGGAGGTTAGTATAGGGTCATTATGTGGTCAGTTGTCCAGCAGTGTGGGGTCAGTAGGGGGTTAGTATATGGTTATTATGCAGTCAGTTGTCCAGCAGTGTGGGGTCAGTACGGGGTTAGTATATGGTTATTATGCGGTCAGTTGTCCAGCAGTGTGGGGTCAGTAGGGGGTTAGTATATGGTTATTATGTGGTCAGTTGTCCAGCAGTGTGGGGTCAGTAGGGGGTTAGTATATGGTTATTATGTGGTCAGTTGTCCAGCAGTGTGGTGTCAGTAGGGGGTTAGTATATGGTTATTATGCGGTCAGTTGTCCAGCAGTGTGGGGTCAGTAGGGGGTTAGTATATGGTTATTATGTGGTCAGTTGTCCAGCAGTGTGGGGTCAGTACGGGGTTAGTATATGGTTATTATGTGGTCAGTTGTCCAGCAGTGTGGGGTCAGTAGGGGGTTAGTATATGGTTATTTTGTGGTCAGTTGTCCAGCAGTGTGGGGTCAGTACGGGGTTAGTATATGGTTATTATGCGGTCAGTTGTCCAGCAGTGTGGGGTCAGTAGGGGGTTAGTATATGGTTATTATGTGGTCAGTTGTCCAGCAGTGTGGGGTCAGTAGGGGGTTAGTATATGGTTATTATGTGGTCAGTTGTCCAGCAGTGTGGTGTCAGTAGGGGGTTAGTATATGGTTATTATGCGGTCAGTTGTCCAGCAGTGTGGGGTCAGTAGGGGGTTAGTATATGGTTATTATGTGGTCAGTTGTCCAGCAGTGTGGGGTCAGTACGGGGTTAGTATATGGTTATTATGTGGTCAGTTGTCCAGCAGTGTGGGGTCAGTAGGGGGTTAGTATATGGTTATTATGCGGTCAGTTGTCCAGCAGTGTGGGGTCAGTACCGGGTTAGTATAGGGTCATTATGTGGTCAGTTGTCCAGCAGTGTGGGGTCAGTAGGGGGTTAGTATATGGTTATTATGTGGTCAGTTGTCCAGCAGTGTGGGGTCAGTAGGGGGTTAGTATATGGTTATTATGTGGTGAGTTGTCCAGCAGTGTGGGGTCAGTAGGAGGTTAGTATATGGTTATTATGTGGTCAGTTGTCCAGCAGTGTGGGGTCAGTAGGAGGTTAGTATATGGTTATTATGCGGTCAGTTGTCCAGCAGTGTGGGGTCAGTAGGGGGTTAGTATATGGTTATTATGCGGTCAGTTGTCCAGCAGTGTGGGGTCAGTAGGGGGTTAGTATATGGTTATTATGTGGTCAGTTGTCCAGCAGTGTGGGGTCAGTAGGGGGTTAGTATATGGTTATTATGTGGTCAGTTGTCCAGCAGTGTGGTGTCAGTAGGGGGTTAGTATATGGTTATTATGCGGTCAGTTGTCCAGCAGTGTGGGGTCAGTAGGGGGTTAGTATATGGTTATTATGTGGTCAGTTGTCCAGCAGTGTGGGGTCAGTAGGGGGTTAGTATATGGTTATTATGTGGTCAGTTGTCCAGCAGTGTGGGGTCAGTAGGGGGTTAGTATATGGTTATTATGCGGTCAGTTGTCCAGCAGTGTGGGGTTAGTAGGGGGTTAGTATATGGTTATTATGCGGTCAGTTGTCCAGCAGTGTGGGGTCAGTACGGGGTTAGTATATGATTATTATGCGGTCAGTTGTCCAGCAGTGTGGGGTCAGTACGGGGTTAGTATATGGTTATTATGTGGTCAGTTGTCCAGCAGTGTGGGGTCAGTAGGGGGTTAGTATATGGTTATTATGCGGTCAGTTGTCCAGCAGTGTGGGGTTAGTAGGGGGTTAGTATATGGTTATTATGCGGTCAGTTGTCCAGCAGTGTGGGGTCAGTACGGGGTTAGTATATGATTATTATGCGGTCAGTTGTCCAGCAGTGTGGGGTCAGTACGGGGTTAGTATATGGTTATTATGTGGTCAGTTGTCCAGCAGTGTGGGGTCAGTAGGGGGTTAGTATATGGTTATTATGCGGTCAGTTGTCCAGCAGTGTGGGGTCAGTAGGGGGTTAGTATATGGTTATTATGCGGTCAGTTGTCCAGCAGTGTGGGGTCAGTAGGGGGTTAGTATATGGTTATTATGTGGTCAGTTGTCCAGCAGTGTGGGGTCAGTAGGGGGTTAGTATATGGTTATTATGCAGTCAGTTGTCCAGCAGTGTGAGGTCAGTACCGGGTTAGTATATGGTTATTATGTGGTCAGTTGTCCGGCAGTGTGGGGTCATTGCGGGGTTAGTATATGGTTATTATGCGGTCAGTTGTCCAGCAGTGTGGGGTCAGTAGGGGGTTAGTATATGGTTATTATGCGGTCAGTTGTCCAGCAGTGTGGGGTCAGTAGGAGGTTAGTATATGGTTATTATGTGGTCAGTTGTCCAGCAGTGTGGGGTCAGTACCGGGTTAGTATAGGGTCATTATGTGGTCAGTTGTCCAGCAGTGTGGGGTCAGTAGGGGGTTAGTATATGGTTATTATGTGGTCAGTTGTCCAGCAGTGTGGGGTCAGTAGGAGGTTAGTATATGGTTATTATGTGGTCAGTTGTCCAGCAGTGTGGGGTCAGTAGGAGGTTAGTATATGGTTATTATGCGGTCAGTTGTCCAGCAGTGTGGGGTCAGTAGGGGGTTAGTATATGGTTATTATGCGGTCAGTTGTCCAGCAGTGTGGGGTCAGTAGGGGGTTAGTATATGGTTATTATGCGGTCAGTTGTCCAGCAGTGTGGGGTCAGTAGGGGGTTAGTATATGGTTATTATGTGGTCAGTTGTCCAGCAGTGTGGGGTCAGTAGGGGGTTAGTATATGGTTATTATGCGGTCAGTTGTCCAGCAGTGTGGGGTCAGTAGGAGGTTAGTATATGGTTATTATGTGGTCAGTTGTCCAGCAGTGTGGGGTCAGTACGGGGTTAGTATAGGGTCATTATGTGGTCAGTTGTCCAGCAGTGTGGGGTCAGTAGGGGGTTAGTATATGGTTATTATGTGGTCAGTTGTCCAGCAGTGTGGGGTCAGTAGGGGGTTAGTATATGGTTATTATGTGGTGAGTTGTCCAGCAGTGTGGGGTCAGTAGGAGGTTAGTATATGGTTATTATGTGGTCAGTTGTCCAGCAGTGTGGGGTCAGTAGGAGGTTAGTATAGGGTCATTATGTGGTCAGTTGTCCAGCAGTGTGGGGTCAGTAGGGGGTTAGTATATGGTTATTATGCAGTCAGTTGTCCAGCAGTGTGGGGTCAGTACGGGGTTAGTATATGGTTATTATGCGGTCAGTTGTCCAGCAGTGTGGGGTCAGTAGGGGGTTAGTATATGGTTATTATGTGGTCAGTTGTCCAGCAGTGTGGGGTCAGTAGGGGGTTAGTATATGGTTATTATGTGGTCAGTTGTCCAGCAGTGTGGTGTCAGTAGGGGGTTAGTATATGGTTATTATGCGGTCAGTTGTCCAGCAGTGTGGGGTCAGTAGGGGGTTAGTATATGGTTATTATGTGGTCAGTTGTCCAGCAGTGTGGGGTCAGTACGGGGTTAGTATATGGTTATTATGTGGTCAGTTGTCCAGCAGTGTGGGGTCAGTAGGGGGTTAGTATATGGTTATTATGTGGTCAGTTGTCCAGCAGTGTGGGGTCAGTACGGGGTTAGTATATGGTTATTATGCGGTCAGTTGTCCAGCAGTGTGGGGTCAGTAGGGGGTTAGTATATGGTTATTATGTGGTCAGTTGTCCAGCAGTGTGGGGTCAGTAGGGGGTTAGTATATGGTTATTATGTGGTCAGTTGTCCAGCAGTGTGGTGTCAGTAGGGGGTTAGTATATGGTTATTATGCGGTCAGTTGTCCAGCAGTGTGGGGTCAGTAGGGGGTTAGTATATGGTTATTATGTGGTCAGTTGTCCAGCAGTGTGGGGTCAGTACGGGGTTAGTATATGGTTATTATGTGGTCAGTTGTCCAGCAGTGTGGGGTCAGTAGGGGGTTAGTATATGGTTATTATGCGGTCAGTTGTCCAGCAGTGTGGGGTCAGTACGGGGTTAGTATATGGTTATTATGTGGTGAGTTGTCCAGCAGTGTGGGGTCAGTAGGATGTTAGTATAGGGTCATTATGTGGTCAGTTGTCCAGTAGTGTGGGGTCAGTAGGAGGTTAGTATATGGTTATTATGTGGTCAGTTGTCCAGCAGTGTGGGGTCAGTAGGGGGTTAGTATATGGTTATTATGTGGTGAGTTGTCCAGCAGTGTGGGGTCAGTAGGAGGTTAGTATAGGGTCATTATGTGGTCAGTTGTCCAGCAGGCATATTTTTAATATACCTATAAAAACCCTTTACTATACCCATAAAATATGGAAAACACTGATGATACTCTTTACTATACCCAACAATCATGGCGCACAGGGATGATGCCCTTAACTATAACCATAAAACATGGCGGACAGGGATGATGCCCTTTACTATAACCATAAAACATGGCGGACAGGGATGATGCCCTTTACTATACTCATAAAACATGGCGGGCAAAAATGATATGGGAATAGTAAAGGGTATTATCGGTGTCTGCCATGTTTGTTGGGTATAGTAAACGGTATCAACAGTGCTCGCCATAATGTAGGGATATAGTAAAGGATATAATAATAATAATAATAATAATAAATTTTATTTCTATAGCGCCAACATATTCCGCAGCGCTGTACAAATTGTAGGGTTCAAGTACTGACAAAAAAGATACATTACAAAGAAATAGTCACACACTGGGACTGAGGGCCCAGCTCGCAAGAGCTTACAATCTATGAGGTAGAGGAGGTGACACAAGAGCTTACAATCTATGAGGTAGAGGGGGTGACACAAGAGCTTACAATCTATGAGGTAGAGGAGGTGACACAAGAGCTTACAATCTATGAGGTAGAGGAGACACAAGAGCTTACAATCTATGAGGTAGAGGAGGTGACACAAGAGCTTACAATCTATGAGGTAGAGGAGGTGACACAAGAGCTTACAATCTATGAGGTAGAGGAGGTGACACAAGAGCTTACACTCTATGAGGTAGAGGAGGTGACACAAGAGCTTACAATCTATGAGGTAGAGGAGGTGACACAAGAGCTTACAATCTATGAGGTAGAGGACGTGACAAGAGCTTACAATCTATGAGGTAGAGGAGGTGACACAAGAGCTTACAATCTATGAGGTAGAGGTGACACAAGAGCTTACAATCTATGAGTTAGAGGAGGTGACACAAGAGCTTACAATCTATGAGGTAGAGGAGGTGACACAGGAGCTTACAATCTATGAGGTAGAGGAGGTGACACAAGAGCTTACAATCTATGAGGTAGAGGACGTGACAAGAGCTTACAATCTATGAGGTAGAGGAGGTGACACAAGAGCTTACAATCTATGAGGTAGAGGAGGTGACACAAGAGCTTACAATCTATGAGGTAGAGGGGGTGACACAAGAGCTTACAATCTATGAGGTAGAGGAGGTGACACAAGAGCTTACAATCTATGAGGTAGAGGGGGTGACACAAGAGCTTACAATCTATGAGGTAGAGGAGGTGACACAAGAGCTTATAATCTATGAGGAAGAGGAGGTGACACAAGAGCTTACAATCTATGAGGTAGAGGAGGTGACACAAGAGCTTACAATCTATGTGGTAGAGGAGGTGACACAAGAGCTTACAATCTATGAGGTAGAGGGGGTGACACAAGAGCTTACAATCTATGAGGTAGAGGAGGTGACACAAGAGCTTACAATCTATGAGGTAGAGGTGACACAAGAGCTTACAATCTATGAGGTAGAGGGGGTGACACAAGAGCTTACAATCTATGAGGTAGAGGTGACACAAGAGCATACAATCTATGAGGTAGAGGTGACACAAGAGCTTACAATCTATGATGTAGAGGTGACACAAGAGCTTACAATCTATGAGGTAGAGGAGGTGACACAAGAGCTTACAATCTATGAGGTAGAGGAGGTGACACAAGAGCTTACAATCTATGAGGTAGAGGAGGTGACACAAGAGCTTACAATCTATGATGTAGAGGTGACTCAAGAGCTTACAATCTATGTGGTAGAGGAGGTGACACAAGAGCTTACAATCTATGAGGTAGAGGAGATGACACAAGAGCTTACAATCTATGAGGTAGAGGTGACACAAGAGCTTACAATCTATGAGGTAAAGGTGACACAAGAGCTTACAATCTATGATGTAGAGGTGACACAAGAGCTTACAATCTATGAGGTAGAGGTGACACAAGAGCTTACAATCTATGAGGTAGAGGTGACACAAGAGCTTACAATCTATGAGGTAGAGGAGGTGACACAAGAGCTTACAATCTATGATGTAGAGGTGACACAAGAGCTTACAATCTATGAGGTAGAGGTGACACAAGAGCTTACAATCTATGAGGTAGAGGAGGTGACACAAGAGCTTACAATCTATGCGGTAGAGGACGTGACACAAGAGCTTACAATCTATGCGGTAGAGGACGTGACACAAGAGCTTACAATCTATGAGGTAGAGGAGGTGACACAAGAGCTTACAATCTATGAGGTAGAGGTGACACAAGAGCTTACAATCTATGAGGTAGAGGTGACACAAGAGCTTACAATCTATGAGGTAGAGGAGGTGACACAAGAGCTTACAATCTATGAGGTAGAGGAGGTGACACAAGAGCTTACAATCTATGAGGTAGGAGGTGACACAAGAGCTTACAATCTATGTGGTAGAGGAGGTGACACAAGAGCTTACAATCTATGAGGTAGAGGTGACACAAGAGCTTACAATCTATGAGGTAGAGGAGGTGACACAAGAGCTTACAATCTATGAGGTAGAGGAGGTGACACAAGAGCTTACAATCTATGAGGTAGAGGTGACACAGGAGCTTACAATCTATGAGGTAGAGGGGGTGACACAAGAGCTTACAATCTATGAGGTAGAGGTGACACAAGAGCTTACAATCTATGAGGTAGAGGAGGTGACACAAGAGCTTACAATCTATGAGGTAGAGGAGGTGACACAAGAGCTTACAATCTATGAGGTAGAGAAGGTGACACAAGAGCTTACAATCTATGAGGTAGAGGAGGTGACACAAGAGCTTACAATCTATGAGGTAGGTGACACAAGAGCTTACAATCTATGAGGTAGAGGACATGACAAGAGCTTACAATCTATGAGGTAGAGGAGGTGACACAAGAGCTTACAATCTATGAGGTAGAGGAGATGACACAAGAGCTTACAATCTATGAGGTAGAGGAGGTGACACAAGAGCTTACAATCTATGAGGTAGGTGACACAACAGCTTACAATCTATGAGGTAGAGGGGGTGACACAAGAGCTTACAATCTATGAGGTAGGTGACACAAGAGCTTACAATCTATGAGGTAGAGGAGGTGACACAAGAGCTTACAATCTATGAGGTAGGTAACACAAGAGCTTACAATCTATGAGGTAGAGGAGGTGACACAAGAGCTTACAATCTATGAGGTAGGTAACACAAGAGCTTACAATCTATGAGGTAGAGGAGGTGACACAAGAGCTTACAATCTATGAGGTAGAGGAGGTGACACAAGAGGTTACAATCTATGAGGTAGAGGAGGTGACACAAGAGCTTACAATCTATGAGGTAGAGGTGACACAAGAGCTTACAATCTATGAGGTAGAGGTGACACAAGAGCTTACAATCTATGAGTTAGAGGTGACACAAGAGCTTACAATCTATGAGGTAGAGGAGGTGACACCAGAGCTTACAATCTATGAGGTAGAGGGGGTGACACAAGAGCTTACAATCTATGAGGTAGAGGAGGTGACACAAGAGGTTACAATCTATGAGGTAGAGGAGGTGACACAAGAGCTTACAATCTATGAGGTAGAGGTGACACAAGAGCTTACAATCTATGAGGTAGAGGTGACACAAGAGCTTACAATCTATGAGTTAGAGGTGACACAAGAGCTTACAATCTATGAGGTAGAGGAGGTGACACAAGAGCTTACAATCTATGAGGTAGAGGTGACACCAGAGCTTACAATCTATGAGGTAGAGGGGGTGACACAAGAGCTTACAATCTATGAGGTAGGTAACACAAGAGCTTACAATCTATGAGGTAGAGGAGGTGACACAAGAGCTTACAATCTATGAGGTAGAGGAGGTGACACAAGAGCTTACAATCTATGAGGTAGAGGTGACACAAGAGCTTACAATCTATGAGGTAGAGGTGACACAAGAGCTTACAATCTATGAGGTAGAGGAGGTGACACAAGAGCTTACAATCTATGAGGTAGAGGAGGTGACACAAGAGCTTACAATCTATGAGGTAGAGGAGGTGACACAAGAGCTTACAATCTATGCGGTAGAGGACGTGACACAAGAGCTTACAATCTATGAGGTAGAGGAGGTGACACAAGAGCTTACAATCTATGAGGTAGAGGTGACACAAGAGCTTACAATCTATGAGGTAGAGGTGACACAAGAGCTTACAATCTATGTGGTAGAGGAGGTGACACAAGAGCTTACAATCTATGAGGTAGAGGTGACACAAGAGCTTACAATCTATGAGGTAGAGGAGGTGACACAAGAGCTTACAATCTATGAGGTAGAGGAGGTGACACAAGAGCTTACAATCTATGAGGTAGAGGAGGTGACACAAGAGCTTACAATCTATGAGGTAGAGGGAGTGACACAAGAGCTTACAATCTATGAGGTAGAGGAGGTGACACAAGAGCTTACAATCTATGAGGTAGAGGAGGTGACACAAGAGCTTACAATCCATGAGGTAGAGGTGACACAAGAGCTTACAATCTATGAGGTAGAGGTGACACAAGAGCTTACAATCTATGAGGTAGAGGAGGTGACACAGGAGCTTACAATCTATGAGGTAGAGGAGGTGACACAGGAGCTTACAATCTATGAGGTAGAGGTGACACAAGAGCTTACAATCTATGAGGTAGAGGAGGTCACACAAGAGCTTACAATCTATGAGGTAGGAGGTGACACAAGAGCTTACAATCTATGAGGTAGAGGAGGTGACACAAGAGCTTACAATCTATGAGGTAGAGGAGGTGACACAAGAGCTTACAATCTATGAGGTAGAGGTGACACAAGAGCTTACAATCTATGAGGTAGAGGAGGTGACACAGGAGCTTACAATCTATGAGGTAGAGGAGGTGACACAAGAGCTTACAATCTATGAGGTAGAGGTGACACAAGAGCTTACAATCTATGAGGTAGAGGAGGTGACACAAGAGCTTACAATCTATGAGGTAGGAGGTGACACAAGAGCTTACAATCTATGAGGTAGAGGAGGTGACACAGGAGCTTACAATCTATGAGGTAGAGGTGAAACAAGAGCTTACAATCTATGAGGTAGAGGGGGTGACACAAGAAATTACAATCTATGAGGTAGAGGAGGTGACACAAGAGCTTACAATCTATGAGGTAGAGGTGACACAAGAGCTTACAATCTATGAGGTAGAGGAGGTGACACAAGAGCTTACAATCTATGAGGTAGAGGAGGTGACACAAGAGCTTACAATCTATGAGGTAGAGGTGACACAAGAGCTTACAATCTATGAGGTAGAGGAGGTGACACAAGAGCTTACAATCTATGAGGTAGAGGTGACACAAGAGCTTACAATCTATGAGGTAGAGGAGGTGACACAAGAGCTTACAATCTATGAGGTAGAGGTGACACAAGAGCTTACAATCTATGAGGTAGAGGGGGTGACACAAGAGCTTACAATCTATGAGGTAGGTAACACAAGAGCTTACAATCTATGAGGTAGAGGAGGTGACACAAGAGCTTACAATCTATGAGGTAGGTAACACAAGAGCTTACAATCAATGAGGTAGAGGAGGTGACACAAGAGCTTACAATCTATGAGGTAGAGGAGGTGACACAAGAGCTTACAATCTATGAGGTAGAGGTGACACAAGAGCTTACAATCTATGAGGTAGAGGTGACACAAGAGCTTACAATCTATGAGGTAGAGGAGGTGACACAAGAGCTTACAATCTATGAGGTAGAGGAGGTGACACAAGAGCTTACAATCTATGAGGTAGAGGAGGTGACACAAGAGCTTACAATCTATGATGTAGAGGTGACTCAAGAGCTTACAATCTATGAGGTAGAGGTGACACAAGAGCTTACAATCTATGAGGTAGAGGTGACACAAGAGCTTACAATCTATGAGGTAGAGGTGACACAAGAGCTTACAATCTATGAGGTAGAGGTGACACAAGAGCTTACAATCTATGAGGTAGAGGTGACACAAGAGCTTACAATGTATGAGGTAGAGGAGGTGACACAAGAGCTTACAATCTATGAGGTAGAGGAGGTGACACAAGAGCTTACAATCTATGAGGTAGAGGTGACACAAGAGCTTACAATCTATGAGGTAGAGGTGACACAAGAGCTTACAATCTATGAGGTAGAGGAGGTGACACAAGAGCTTACAATCTATGATGTAGAGGTGACACAAGAGCTTACAATCTATGAGGTAGAGGTGACACAAGAGCTTACAATCTATGAGGTAGAGGAGGTGACACAAGAGCTTTCAATCTATGCGGTAGAGGTGACACAAGAGCTTACAATCTATGAGGTAGAGGTGACACAAGAGCTTACAATCTATGAGGTAGAGGAGGTGACACAAGAGCTTACAATCTATGAGGTAGAGGTGACACAAGAGCTTACAATCTATGAGGTAGAGGTGACACAAGAGCTTACAATCTATGAGGTAGAGGTGACACAAGAGCTTACAATCTATGAGGTAGAGGAGGTGACACAAGAGCTTACAATCTATGAGGTAGAGGAGGTGACACAAGAGCTTACAATCTATGAGGTAGGAGGTGACACAAGAGCTTACAATCTATGTGGTAGAGGAGGTGACACAAGAGCTTACAATCTATGAGGTAGAGGAGGTGACACAAGAGCTTACAATCTATGAGGTAGAGGAGGTGACACAAGAGCTTACAATCTATGAGGTAGAGGTGACACAGGAGCTTACAATCTATGAGGTAGAGGGGGTGACACAAGAGCTTACAATCTATGAGGTAGAGGTGACACAAGAGCTTACAATCTATGAGGTAGAGGAGGTGACACAAGAGCTTACAATCTATGAGGTAGAGGAGGTGACACAAGAGCTTACAATCTATGAGGTAGAGAAGGTGACACAAGAGCTTACAATCTATGAGGTAGAGGAGGTGACACAAGAGCTTACAATCTATGAGGTAGGTGACACAAGAGCTTACAATCTATGAGGTAGAGGACGTGACAAGAGCTTACAATCTATGAGGTAGAGGAGGTGACACAAGAGCTTACAATCTATGAGGTAGAGGAGATGACACAAGAGCTTACAATCTATGAGGTAGAGTAGGTGACACAAGAGCTTACAATCTATGAGGTAGGTGACACAAGAGCTTACAATCTATGAGGTAGAGGGGGTGACACAAGAGCTTACAATCTATGAGGTAGGTGACACAAGAGCTTACAATCTATGAGGTAGAGGAGGTGACACAAGAGCTTACAATCTATGAGGTAGGTAACACAAGAGCTTACAATCTATGAGGTAGAGGAGGTGACACAAGAGCTTACAATCTATGAGGTAGGGTAACACAAGAGCTTACAATCTATGAGGTAGAGGAGGTGACACAAGAGCTTACAATCTATGAGGTAGAGGAGGTGACACAAGAGGTTACAATCTATGAGGTAGAGGAGGTGACACAAGAGCTTACAATCTATGTGGTAGAGGTGACACAAGAGCTTACAATCTATGAGTTAGAGGTGACACAAGAGCTTACAATCTATGAGGTAGAGGAGGTGACACAAGAGCTTACAATCTATGAGGTAGAGGTGACACAAGAGCTTACAATCTATGAGGTAGAGGAGGTGACACAAGAGCTTACAATCTATGAGGTAGAGGTGACACAAGAGCTTACAATCTATGAGGTAGAGGAGGTGACACAAGAGCTTACAATCTATGAGGTAGAGGAGGTGACACAAGAGCTTACAATCTATGAGGTAGGGTAACACAAGAGCTTACAATCTATGAGGTAGAGGAGGTGACACAAGAGCTTACAATCTATGAGGTAGAGGAGGTGACACAAGAGCTTACAATCTATGAGGTAGAGGTGACACAAGAGCTTACAATCTATGAGGTAGAGGTGACACAAGAGCTTACAATCTATGAGGTAGAGGAGGTGACACAAGAGCTTACAATCTATGAGGTAGAGGAGGTGACACAAGAGCTTACAATCTATGAGGTAGAGGAGGTGACACAAGAGCTTACAATCTATGAGGTAGAGGAGGTGACAGAAGATCTTACAATCTATGATGTAGAGGTGACTCAAGAGCTTACAATCTATGAGGTAGAGGTGACACAAGAGCTTACAATCTATGAGGTAGAGGTGACACAAGAGCTTACAATCTATGAGGTAGAGGTGACACAAGAGCTTACAATCTATGAGGTAGAGGTGACACAAGAGCTTACAATCTATGAGGTAGAGGGTGACACAAGAGCTTACAATGTATGAGGTAGAGGAGGTGACACAAGAGCTTACAATCTATGAGGTAGAGGTGACACAAGAGCTTACAATCTATGAGGTAGAGGTGACACAAGAGCTTACAATCTATGAGGTAGAGGAGGTGACACAAGAGCTTACAATCTATGATGTAGAGGTGACACAAGAGCTTACAATCTATGAGGTAGAGGTGACAGAAGAGCTTACAATCTATGAGGTAGAGGAGGTGAGACAAGAGCTTACAATCTATGCGGTAGAGGACGTGACACAAGAGCTTACAATCTATGAGGTAGAGGAGGTGACACAAGAGCTTACAATCTATGAGGTAGAGGTGACACAAGAGCTTACAATCTATGTGGTAGAGGAGGTGACACAAGAGCTTACAATCTATGAGGTAGAGGTGACACAAGAGCTTACAATCTATGAGGTAGAGGAGGTGACACAAGAGCTTACAATCTATGAGGTAGAGGAGGTGACACAAGAGCTTACAATCTATGAGGTAGAGGAGGTGACACAGGAGCTTACAATCTATGAGGTAGAGGAGGTGACACAAGAGCTTACAATCTATGAGGTAGAGGAGGTGACACAGGAGCTTACAATCTATGAGGTAGAGGTGACACAAGATCTTACAATCTATGAGGTAGAGGAGGTGACACAAGAGCTTACAATCTATGAGGTAGAGGTGACACAAGAGCTTACAATCTATGAGGTAGAGGAGGTGACACAAGAGCTTACAATCTATGAGGTAGGTGACACAAGAGCTTACAATCTATGAGGTAGAGGAGGTGACACAAGAGCTTACAATCTATGAGGTAGAGGAGGTGACACAAGAGCTTACAATCTATGAGGTAGAGGAGGTGACACAAGAGCTTACAATCTATGAGGTAGAGGTGACACAAGAGCTTACAATCTATGAGGTAGAGGAGGTGACACAAGAGCTTACAATCTATGAGGTAGAGGAGGTGACACAAGAGCTTACAATCTATGAGGTAGAGGAGGTGACACAAGAGCTTACAATCTATGAGGTAGAGGTGACACAAGAGCTTACAATCTATGAGGTAGAGGAGGTGACACAGGAGCTTACAATCTATGAGATAGAGGTGACACAAGAGCTTACAATCTATGAGGTAGAGGGGGTGACACAAGAGCTTACAATCTATGAGGTAGAGGAGGTGACACAAGAGCTTACAATCTATGAGGTAGAGGTGACACAAGAGCTTACAATCTATGAGGTAGAGGAGGTGACACAAGAGCTTACAATCTATGAGGTAGAGGAGGTGACACAAGAGCTTACAATCTATGAGGTAGAGGAGGTGACACAAGAGCTTACTATCTATGAGGTAGAGGTGACACAAGAGCTTACAATCTATGAGGTAGAGGAGGTGACACAAGAGCTTACAATCTATGAGGTAGAGGAGGTGACACAAGAGCTTACAATCTATGAGGTAGAGGAGGTGACACAAGAGCTTACAATCTATGAGGTAGAGGTGACACAAGAGCTTACAATCTATGAGGTAGAGGTGACACAAGAGCTTACAATCTATGAGGTAGAGGAGGTGACACAAGAGCTTACAATCTATGAGGTAGAGGGGGTGACACAGGAGGTAGCAGGGGCGACATCGGAGGTAGCATTGCTTGTACAATGGTCAGACAATTGTGTAATAGAGGTTACTGCCATTACACATATATAAAGCTGTAGGAGCCGTCACCAGTCGTGTCCTGTAACGTGCAGACGGTGCCCGGACATATAAAGTTAGTCTGATACGGCCTCATATCCTGTGAGGTAATGCGGGAGCGTGAACAGAGGAGGGGATGTTTTAGGGATTCTAACTACGGAAGGGTTTACATTAGGAGATGTGATCGGCCTGTCTGATAAGATGTGTCTTTAGTTTACACTTGAAGCTGTGGAAATTGGGGGTTAATCTAATAATCTGGGATAGAACATTCCAGAGAAGTGGTGCAACTCGGGAGAAGTCTTGTATACGAGCGTGGGAGGTTCTGATAATAGAGGATGTTAGTCTTAGGTCATTGAGTGAGCAGAGAGCACGGGTTGGGTGATAGACAGAGATGAGGGAGGAAATGTAGGGAAGTGCAGCATTATGGAGAGCCTTGTGGAGAAGGGGGAGAAGTTTATATTGTATTCTGTATTGAATAGTCAGCCAATGTAGTGACCGGCACAGACCGGAGGCCTCGCTGTAGTGACCGGCACAGACCGGAGGCATCACTGTAGTGACCAGCACAGACCAGAGGCATCGCTGTAGTGACCGGCACAGAGCGGAGGCCTCGCTGTAGTGACCGGCACAGACCGGAGGCCTCGCTGTAGCGACCGGCACAGACCGGAGGCCTCGCTGTAGTGACCGGCACAGACCGGAGGCCTCGCTGTAGTGACCGGCACAGAGCGGAGGTCTCGCTGTAGTGACCGGCACAGACCGGAGGCCTCGCTGTAGTGACCGGCACAGACCGGAGGCCTCGCTGTAGTGACCGGCACAGACCAGAGACCTCGCTGTAGTGACCGGCACAGAGCGGAGGCCTCGCTGTAGTGACCAGCACAGAGCAGAGGCCTCGCTGTAGTGACCGGCACAGACCAGAGACCTCGCTGTAGTGACCGGCACAGACCGCAGGCCTCGCTGTAGTGACCGGCACAGACCGGAGGCCTCGCTGTAGTGACTGGCACAGACCGGAGGCATCGCTGTAGCGTCTAGACTAATAGATGAGCCTGGCCGCCGCCGCATTCAGAATAGATTGTAGAGGGGAGAGTTTAGTAAGGGGAAGAGCGATTAGTAAGGAGTTACAGTAAAGGGCATTATCCCTGTCCGCCATGTGCTATGGGTATTGTAAAGGGTATCACATGGCGGACAGGGATGATGCCCTTTACTATTTTTAGATTACTGTTTATTTATATAGCATCATTAATTCCATGGTGCTTTACATTTTCGGATTTACATACAGTACACCAGATATACAAAACAGATAATACTAGCAGTGATCACTGGCACAGTGGGATAGAGGGCCCTGACCACAAGGGCTTACAGTCTATGAGGGAAGAGGGATAGAGACAGAAGGTGGGGGTAGAGGCTGTACAGATGGCGGTGTGGTGACAGTAGTGTTATTGGGGGCTGTACAGATGGCGGTGTGGTGACAGTAGTGTTATTGGAGGTTGTACAGATGGCGGTGTGGTGACAGTAGTGTTATTGGAGGTTGTACAGGTGGCGGTGTGGTGACAGTAGTGTTATTGGAGGTTGGAGGCCTTCCTGAATTGGTGAGTCTTCAGGGCCTTCTTGAAGCTTGTGACTGTGGGGGTCAGTCTTATGTGTCTTGGTAATGAGTTCCAGAGTATGGGGGATGCACGGGAGAAGTCTTGGAGACGATTGGGTGAAGAGCGGATAAGAGCAGAGCGGAGTAGGAGGTCTTTGGAGGATCGGAGGTTACGTGCGGGCAGGAGATTAGGTCGGAGATATATGGAGGGGACAGGTTGTGGATGGCTTTGTATATCAGCGTTAGTAGTTTGAACTCTATTCGCTGGGCGATGGGTAGCCAGTGAAGGGATTGGCAGAGGGGAGCGGCCGATGAAGAACGGGGGGAGAGGTGTATTAGGCGAGCAGCACAGGGTAAGGAGGACTGGAGGGGGCGAGAGTGTTAGCTGGGAGGCCATGGAGAAGGGTGTTACAGTAGTCTAGACGGGAGATTATGAGGGCGTGGACTAGCATCTTTGTAGTTTCAGGGGTGAGGAAGGAGCGGATTCGGTGGATGTTCTTGAGTTGGAGGCGGCAGGAGGTGTTGAGGATTTGAATATGAGGCTTGAAGGATAGGTCAGAGTCTAAGGTTATCCCAAGGCAGCGGGCCTGTGGGACTGGGGTGAGAGTGGTTCCATTAATTTTGATAGATGGGTCAGGTAGGGGGTTCGTGCGTGGAGGGGTGAAGACTATGAACTCCATTTTCTCCATGTTGAGTTTGAGATAGCGGGAGGAGAGAAAGGAGGTTACGGCTACGAGACATTCTGGGACTCTGGACAACAGGGAGGTAATGTCTGGTCCAGAGAGATATATTTGGGTGTTGTCAGCATAGCAGTAATAATGGAAACCATGGGATTCTAGGAGTTGGCCAAGGCCTAGGGTTTAGATGGAGAACAAGAGGGGTCCTAGGACGAAGCCTTGGGGGACACCTACAGAAAGAGGACGTGGCGGGGAGGTGGTGAGTGAGAGGGAGACGCTGAATGTGCAGTTGGTGAGATATGAGGAGATCCAGGAAAGGACCAGGTCTGAGATGCCAAGGGATGAAAGCGTTTCAAGCAGGAGGGAATGGTCGACTGTGTCAAAGGCAGAGGAGAGGTCGAGGAGGAGGAGGACAGAGTAGTGACGTTTGGCTTTGGCAGTTAGAAGGTCATTAGTGACCTTGGTTAGGGCAGTTTCTGTGGAGTGATGGGGTCTGAAGCCTGACTGTAATCTGTCAGAGAGCACATTGGACGAGAGATAGGAGGACAGTTCGGAGTGGACGTGTTGCTCCAGCAGGTTAGAGGCGTACGGGAGCAGGGAGATGGGGCGATAGTTGGCTGGAGAGGACGGGTCCAGGGAGGGTTTCTTAAGTATAGGTGTGACAGTAGCATGTTTGAGGGTGGAAGTGGGGGCGTGGGGGCGTGTTGGTTTAAGGGTTGGAGGGTTTGTTACAGAGGAGAGGGCCGAGAATGTCAGCAGGTTGTGATCAGACAGCGTGGACTGAGAGTTAGAGAGGTTGACTAGAGAGCAGAGGCAGGTGAATATGAGGACCAGCGTGTGCCCCTTTGTGTGGGTGGTAGAGGAGGACCATTGAGAGAGACCAAAGGAGGTAGTGAGTGACAAGAGACTGGAAGCGGCGGGGTGGGTTGTGTTAATGGGGATGTTGAAGTCACCCATGATGATGGTGGGGGTGTCTGTGGATAGGAAGTGCATTAGCCAGGTGGTGAAGGGGTCGATAAAGGCAGCGGTAGGTCATGGCAGTTGATATATGACGGCCAGTTGAAGGTTGGAGGGTGAGTAAATGTGAACAGGGTGCACTTCAAAGGAGGGGAGGGTGAGAGCAGGTAGCGGTTGGATCGGGGCAAAGGAGCAATTATCAGACAGGAGTACACCTCCACCAGGTTTATTGTTGGGGCGGGGAGTGTGTGAGAATTGCAGACCTCCATAGGAGAGGGCAGCGGGGGAGGAGGTGTCTGAGGGTGTCAGCCATGTTTCTGTGAGACCGAGAAATGATAATTTATGAGAAATGAAGAGGTCGTGGATGTCGTCAAGTTTGTTGCTTACAGAGCGAGCGTTCCATAGTGCACCGGGGAGGGCGTGAGGAGGGGCAGGAGCGGGTAAGATAGGGGTAAGATTTAGGGGGTTTCATGCGCTGATGCCGGAAAGATCCTACAGCAGGGGAGTGCTGGGGCGGTCCAGGATTAGGAGATGTAGCCAGAAGTGAGGAGTAGCAGGGAGAGGGATAGCAGGTGTAAGGAGGAGAGAGTGTGAGGAGGTTGTGTGTGTCTGGGGCAGAAAGCTTGTAGGTGTGTGAGTAGCTGCACAGAGAAGGGCAGATGGTGGGGTAGGATAGATGGAGAGATAAAGATATTCTTACTGACATGGCTGGTTTGGGGTGGTAGAGCGGATTGTACAAGTATGGGAAGGACAACAGTGATTATAGTGAGAAGCATTATGTGGCTAATTGTTTGGTTTGCGTTTAGGGAGTTGTGGTTACCTTCAGTTCCCTTCTGCTCTATACACTTAGAATCTGCAATTTGAAGCTGCAAAATGACCAGTGGAATTACATTTATACTAGCTAGCAAGACATTTGTTTCATTAGGATCAGTTGTGAAAAAGGGGGAGTGGAAACAGCAGATCAAATCAGAGACATCAGAAAGGGACAGGTGAGAAACAGCGGGGGATGGAGACAGCGGGGGATGGAAACAGCGGGGATGGAGACAGCGGGGATGGGGACAGGGGTTTCAGAGTTAATACAATTACAAAGTGGAAAGTAGCATACCAGCAGATAGATATAATAACATCAGCAAGCAGAGGTATATTAAGAATGGAGCAGTAGATGTAGTCAGTTCATGGGTCCAGACGGATTACACATCCCATAACACATGGCGGACAGGGATGATACCCTTTACCCTTTACCCTTTATGATACCCATAAATCATGGTTGAGTTTCCCCATTATGGGATAGATGCTGTAAACTTCCATCTATAATGTGGATGTCGCTAACCCTACCCCTATTTTCTCATGAAGGAGGTGGACCCAGGAATCCCATCTTCTGGAGATGTACACCCTTATGGGTGGCGGTCTGCTCTGTGCAGTTTCTGGCTTGGTTCTTCTCATTGTGGCCACGGCGACTGACTTCTGGATGCAATATCGCTACTCCGGGAATCTGAGTAACCAGGGGCTATGGAGATTCTGTGTAGCCGGGAAATGTCATGCCCATACCATCACTGTCGGTAAGAACAAGCGACCACCCACTGTGACAAAGGCCTGAGGATACAAGGGGAGCTACAGGGTACAGTATAGGGGTCACTAAGGTCAGATCAGTATATGATTAAGATATGTTAGGAGTAGCCATGTAGGAAACTAGAGAAAGAAGGGGAAGGGTCACCGAATCAGGGGTAATAGTGCAAGAGTCACAGGATCAGGGGTAATAATTAGAGATGAGCGAATCGAAGCTGATGAAGTGGAATTCGATCCGAATTTCAGGAAATCTTTGATTCGCATCGATTCCGGATTTCCTCGCACAGCTCCAATCGGGGCACTCAACCACGGCATCCAAGGGGTTCTGCCATGCTACCTATCCCCCTCGGCACCTCCCACAGTGATTAAAAATAAAATAATACTGATACTCACCTGTCCTGGGCTCAGCAGTAACTCCGGAGCTCTTCCAGCCTTCACCAGGCCTCACTGCTGGGGCCTGTGATTGGGTCCCAGCGGTCACCTGGAGTGCGCCGGTGTAATGACACCATCATGCCCCCCACGTGACCATTGAGGCCCAATCATAGGCCCCAACAGTGACGTCTGGGGAGCAGCACTTCAGTCGCAAGGAAGAAGAGGAGCGAGGAGGACGCTCAGACAGCCGGATTCCCAGGATAGGTGAGGATAAGGTGAGTATAAGTGTTTGTTATTTTAAATCACTTCCCCATGGCCTCTGAATATTATACTCTGTGGTCTGAGGAGACCCCACAGTATAATAATAGCACCAGCTCTAAGAAGAGGGGTTTTTTTTTTTTTTTTTTTTTTACTTTTTGTCCCCATAGGGGATTGAAGCAGCGATATTTTGATCGCTGCTTCAATAGGTATACACTGCAATATATGTGTACTGCAGTGTATAGGAGGCTGTCAGCCCGTGCAGACGCATAGGCTGACAGTCTCCATTCAAGGCAGGATCAACCAGGTATGCAGAGGAACAGTGATGGGGCAGACCCGGGATCACTGATCAGACCTCGGGCTGCCGAATAGGAGCAGCGACACCCCTCAAAAACATTGCAGGGGGGGCCGATCGGGACCCCAATATATAATAAAACTCCTGAGATGCCGCAGTCATGTTTGACCGCGGCATCTCAGGGGTTAACACCAGCGATCAGAGCTCAGCTCCATCCGGTGGTGTTAGTGGACAGGGTCAGCCGTTACGTACGGCTGACACCCGCAAAGCAGGGTGCGCACACAGTTTCTGTGTGCACGCCATGCTTCCGCCGTGGTTTGCGGGAAGTCCTTCCCAGCAGCGCCTTACTATTAGGGTGGATGTCGGGAAGGGGTTAACGCGATTCGCCGTGAATTAATTTGGATCGAATTGAATTGTTTTGGAAACTTCGGAGAATCGGTCGAATCGAATTTTTTAAAAATTCACTCATCTCTCGTATTATTATTATTTTTTATTTATATAGAACCATTAATTCCATGGTGCTTTACATATGAGGATTTACATATGGTAATAATGCAAAAGGCACAGGATCGTGGTTAATAGTACAATAGTCACATTATAGGGGATAATAGTACAAGAGTCACAGCATCAGAGGTAATAGTACAAGAGTCACAGGATCAGGGGTAATAGTACAAGAGTCAGAGGATCGGGGGTAATGGTACAGGAGTCACAGGATCAGAGGTAATAGTATAAGAGTCACATTATAGGGGGTAATAGTACAAGAGTCACAGGATCAGGGGTAATAGTACAAGAGTCACAGGATCAGGGGTAATAGTACAAGAGTCACAGGATCAGAGGTAATAGTATAAGAGTCACAGGATCAGGGGTAACAGTACAAGAGTCACAGGATCAGGGGTAATAGTACAAGAGTCACAGGATCGGGGGTAATAGTACAAGAGTCACAGGATCAGGTGTAATAGTACAAGAGTCACAGGATCAGGTGTAATAGTACAAGAGTCACAGGATCAGGGGTAATAATACAAGAGTCACAGGATCGGGGGTAATAGTATAAGAGTCAGAGGCTCAGGTGTAATAGTACAAGAATCACATTATAGGGAGTAATAGTACAAGAGTCACAGGATCAGGGGTAATAGTAAAAGAGTCACAGGATCAGGGGTAATAGTGCAAAAGGCACAGAATCGGGGTAATAGTACATGTTAAAGGATCAGGGGTAACAGTACAAGAGTCACAGGATCAGCGGTAATTGTACAAGAGTCACATTATAGGGGGTAATGGAACAAGAGTCACAGGATCGGGGGTAATAGTACAAGAGTCACAGGATCGGGGGTAATAGTACAAGAGTCACAGGATCAGGTGTAATAGTACAAGAGTCACATTATAGGGGGTAATAGTACAAGAGTCACAGGATCGTGGTTAATAGTACAATAGTCACATTATAGGGGATAATAGTACAAGAGTCATAGCATCAGAGGTAATAGTACAAGAGTCGCAGTATAAGGGGTAATAGTACAAGAGTCAGAGGATCTGGGGTAATGGTACAAGGGTCACAGGATCAGGGGTAATAGTACAAGAGTCACAGCATCAGAGGTAATAGTATAAGAGTCACAGGATCAGGGGTAATAGTACAAGAGTCAGAGGATCTGGGGTAATGGTACAAGGGTCACAGGATCAGGGGTAATAGTACAAGAGTCACAGCATCAGAGGTAATAGTATAAGAGTCACAGCATCAGAGGTAATAGTATAAGAGTCACAGGATCAGGGGTAATAGTACAAGAGTCACAGGATCGGGGGTAATAGTATAAGAGTCACATTATAGGGGGTAATAGTACAAGAGTCACAGGATCAGGGGTAATAGTACAAGAGTCACATTATAGGGGGTAATAGTACAAGAGTCACAGGATCAGGGGTAATAGTATAAGAGTCACAGAATCAGGGGTAATAGTACATGTTACAGGATCAGGTGTAATAGTACAAGAGTCACAGGATCAGGGGTAATAGTACAAGAATCACATTATAGGGAGTAATAGTACAAGAGTCACAGGATCAGGGGTAATAGTAAAAGAGTCACAGGATCAGGGGTAATAGTGCAAAAGGCACAGAATCGGGGTAATAGTACATGTTACAGGATCAGGGGTAATAGTACAAGAGTCACAGGATCAGCGGTAATTGTACAAGAGTCACATTATAGGGGGTAATGGAACAAGAGTCACAGGATCGGGGGTAATAGTACAAGAGTCACAGGATCGGGGGTAATAGTACAAGAGTCACAGGATCAGGTGTAATAGTACAAGAGTCACATTATAGGGGGTAATAGTACAAGAGTCACAGGATCGTGGTTAATAGTACAATAGTCACATTATAGGGGATAATAGTACAAGAGTCATAGCATCAGAGGTAATAGTACAAGAGTCACAGGATCAGGGGTAATAGTATAAGAGTCACAGAATCAGTGCTAATAGTACATGTTACAGGATCAGGGGTAATAGTACAAGAGTCACAGCATCAGAGGTAATAGTATAAGAGTCACAGGATCAGGGGTAATAGTACAAGAGTCAGAGGATCTGGGGTAATGGTACAAGAGTCACAGGATCAGAGGTAATAGTATAAGAGTCACATTATAGGGGGTAATAGTACAAGAGTCACAGGATCAGGGGTAATAGTACAAGAGTCACATTATAGGGGATAATAGTACAAGAGTCACAGGATCAGGGGTAGTAGTATAAGAGTCACAGAATCAGGGGTAATAGTACATGTTACAGGATCAGGGGTAATAGTACAAGAGTCACAGCATCAGAGGTAATAGTATAAGAGTCACAGGATCAGGGGTAATAGTATAAGAGTCAGAGGCTCAGGGGTAATAGTGCAAAAGGCACAGAATCGGGGTAATAGTACATGTTACAGGATCAGGGGTAATAGTACAAGAGTCACAGGATCAGCGGTAATAGTACAAGAGTCACATTATAGGGGGTAATGGAACAAGAGTCACAGGATCGGGGGTAATAGTACAAGAGTCACAGGATCGGGGGTAATAGTACAAGAGTCACAGGATCAGGTGTAATAGTACAAGAGTCACATTATAGGGGGTAATAGTACAAGAGTCACAGGATCGTGGTTAATAGTACAATAGTCACATTATAGGGGATAATAGTACAAGAGTCATAGCATCAGAGGTAATAGTACAAGAGTCACAGGATCAGGGGTAATAGTATAAGAGTCACAGAATCAGTGGTAATAGTACATGTTACAGGATCAGGGGTAATAGTACAAGAGTCACAGCATCAGAGGTAATAGTATAAGAGTCACAGGATCAGGGGTAATAGTACAAGAGTCAGAGGATCGGGGGTAATGGGACAAGAGTCACAGGATCAGGTGTAATAGTACAAGAGTCACAGGATCAGAGGTAATAGTATAAGAGTCACATTATAGGGGGTAATAGTACAAGAGTCACAGGATCAGGGGTAATAGTACAAGAGTCACATTATAGGGGGTAATAGTACAAGAGTCACAGGATCAGGGGTAATAGTATAAGAGTCACAGAATCAGGGGTAATAGTACATGTTACAGGATCAGGGGTAATAGTACAAGAGTCACAGCATCAGAGGTAATAGTATAAGAGTCACAGGATCAGGGGTAATAGTACAAGAGTCACAGGATCAGGGGTAATAGTACAAGAGTCACAGGATCGGGGGTAATAGTACAAGAGTCACAGGATCAGAGGTAATAGTACAAGAGTCACAGGCTCAGGGGTAATAGTACAAGAGTCACAGGATCAGGGGTAATAGTACAAGAGTCACAGGATCAGGTGTAATAGTACAAGAGTCACAGGATCAGGGGTAATAGTGCAAAAGGCACAGAATCGGGGTAATAGTACATGTTACAGGATCAGGGGTAATAGTACAAGAGTCACAGGATCAGCGGTAATAGTACAAGAGTCACATTATAGGGGGTAATGGAACAAGAGTCACAGGATCGGGGGTAATAGTACAAGAGTCACAGGATCAGGGGTAATAGTACAAGAGTCACAGGATCAGGTGTAATAGTACAAGAGTCACAGGATCGGGGGTAATAGTACAAGAGTCACATTATAGGGGGTAATGGTACAAGAGTCACAGGATCGGGGGTAATAGTACAAGAGTCAGAGGATCAGGGGTAATAGTACAAGAATCACAGAATCGGGGGTAATGGTACAAGAGTCAGAGGATCGGGGGTAATAGTACAAGAGTCAGAGGATCAGGGGTAATAGTACAAGAGTCAGAGGATCGGGGGTAATGGTACAAGAGTCACAGGATCAGGGGTAATAGTACAAGAGTCACAGGATCGGGGGTAATGGTACAAGAGTCACAGGATCAGGGGTAATAGTACAAGAGTCACAGGATCGGGGGTAATAGTACAAGAGTCACAGGATCAGGGGTAATAGTACAAGAGTCACAGGATCAGGTATAATAGTACAAGAGTCAGAGGATCGGGGGTAATGGTACAAGAGTCACAGGATCAGGGGTAATAGTACAAGAGTCACAGGATCGGGGGTAATAGTACAAGAGTCACAGGATCAGGTATAATAGTACAAGAGTCACAGGATCGGGGGTAATAGTACAAGAATCACATTATAGGGGGTAATGGTACAAGAGTCACAGGATCGGGGGTAATAGTACAAGAGTCACAGGATCGGGGGTAATAGTACAAGAGTCACAGGATCAGGGGTAATAGTACAAGAGTCACAGGATCAGGTATAATAGTACAAGAGTCACAGGATCGGGGGTAATAGTACAAGAATCACATTATAGGGGGTAATGGTACAAGAGTCACAGGATCGGGGGTAATAGTACAAGAGTCAGAGGATCAGGGGTAATAGTACAAGAGTCAGAGGATCGGGGGTAATGGTACAAGAGTCAGAGGATCGGGGGTAATAGTACAAGAGTCAGAGGATCAGGGGTAATAGTACAAGAGTCAGAGGATCGGGGGTAATGGTACAAGAGTCACAGGATCAGGGGTAATAGTACAAGAGTCACAGGATCGGGGGTAATAGTACAAGAGTCAGAGGATCAGGGGTAATAGTACAAGAGTCAGAGGATCGGGGGTAATGGTACAAGAGTCACAGGATCGGGTGTAATAGTACAAGAGTCACAGAATCAGGGGTAATAGTACAAGTCAGAGGATCGGGGGTAATAGTACAAGAGTCACAGGATCGGGGGTAATATTACAAGAGTGTGTTATTCATCACTGCATGATACAGAGCAGTTATCCCATTATCCTCTGTAATACACAGCACTGACTGCAGCAAAGCTTGTAATAGAGAATCCTAGGAGTAGGAGAGCAAAGTTTAGTCAGATTTACCCAATTACAGGCAGATAGTGATAGATATCATAGATGGGAGTGACAGAGAATATCTGTGCTGTGTGAGCCTGACTGCTGTACTAATACACACAGTTAACCCTTTCATTGCCAATAATCTAATTTGGTCCAGGTCCATTTTGCAATAGAGCAGTTTGATTATAGAGTGTCTTGCATTGTTTTTACTGACAAAGTCAGTCCTTTTAGTGAAAAATCTTTTCTTAAGTCCTGTTGCAGATGACCATGGGCTAGTTCGTTGTGCTATCTGGTTTTGCTTTGATAGCAAACTGACCATTCATTTCTGTCAGCCCACACACATGACCGTGTAATACACGAATCTGTGTGTAGACTGAAATTCCAGGCCACAAAACTCAGGACAGGGCCTATTCCTATCTGGTTTTGTGGCCATGCTTCCACAACCCCTGTTCAATCACGGCCGGCGGCTCGCACATGGTAGTGTGTAAGGAGCCTAAGAGTTTTTTAGGCAATTGTTTTGTTAAATACGTCTCAGCTTCTTAAGAAGGTTTGTTTTATGTTGAGCCTCTAAACAAGGTGACGCAGCTTGATAATCTGAAAAATCTCTTTTTGGTAAGTGTTTTTTTTCTTACCCAATACTCATACAAACTGCCGCCATTGTAATGGCAAAAAAAAAAAAAACAAGCTGACTAATGCAGTTCTAGTCTAATACACATTCACCAGGTCACCCTTTAAGTTCTTTGCAATTTTTCTTGAATTTTTTTTTTTTTTATAAAAAGCTGACATACACACAGTGTCAGAATTGTTACCAATCACTATTGTAATTAAGCAGTGTACGGTGAAATGACTGGAAAAAAAACAGGGCAGGAGGAAACATTTGTGTAAGTACTAACAATAAGAATGGGGATGGTAACAGTAACACTGCTTCTGGTTTTGGTGGCACCGCCAGTAGCTGCAGGATTGTTCTACTTCCTGAGAATGAAGATGGAGTTTTTGATTATTTAGCTAGTTCATCTTTGTCACACATATTGCACTCAAGAGTGATGTGATCTTGAGTCAGGCTTCTGTGTGGACTCTCGAGTGTGTCTCCTTTCATTCTTCACTGGCACATATTCCTGGTAGTGATGTGGCATCTGCTGAGCAATCTGTTTCTCCCAGTCAGAGCAGTCTTCCTCCTCTTTTTGATGAGCTAGAAGAGAACAGTCAGCAGAGAAGGAAGATATGAGTGGTGGAGGTAGTAGTGGCAGGCGGTGTGATGCTACTACTACTGCTGGTAGAGTTGCCTGGGAGATATCTAGAGGTGGAAATTCTGAGAGTGCGCAGGAATCTCATTGCCATAATGAAAAAAGCGGGGAAGATGATAATTCATTTGCGGAAAGCTCAACTCAACAAATTTACTAGAATACTTGCTAGAAAGCTGTCATTAGTTCTACATGAAATCTGCCTCAGGGGAAAGGGTTAAGCATACGATGCAGGGGCATTTAGAGACATATCCCTTATATACCTGTACATTGTGAATGGAAGAAAAATTCTCACGCTGAGACTGATTAAAACTAAGGCTCAACTGAGAGGGCAAAAAGGAAACGCCAGAAAATCAGGTTAACCCCTTCCCGCTCTGCGCTGTAGTATTACTTCACACTGAGCATATATTTACTGCTTAGCGCCGTAATAGTACGGTGCTCTAATGCCACGAGTACAGCAGCTGTACCTGCGGCATTATATCCTGTTCTTGGCTGTGTTACATAGCTGAGGGCCGGGACCAGATATTCTGACTCCGGCGGATTAACCACCTGAACTAATGTGTGATGTTCTGCAATACATTGCATTGGAGATCTGAGATCCCGGCATCAAGCCCCTTCGTGGGACATGTAAAAACACAAAATAAATGAACTAAAAAGTAAAAAAAAACAAAAAAAAAACAAACACCTTTATATTTAAAAAATATAACGTAAACAAAAATAAGTAACCAAACCTGTTGTTCGGTGTCGGCACATGCGTCTAAGCCCCCACTATCCAAAAATAGCCTTATTTATCCTGTACGGTGAACGGCGTGAAATATACCTCAATGCGTAAAATAACATATATCGGTCATTTCGCTTTAAAAAACAACAAATATAGTGATCAGAAAATCAAAAATACCAAATATCGGTGCGAATAGAAAGTACAATCTGTCCTGCAAATACCGAACCCTGACAAATCGCTGTCTACAGTACAGTAATAAAGTTCTAGGTGTCAGAATACGGAGACCCCAGGAAAATCCCTCAGATTCAAAAAGTGACGTTTTATTAGTAAAAGCGATAAAACGTAATAAATCCAATAGAAATCTGGTCTCGCCGTAATGGTAATGCCCCGCCGGACAAAGCCGCCAGGTCATGTATAATGCAGAGGGAACGCCCCGCCGGACAAAGCCACCAGGTCATGTATAATGCAGAGGGAACGCCCCGCCGGACAAAGCCACCAGGTCATGTATAATGCAGAGGCAACGCCCCGCCGGACAAAGCCGCCAGGTCATGTATAATGCAGAGGGAACGCCCCGCCGGACAAAGCCGCCAGGTCATGTATAATGCAGAGGGGACGCACCACCGGACAAAGCCGCTAGGTCATGTATAATGCAGAGGGAACGCCCCGCCGGACAAAGCCGCCAGGTCATGTATAATGCAGAGGGAACGCCCCGCCGGACAAAGCCTCCAGGTCATGTATAATGCAGAGGGAACGCCCCGCCGGACAAAGCCGCCAGGTCATGTATAATGCAGAGGGAACGCCCCGCCGGACAAATCCGCCAGGTCATGTATAATGCAGAGGCAACGCCCCGCCGGTCAAAGCCGCCAGGTCATGTATAATGCAGAGGCAACGCCCCGCCAGACAAAGCCGCCAGGTCATGTATAATGCAGAGGGAACGCCCCGCCGGACAAAGACGCCAGGTCATGTATAATGCAGAGGGGACGCACCACCGGACAAAGCCGCCAGGTCATGTATAATGCAGAGGGAACGCCCCGCCGGACAAAGCCGCCAGGTCATGTATAATGCAGAGGGAACGCCCTGCCGGACAAAGCCGCCAGGTCATGTATAATGCAGAGGGAACGCCCCGCCGGACAAAGCCGCCAGGTCATGTATAATGCAAAGTGAACGCCCCGCCGGACAAAGCCACCAGGTCATGTATAATGCAGAGGGAACGCCCCGCCGGACAAACCTGCCACGTCATGTATAATGCAGAGGGAACGCCCCGCCGGTCAAAGCCGCCAGGTCATGTATAATGCAGAGGGAACGCACCGCCGGACAAAGCCGCCAGGTCATGTATAATGCAGAGGGAACGCACCGCCGGACAAAGCCGCCAGGTCATGTATAATGCAGAGGGAACGCCCCGCCGGACAAAGCCGCCAGGTCATGTATAATGCAGAGGGAACGCCCCGCCGGACAAACCTGCCACGTCATGTATAATGCAGAGGGAACGCCCCGCCGGACAAAGCCGCCAGGTCATGTATAATGCAGAGGGAACGCACCGCCGGACAAAGCCACCAGGTCATGTATAATGCAGAGGGAACGCCCCGCCGGACAAAGCCACCAGGTTATGTATAATGCAGAGGGAATGCCCCGCCGGACAAAGCTGCCAGGTCATGTATAATGCAAAGTGAACGCCCTGCCGGACAAAGCCACCAGGTCATGTATAATGCAGAGGGAACGCCCCGCCGGACAAACCTGCCAGGTCATGTATAATGCAGAGGGAACGCCCCGCCGGACAAAGCCGCCAGGTCATGTATAATGCAGAGGCAACGCCCCGCCGGACAAACCTGCCAGGTCATGTATAATGCAGGGTGAACGCCCCGCCGGACAAAGCCTCCAGGTCATGTATAATGCAGAGGGAACGCCCCGCCGGACAAAGCTGCCAGGTCATGTATAATGCAGAGGGAACGCCCCGCCGGACAAAGCAGCCAGGTCATGTATAATGCAGAGGGAACGCCCCGCCGGACAAAGCCGCCAGGTTATGTATAATGCAGAGGGAACGCCCCGCCGGTCAAAGCCGCCAGGTCATGTATAATGCAGAGGGAACGCCCCGCCGGACAAAGCCGCCAGGTCATGTATAATGCAGAGGGAACGCCCCCGCCGGACAAAGCCGCCAGGTCATGTATAATGCAGAGGGAACGCCCCGCCGGACAAACCTGCCAGGTCATGTATAATGCAGAGGGAACGCCCCGCCGGACTAAGCCGCCAGGTCATGTATAATGCAAAGTCAACGCTCCGCCGGACAAAGCTGCCAAGTCATGTATAATGCAGAGGGAACGCCCCGCCGGACAAAGCTGCCAGGTCATGTATAATGCAGAGGGAACGCCCCGCCGGACAAACCTGCCGGTCATGTATAATGCAGAGGGAACGCCCCGCCGGACAAAGCCTCCAGGTCATGTATAATGCAGAGGGAACGCCCCGCCGGACAAAGCCGCCAGGTCATGTATAATGCAGAGGCAACGCCCCGCCAGACAAAGCCGCCAGGTCATGTATAATGCAGAGGGAACGCCCCGCCGGACAAAGCCACCAGGTCATGTATAATGCAGAGGGAACGCCCCGCCGGTCAAAGCCGCCAGGTCATGTATAATGCAGAGGGAACGCCCCGCCGGACAAAGCCACCAGGTCATGTATAATGCAGAGGGAACGCCCCGCCGGTCAAAGCCGCCAGGTCATGTATAATGCAGAGGGAACGCACTGCCGGACAAAGCCGCCAGGTCATGTATAATGCAGAGAGAACGTCCCCGCCGGACAAAGCCGCCAGGTCATGTATAATGCAGAGAGAACGTCCCGCCGGACAAAGCTGCCAGGTCATGTATAATGCAGAGAGAACGTCCCGCTGGACAAAGCCGCCAGGTCATGTATAATATAAAAAAGTTAGGAATTTTGGAAGACGGGGAAGGAAAATATGGAAAAAGTCACCGAGCATTAATGTACAAACTACCCTGTGACCTTAAGGGGTAATAAGGGATTAATAAGGGGTTAAAGGGATTGTCCACTTTCAGACCAATATTGAGAGACCAAGCAAAGCAGAGAGCTAGAAAACTGTGAGGAATTGTTACAAAAAGGAGATTGTAAAGTTATGCAAACAATAACATTTGTCTCTCAATATTTGTGTTAAAGTGATCGAGCCCTTTAAAGAATTTTTGGTGAGGTTTTTAAACATTTTATTGAAAGTTGTAAATCGGACAATAATAAAAGGTGTGTCATAAAGATCAGATACAGTAACAGTAAAAAAGAATGACAACCCATTGCCATACCACACCATCGCAACACCACACTATACCCCCACCATCACCACACCACCACACCCCAACCATTGCCACCACCACTATCACCACACTACCATCTCCATATCACCACCATCACCACACTACCACCATCGCTGCTACACCACACCCCCACCATAGCCACAGCACCACCATCACACTCACACCATCGCCATACCACCACCATCATACTATCACCACCACATCACCATCGCCATACCACCACCACCATACTATCACCACCACACTACCATCGCCATACTACTACCATCACCACACCCATCACACTACCACCATCACTGCCACACTACACCCCCACCATCGCCATCGCTACAGCCACAGCACCATCATCACACTCACAACACACCATACCAATACCATCACCACACTCGCAACACCACAATCGCCGCACCACCACTTCTCATGAGGTAAATGAATTTAGTGCCGATCGAAATGAAGGAGCCGTGTATTGAGTTACCGGAGAGCTGCACCATGGTCCCCATACCTTATGGAACTTTCAGGACATCCTCTCCCCTTGCACATAAATTTATAAGCTTCCTCCACATAGAGACTGACAGAGGTCGCAAAGCCATCCAGCCAAGTGCGATAGCTATCCTGGCATAGAACAAAGATGCTCTTAGAAAGATTCTAACGTGGTGCAATCAGGTCTCCTTATATTCTGGGTCTAGTGGTGCAGGCATATACAGAACCTCTACCCGGAGACCCCTTTCCAGAAACTTTGCACGACTAGTCATGCCCAGATCATGTGCCAGAAGTCTGACTGTGGACAGGGACATCGGTTGGGGTGGTCCCATTTTATGAAGACTGGAGGGGGTCAGGTAGCATTGATGTAGAATGTAGGTTCGGATCAACCTGTTATTATCAGAGGGTGACATGTTGGGGTGATTCGAGAACATCTTGAAATATTTCACCTATGCGTGGGTAGTCAGAGATTCTACTTGGCTAATGTAGGAAAGAGAGTGCGTGTCTGATCTGGAGGTATCGAAAGAACTGGGTTCTAGGAATGCCATGGGAGGCACCTAAAAACACCTTGAGTATATAAGTCATTAAGGAAAGATATTCCATACTGTCAGGGCTGGCAGGGAGACAGGCCAAGTTCCCGGGGCCCCTGTCCCCAAAGGGGCGCCCGTATCCAGAGCATCAGGCTTTCAGCCTGATGACTGGAATCCGGGGAGCTCCACAGCTGTATCAGAGTGATGTGCACCACAATACTGTTTCAGCCTGTGACAGAGCAGGAAGCTGAAAAGTCCCTGCTCTCCCATAGACTGACAGTAATGTACGGGACGTTGCGGCTCATGTGGTGTGATGACATCACTGCATCACGCCACCTGTGCCAGAGTTCGGCTGCTTCACTCATTGTGGGATTGTGGTAAGGAAAGTAAAAGATTTATTGTTTTCTGGAAAGGGAAAGGGGAACAGATAAGGGGGGGGGGGGCTGTAATAAGGGGCGACCTAAAATTTATAGTGGGGGAACTATCATATATAGGGGGGCGATTATATAAGGAGGGGGGTTATTGTATATAATTGTCCCCCTTATAATAGTCTTTTTATATATTATAGTTCCTTCCTTATAAATAACAGCACCTTTATAAATAATAGATGCTCCTTATAATATTAGTATCTACATATCATAATAGCCCCCCTTATATATAAAACAGTCTCCCCATTATAATAGTCCCCATGCTAATAATTCCCTCCCTTTTAATAGTCCCCCTTATAGGGGTAAACTATTATAAATTAGGGGGCTATTATAAGGTTTAATCTATTATCGCCTAGGACAGATCAGACAAGTAGGCAGGACCAGTGGGGGGGGGGGGTTCAGCTTAGGGCTCACTGTCTTGTTGTGCTCCTCCCCCTCAGGGTTCACCAGCAGCTACTGGGTAATCCCTCCTCGAGCAATTCCCTTACAGAATAGCGAGCCCTAAAAATACTTTCTGCCATTAGCATGGGTTCTATCCAGGAACTTGCAGCCTGGATGAGGCTGTGGCAGGCCTAGTAGCTGACTTGGGTAACCAGGTTCATACCCTTACCCGGAACCAAGCTGAGGCTGTGCTTTCTATTCCTAGGGTTAAGATGTTACTCCCAGATCGTTTTTCGGGGGACCGAGAAAAATTTGAGACATTCCGGGAGTCATGTCATTTATATTTTCGAATTAACCCTCATGCGTCTCAGTCCCAGATGGTAGGTGTGGTCATTTCTCTCTTGCAGGGGGATCCACAGGCTTGGGCCCTTAAACTTCCCCCTAGGGCAGAGGAGTGAACAGAGTTAGAAAGATTTTTCAAGTCTCTGGGCGCTATTTATGCGGAGCCTGACCATGTTGGACTTGCTGAGTTACAACTCCTTGTTATTCGGCAGGGCGAACGCTCGGCTGAGACTTATTGCTCTAAATTTCGTAATTATAGCATAACGACAGGTTGGTGAGAGTCAGCTTTGAGGGCTATTTTTAAACAGGGTCCTAATGATTCAGTGAAGGATGTTTGGGTGGGTCACCCAGATCCTCCTACCTTAGAGCAGGCCATGGCCTTAGCTGTTTGCATTGACCGGAGGCCCCGGGACAGACGCAAGGAGAGAATAGGGCCTGATTCCTCCCAATTCTCTGTTTGTCCTTCTCTCTCTCATATGAAGTCTGTCTTCCATTCTGCCATCACCGGTGATGAACCTATGCAGCTAGGAGTGCTGGATGCCAAGGCTAGACAAAAATATCGTCTTCAGAGTAACATCTGCCTGTATTGTGGTAAATCGGGTCATTTCATCCAAGACTGCTCCTTAAAACCCAGCACACCGGTGGAAAAACATCAGTGCCTGAGTGGTATTCGGAAGACTCACTCAGGCAATCAGGTACCTTCTGAAAGTTACCATAAGGTGATGCTACCAGTATCTCTGTCCTACGAGGACAAGTCTGTATCTGGCCAGACTCTTGTAGATTAGGGAGTTAGGGCTAATTTTGTTAATTTGTCATTTATTTCTGTTATTGTTAGACACTGCATTGTCAGTTACTGGAGCAGATTCCACTCCATTGGCCAGGGGTGGAGTCCGATACAGGATCCCCTAATCAGTGTTCAAGTGGGCTCTATTCATTCAGAGGTCATAAGTTTTCTTGTTATGGAGGGTCTGGCTTCAGATATGATTTTGGGCCTTCCATAAATCCATTTTTGATTGGTCTAGGAGTGAGTTGGTGAAATGGGTGGGATCAGTGTTCTTCCCATTGTATAGCCTTGCATATATCGGATTGTGTCGCTGAGGAGACGTTCTTACCTGACTTCCTGTCTGATTTTTCAGATGTGTTTGATCAAAAATCTGCTGACAGTTTACCCCCGTGTAGACCTTATGACTGTGGTATTGATCTCCTTCCTGATTCCAAATTTCCCAGGGGAAGGATCTTCAATCTCTCAGCTCCTGAACGTGTGGCTATGTGGGAGTATATCCATGACAGTCTCTTGAAAGGGCATATCCGGCCATCTAATTCTCCCATGGGAGCTGGTTTCTTTTTTGTTGATAAAAAAGATGGGGGTTTGCGTCCGTGCATTGATTACCGTGAACTAAATAAGATTACTGTCAGGAACCAGTACCCTCTTCCACTGATTCCTGATCTCTTCAATCAGATTGTGGCAGCCCACTCGTTTTCCAAGATTGTTCTCCGGGTGGCCTACAATCTGATCTGGATCAGGAAGGAAGATGAGTGGAAAACTGCATTTAACACCCCTTAGGGTCACTTTGAGTAGCTGGTTATGCCCTTTGGGTTGTGTAATGCACCAGCAGTTTTCCAACATTTTATCAATGATGTATTCAGACACCTGCTGGACCGTTATGTGGTTGTTTATCTGGATGATATCCTGGTTTTCACTCCGGATTGGGCTACACATGTTGAAAATGTTTTGCTGCGGTTACGCCAAAATAATCCTTTTGTTAAACTGTCCAAATGCCTGTTCGGAGTCCAAAGAGTCACTTTCCAGGGTTATGTCATTACCCCCGAATCTTTTTGAATGGATCCACTCAAGGTCACAGCTATAAAAAAATGGGAACGCCCTTCTAGTCTTAAGGTGCTGCAACGCTTCCTGAGCTTTTCCAATTATTATCGGAAATTCATCAAAAATTTCTCTATCATTGCTAAGCCATTGACGGATCTCACTAAGAAAGGTGCCGATTTGACCAACTGAACTCTTGAGGTTGAACAGGCATTTGAGCAACTTAAGACATGTTTTGTTGAAGCTCCTGTCTTAGTACCACCACACTTGGATCAACCATTTATTGTGGAGGTTGATGCTTCAGAAGTGGGGGTTGGTGCAGTTTTGTCTCAGGGCCCAGAGACCCTCACACATTTGCGACCTGTGGCCTTTTTCTCGAGGAAGTTCTCCCCTTCAGAACACAATGATGACGTGGGTAATCACGAACTCTTAGCTATTAAGTGGGTGTTTGAAGAAAGGAGACACTTCCTTGAAGGGGCTAAGCATAAATTCACAGTCATTACGGATCATAAGAATCTATTGTATTTGGATGGGGCTAAGCGACTGTCTCCTAGGCAGGCTCGCAGGGCCTTGTTCTTCATGCGTTTTAACTTTGTTGTAACCTATCGTCCAGGTAGTAAAAATGTCCGAGCTGATGGTCTTTCTCGCAGTTTTTATGCCAGTGATGCCCCAGGGAATGTCCCCAAAAAAATCCTGTCCCCTGAAGTGGTAGTTGCCACTATAAACCCTGATCTTGCCACGTCTGTGGTTAATTCGCAAGATCTTGCTCCCAGAAATACCCCAACTGGGAAATTATTTTTACCCTCCAACCTTCGTCTCCGTGTGTTGGAGGAAATTCACTGTTCCTCTTTAGCAGGACATCCTGGCATCGCTGGTACCAAATATCTGCTCTCTCACTCATACTGGTGGCCTAGTTAGTCCCAAGATGTACATGAGTTTGTCTCAGCCTGTCAGGTATGTGCTAGGATGAAGCTACCTAGAAGGTTACCAGAGGGCCTTCTTCATCCTCTTCTTATACCTAAAAAACCGTGGTCCCATCTTTCGATGGACTTCATTACAGATCTGCCTATTTCTCAAGGGAAGACTGTGGTATGGGTGGTGGTGGACAGATTCTCTAAAATGTGCCATTTCATACCACTGAGAAAGCTTCCTAGTGCTCGACACTTAGCCTCTCTGTTCATTAACCATATACTTCGTTTGCATGGGGTACCAGAGAATATTGTGTCTGATCGGGGAGTACAATTTGTTTCCAGGTTTTGGAGGGAATTTTGTCTCTGTCTTTTTCTTCCGCATTCCATCCGGAGACCAATGAACAGACGGAGAGACTCAAAAAGTCTCTTGAACAATACCTGAGGTGTTTTGTGTCTGATGCCCAGGAACGGTGGAGGAAGTTCCTTCCGTTGGCGGAGTTTGCGATAAATAATAGAAGGAACTCCACCACTAAGATGTCTCCACTTTACTGTAACGATGGTTTTAACCCTAGGTACTCGTCTTTTCATAGCACTGAATCTATAAATCCTACTGCCGAACAGACTTATCGACGACTGTGCACAGTATGGGCCCAGGCTCTGCAGAACCTGGTAAAAGCCCAAGAAAATCAAAAAAGTCAGGCAAATAAGAGATGTTTACCGGGGCCTGAGTATAAGGTGGGAGATTGGGTTTGGCTGTCCACAAAAAATTTACGCGTTAGGGATTCATCTGCAAAATTTTCTCTGCGTTACATTGGGCTGCACAGCATCACTGATGTCATGAATCCGGTGTCATTTAAAGTACGACTGCCTAAGTCTTTCCGCATTCACAACGTGCTCCATAAATCTCTTTTGAAAAAGTACATTACGCCTGTCATTCCTCCATCCACTCCACCCGAGCCTGTGATAATTCAACGGGAACTAGAATATGAGGTCGAAAAAAATTCTAGAGTGGACTTGGGTCCCTGGCAAGGACTTTCATGCTCCACACCTCATTAGGTTGTTTCATCAGCAGAACCCTTCTAAACCTGGGTTGTATGATGAGAGTCCGGTGACCTCTCATAAAAGGGGGGTACTGTTACGTCCGCACCCGTTCGAAGTTCTGCGCCATCCGGCCGACTCCTGCGGTGCAGGAGGCGGGTCCGACTGTGATTCTTTCCTTTGGGTTTTTCTTGTACTGTCTGAACACTGTCCTATTCCTTCACCTCCTTAATTGATTTTCCGCCGCACCCATCTTATTTACCTTGGTTTCCCTCTACTCCACTAATAGTTAATTTTAGCCTTACCTGTGTGACTGACAGCCTATTGTCCTATCAAGTCTGGGCCGGGTTCTTCCTATTTATTGTTTGCTCACATTCACATTGGTGCTTGCTATTGCCTCATGTGTGCTGGCTATTACTCCTTGCTGTTTGGTTACCTGTATTCTTATGCCTGACCTCTGGCTTACCTGTGACTATTCTTTTGGATTTTGATTCTGTACTGCATTACTTCACTGTCAACGACCCCTTGGCTAGCTGATCTCCCTTTTGTTGTTGTTTGTCCTGTCTGTGTTGTCACTTATATTAAGAAGGGACTGTCGACCAGTTGCTGGCTGTCGTCTAGGACAGATCAGGCAAGTTAGCCAGGGACAGTGGGGGAGGGGTTCAGCTTAGGGTTAGGGTTCACTGTCTTGGTGTGCCCCTCCAACAGCTACTGGAGAATCGCTCCTCTAGCAATTCCCTTACAACGGCATCATATCCTGTTAGGTAATACGGGAGCGTGAACAGAGGAGGATTAGATTTAGAGATTCTAACTATGGAAGGGTTTACATTAGGACATGTTATTGGCCTGCCTAATAAGATGTGTCTTTAGTTTTCACTTGAAACTGTAGTCCAGGATAGAGCATTCCAGAGAAGTGGTGCAACTCGGGAGAAGTCTTGTATACGACCGCGAGAGGTTCTGATAATAGAGGATGTTAGTCTTAGGTCATTGAGTGATCAGAGAGTACGGGTTGGGCGATAGACAGAGATGAGGGAGGAAATGTAGGGAGGTGCAGCATTATGGAGAGCCTTGTGGTGAAGGGGAGAAGTTTCTATTGTATTCTGTATTGAATAGGCAGCCAGTGTAGTGACTGGCACAGACCGGAGGCCTCGCTGTAGTGACCGGCACAGACCGGAGGCCTCGCTGTAGTGACCGGCACAGACCGGAGGCCTCGCTGTAGTGACCGGCACAGACCGGAGGCCTCGCTGTAGTGACCAGCACAGACCGGAGGCCTCGCTGTAGTGACCGGCGCAGACCGGAGGCCTAGCTGTAGTGACCGGCACAGACCGGAGGCCTCGCTGTAGTGACCGCCGCAGACCGGAGGCCTCGCTGTAGTGACCAGCACAGACCGGAGGCCTCGCTGTAGTGACCGGCACAGACTGGAGGCCTCGCTGTAGCGTCTAGACTGATAGATGAGCCTGGCTGCCGCCGCATTCAGAATAGATTGTAGAAGGGAGAGTTTAGTAAGGGGAAGACGGATTAGTAAGGAGTTACAGTAGTCAAGGCGAGAGTGAATCAGGGCAACAATAAGTGTCTTTAGTGTATCTGTGGTAAGGAAAGGGCGGATTCTGGAGATGTTTTTGAGGTGGAGATGACATGAGCGTGCGAGTGATTGGATATGGGGGGAGAAGGAAATGTCTGAGTCAGACATAACCCCGAGGCAGCGGGCATACTGCCTAGGCGTTATGGTAAGGCCGGAGACTACAATGGAGATATCAGGGACAAATCTATTAGATGGTGAAAACAGCAGTAGTTCAGTCTGTGAAAGATTCAGTGTCAGAGCGAAGACATGATATTTGAGACAGCAGAGAGACAGTCACTGGTGTTCTGTATTAGTGCAGGGGTGATGTCATGGGATGACGGATATAATTGGGTGTCATCAGCATAAAGATGGTACCTGAAGCCAAATCTAGTGATGGTTTGTCCAATGGGGACTGTGTAGAGGGAGAAGAGCAGGGGACCTAGGACCGAGCCCTGAGGAACCCCAACGGCAAGGGGAAGAAACAGAGCCCGCAAATGATACACAGAAAGTGCGGTCAGAGAGATAAGAGGAGAACCAGGAGAGAGCGGTGTCTGTGAGGCCAACAGAGCGGAGCATAGTGAGGAGGAGTTGATGGTCAACAGTGTCAAATGCTGCTGAGAGATCGAGAAGAATAAGAAGAGAGAAGTCACCTTTAGATTCTCCCTTTTATATAACAGTCTCTTCTTATATATAAGGGGGCACTATTATTTATAAGGGAGGAACTATTATAAGGACGTGACTTTTATATAAAAGGGGGCAATTAAAAGGGGAGATTATTATGTATAAGGAGAGCTATTATAAGGGGGACACATATACATACAGCCCCAATTCCAATGAAGTTGGGACGTTGTGTAAAACAGAATCTGATGATTTGAAAATCCTTTTCAGATTCTATTCAATAGAATCCACTACAAAGACAAGAGATTTCATGTTCAAACCCATAAACTTTATTTGTTTTTTGCAAATATTCCCTCATTTTGAATCTGATGCCTGTAACACGTTCCATAAAGCTGGGCCGGGGTCCTGTTTCCCGCTGTGTGACATCACCTTTCCTTGTAACAACACTCAATAAGCGTTTGGGAACTGAGGACACGAATTGTTGGAGCTTTGTAGCTGGAATTCTTTCCCATTCTTGCTTGATGTACAACTTCAGTTGCTCCTCAGTCCGGGGTCTCCGTTGTTGTATTTTGCGCTTCATAATGTGCCGCACATTATCAATGGGAGACAGGTGTGGACTGCAGGCAGGACAGTCTAGTAGCCGCACTCTATTACTACCAAGCCACGCTGTTGTATCACCTGCAGAATGTGCCTGGCATTGTCTTACAAAAATAAGAAGGGACATCCCTGAAAGAGATGTGACCTGGATGGCAGCAAATGTTACTCCAAACCTGTATGTACCTTACAGCATGAATGGTGTCTACACAGACGTGCCATGTGCACTAACACCTCCCATACCATCAGAGATGTACCATGTGCACTAACACCCCCCCATACCATCAGAGATGTGCCATGTGCACTAACACCCCCATACCATCAGAGATGTACCATGTGCACTAACACCCCCCCATACCATCAGAGATGTGCCATGTGCACTAACACCCCCCATACCATCAGAGATGTGCCATGTGCACTAACACCTCCCATACCATCAGAGATGTGCCATGTGCACTAACACCCCCCATACCATCAGAGATGTGCCATGTGCACTAACACCCCCCATACCATCAGAGATGTGCCATGTGCACTAACACCTCCCATACCATCAGAGATGTGCGCCATGTGCACTAACACCCCCCCATACCATCAGAGATGTGCCATGGGCTCTAACACCCCCCATACCATCAGAGATGTGCCATGTGCGCTAACACCCCCATACCATCAGAGATGTGCCATGTGCACTAACACCCCCCCATACCATCAGAGATGTGCCATGTGCACTAACACCCCCCATACCATCAGAGATCTGCCATGTGCACTAACACCCCCCATACCATCAGAGATGTGCCATGTGCACTAACACCCCCCATACCATCAGAGATGTGCCATGTGCACTAACACCCCCCATACCATCAGAGATGTGCCATGTGCGCTAACACCCCCCATACCATCAGAGATGTGCCATGTGCACTAACACCCCCCATACCATCAGAGATGTGCCATGTGCACTAACACCCCCCATACCATCAGAGATGTGCCATGGGCACTAACACCCCCCATACCATCAGAGATATGCCATGGGCACTAACACCCCCCATACCATCAGAGATGTGCCATGTGCACTAACACCCCCCCATACCATCAGAGATGTGCCATGTGCGCTAACACCCCCCATACCATCAGAGATGTGCCATGTGCACTAACACCCCCCCTACCATCAGAGATGTGCCATGTGCACTAACACCCCCCATACCATCAGAGATGTGCCATGTGCGCTAACACCCCCCATACCATCAGAGATGTGCCATGTGCACTAACACCCCCCATACCATCAGAGATGTGCCATGTGCGCTAACACCCCCTATACCATCAGAGATGTGCCATGTGCACTAACACCCCCCCATACCATCAGGGATGTGCCATGTGCACTAACACCCCCCATACCATCAGAGATGTGCCATGTGCACTAACACCCCCCATACCATCAGAGATGTGCCATGTGCACTAACACCCCCCCATACCATCAGAGATATGCCATGGGCACTAACACGCCCCCATACCATCAGAGATCTGCCATGGGCACTAACACCTCCCATACCATCAGAGATGTGCCATGTGCACTAACACCCCCCCCCCCATACCATCAGAGATGTGCCATGGGCACTAACACCCCCCCATACCATCAGAGATGTGCCATGTGCACTAACACCCCCCATACCATCAGAGATGTGCCATGTGCACTAACACCTCCCCCATATCATCAAAGATGTGCCATGTGCACTAACACCCCCCATACCATCAGAGATATGCCATGTGCACTAACACCCCCCCATACCATCAGAGATGTGCCATGTGCACTAACACCCCCCATACCATCAGAGATGTGCCATGTGCACTAACACCCCCCCATACCATCAGAGATGTGCCATGTGCACTAACACCCCCCATACCATCAGAGATGTGCCATGTGCACTAACACCTCCCCATACCATCAGAGATGTGCCATGTGCACTAACACCCCCATACCATCAGAGATGTGCCATGTGCACTAACACCCCCCCATACCATCAGAGATGTGCCATGTGCACTAACACCCCCCATACCATCAGAGATGTGCCATGTGCACTAACACCCCCCCATACCATCAGAGATGTGCCATGTGCACTAACACCTCCCCATACCATCAGAGATGTGCCATGTGCACTAACACCCCCCATACCATCAGAGATGTGCCATGTGCACTAACACCCCCCCATACCATCAGAGATTCTGGCTTTTGAACTTTGCGCTGATAACAATCCGGACAGTCCTTTTCCTCTTTGGCTCGGAGGACACGACGTCCATGATTTCCATAAACAATATGAAATGTGGACTGGTCAGACCACCGGACAATTTCCCACTTTACGCCAGTCCATCTCAGATGAGCTCGGGCCCAGTGAAGCCGGCGATGTTTCTGGGTGTTGCTGATATACGGCTTTGGCTTTACATGGTAGAGCTTTAACTTGCACTTGTAGATGTAGCGATGACCTGTGTTCACTGACAAGGGGTTTCTGACGTGTTCCTGAGCCCATGTGACGGTAATATCCGCTACAGAATGATGTCAGTATTTAATGCAGTGTCACCTGAGGGATCAAAGGTCACGACATTAAATGTTGGTTTTCGGCCTTGCCGCTTACTTGCAGAGATTTGTCCGGATTCTCGGAATCTTTCGATGATATTATGGACTGTAGAGGACGAAATCCCGAAATTCCTTGCAACTGTACATTGAGAAACCTTGTTCTTAAACTGCTGGAATATTTGCTCACAAAGTGGTGAACCTCGCCTCATCCTTGCTTGTGAAGGACTGAGCCTTTCGGGGAGGTTCCCTTTATACCCAATCATGACACTCACCTGTTTCCTATTAACCTGTTCACCTCTGGAATGCTTTCCCAGTCTTTTGTTGCCCCAGGCCCAGCTTTATGGAACGTGTTACAGGCATCAAATTCAAAATAAGGGAATATTTGCAGAAACCAATAAAGTTTTTGGGTTTGAACATGAAATCTCTTTCTTTGTAGTGGATTCTAATAAACAGAGGCTGAAAAGGATTTGCAAATCATCGGATTCTGTTTTTATGTTTTACACAACGTCTCAACTTCATTGGCATTGGGGTTTTAATATATATATATATATATATATATATATATATATATGGGCTATTATAAGGGGGACACTAGATATATAAATAATGGCCCATATAATATATATATGAGGAAACTATTATATAAGAGTAAATTCACTGAATAGAATGTTGGTATATCAGTATTTGGGGCCCCGCTTTTCATTTTGCCCTGGGCCACAGTTCGGCTAAAACGGGCCCTTCATACTGTGACCACCTCTGGGTCCCAAGCAAGGCCAATCCAGGATTATGCCACAACGGGGTCTCAGCAGGTACATCAGAGTAGGCTGGCACCTTCTTTGCCTGGCGCCAAACCTGCCCCGATACATATTTGGGTGTTCAGACCCAGGTGGTGAGCCAGGCAGAGGATCAGGAGTGAGCCACAGCTGTAGGAAGTGGAGCTGTCCCGCCAAATAATAGAGTAAAAAGTGCTTGGAGCTAGAATTGTCCCACATAAAGCAGATAACAAGAGAGTCCATCTGTTTAGAAAATCTAAGGGGCACGGACACCGATGAATTATCTATATTTAACAAAAAATCCTAAAAATCCTAAAGTTCTGACTCTGACTTCTAAGCCAAATAACATGCTGACAGTAGCAAGTGTTGGAATTGCAAGATTTTTAAGATTTTTTTTTTTTTTAAATAACAGACATATCTGATATCAACGTAACCATCAGATAACACGGTAAATCAGATATGTCTGTTATTTACTGTGTTATCTGATGGTTGTGGAAGAGAGAAGAAATCAGGCGATACCTTTTAGAGGATAACTGAGTATATTTATAAGTAAGCTTTCAGGAGTGCTCGCTCCCTTCATCAGACATGGTGTGATACAAGAACTGAAAATTCACAGATTTTTATACACATGGTCTTCAAAGCATTTTAGAGTCCTTAAAAAAAGCCAAAACAAAATGCAATCTAAGTAGAGAAGTTATTTACAACCGGTCAAAAAACAATCTGGAAAGTTGTGGTGCGTGACGGAGGGATCTGTTATCTGTTTGCTATCAGGAGGTGATTTGTGACCCTCACAGGTCATACATAGCATTAATAACAACAGAACCGATCTCCCAGTGGCCGCACATTTCTCCGGAGAAAAACACTCTATTGAAGATTTGCGGGTTGTGGTTTTAATGGGACATTTTAAGACGCAGGAAAAAAGGAAAGAATCAGAATACAAGTTTATGGAAAAATTTCAAACTCTGCAATTTGGACTTAATATTCCTGCCAGCTTCATGTCACACTATGTATGACCTGTGAGGGTCACAAATCACCTCCTGATAGCAAACAGATAACAGATCCCTCTGTCACGCACCACAACTTTCCAGATTGTTTTTTGACCGGTTGTAAATAACTTCTCTACTTAGATTGCATTTTGTTTTGGCTTTTTTTAAGGACTCTAAAATCCTTTGAAGACCATGTGTATAAAAATCTGTGAATTTTCAGTTCTTGTATAACACCATGTCTGATGAAGGGAGCTAGTACTCCTGAAAGCTTACTTATAAATATACTCAGTTATCCTCTAAAAGGTATCGCCTGATTTCTTCACTCTTCCACTACTCTCAATGGCTAACACGGTACAACATTATACTATTATCTGATGGTTATAATTATTATTGTTTATTTATATATCACCATTAATTCCATGGTAGTGTACATTATTATATTAATCCCATGGTGATCTGTACATTATTATATTAATCCCATGGTGCTCTGTACATTATTATATTAATCCCATGGTGCTCTGTACATTATTATATTAATTCCATGGTGCTCTGTACATTACTATATTAATTCCATGGTGATCTGTACATTATTATATTAATCCCATGATGCTCTGTACATTATTATATTAATTCCATGGTGCTCTGTACATTATTATATTAATTCCATGGTGCTCTGTACATTATTATATTAATCCCATGGTGCTCTGTACATTATTATATTAATTCCATGGTGCTCTGTACATTATTATATTAATTCCATGGTGCTCTGTGCATTATTATATTTCCATGGTGCTGTACATTATTATATTAATCCCATGGTGCTGTACATTATTATATTAATTCCATGGTGCCGTACATTATTATATTAATCCCATGGTGCTGTACATTATTATATTAATTCCATGGTGCCGTACATTATTATATTAATCCCATGGTGCTGTACATTATTATATTAATCCCATGGAGCTCTGTACATTATTATATTAATCCCATGTTCTGTACATTATTATATTAATTCCATGGTGCTCTGTACATTATTATATTAATTCCATGGTGCTCTGTACATTATTATATTAATCCCATGGTGCTCTGTACATTATTATATTAATTCAATGGTGCTCTGTACATTATTATATTAATCCCATGATGCTCTGTACATTATTATATTAATTCCATGGTGCTCTGTACATTATTATATTCCATGGTGCTCTGTACATTATTATATTTCCATGGTGCTCTGTACATTATTATATTTCCATGGTGCACTGTACATTATTATATTAATCCCATGGTGCTCTATACATTATTATATTAATCCCATGGTGCTGTACATTATTATAGTAATCCCATGGTGCTCTGTACATTATTATATTAATCCCATGGTGCTCTGTACATTATTATATTAATTCCATGGTGCTGTACATTATTATATTAATTCCATGGTGCTGTACATTATTATATTAATTCCATGGTGCTGTACATTATTATATTACTTCCATGGTGCTCTGTACATTATTATATTAATTCCATGGTGCTCCGTACATTATTATATTAATTCCATAGTGCTCTGTACATTATTATATTTCCATGGTGCTGTACATTATTATATTAATCCCATGGTACTGTACATTATTATATTAATGCCATGGTGCTCTGTACATTATTATATTAATTCCATGGTGCTCTGTACATTATTATATTTCCATGGTGCTCTGTACATTATTATATTAATTCCATGGTACTCTGTACATTATTATATTAATTCCATGGTGCTGTACATTATTATATTAATTCCATGGGGCTGTACATTATTATATTAATCCCATGGTGCTCTGTACATTATTATATTAATTCCATGGTGCTGTACATTATTATATTATTCCCAATGTGCTCTGTACATTATTATATTAATCCCATGGTGCTCTGTACATTATTATATTAATTCCATGGTGCTCTGTACATTATTATATTAATTCCATGGTGCTCTGTACAGTACTATATTAATTCCATGGTGCTCTGTACATTATTATATTAATTCCATGGTGCTCTGTACATTATTATATTAATTCCATGGTGCTCTGTACATTACTATATTAATTCCATGGTGCTCTGTACATTATTATATTAATTACATGGTGCTCTGTACATTATTATATTTATTCCATGGTGCTCTGTACATTACTATATTAATTCCATGATGCTCTGTACATTATTATATTAATCCCATGGTGCTCTGTACATTATTATATTAATTCCATGGTGCTCTGTACATTATTATATTTCCATCGTGCTCTGTACATTATTATATTTCCATGGTGCTGTACATTATTATATTAATTCCATGGTGCTGTACATTATTATATTAATCCCATGGTGCTCTGTACATTATTATATTCCATGGTGCTCTGTACATTATTATATTAATTCCATGGTGCTCTGTACATTATTATATTAATTCCATGGTGCTCTGTACATTATTATATTAATCCCATGGTGCTGTACATCATTACATTTTTCCCATGGTGCTCTGTACATTATTATATTAATCCCATGGTGCTCTGTACATTATTATATTAATTCCATGGTGCTCTGTACATTATTATATTAATTCCATGGTGCACTGTACATTATTATATTAATCCCATGGTGCTCTATACATTATTATATTAATCCCATGGTGCTGTACATTATTATATTAATCCCATGGTGCTCTGTACATTATTATATTAACTCCATGGTGCTGTACATTATTATAGTAATCCCATGGTGCTCTGTACATTATTATATTAATCCCATGGTGCTCTGTACATTATTATATTAATTCCATGGTGCTCTGTACATTATTATATTAATTCCATGGTGCTGTACATTATTATATTAATCCCATGGTGCTCTGTACATTATTATATTAATTCCATGGTGCTCTGTACATTATTATATTAATCCCATGGTGCTCTGTACATTATTATATTAATCCCATGGTGCTCTGTACATTATTATATTAATTCCATGGTGCTCTGTACATTATTATATTAATTCCATGGTGCTCTGTACAGTACTATATTAAATCCATGGTGCTCTGTACATTATTATATTAATTCCATGGTGCTCTGTACATTATTATATTAATTCCATGGTGCTCTGTACATTACTATATTAATTCCATGGTGCTCTGTACATTATTATATTAATTACATGGTGCTCTGTACATTATTATATTTATTCCATGGTGCTCTGTACATTACTATATTAATTCCATGATGCTCTGTACATTATTATATTAATCCCATGGTGCTCTGTACATTATTATATTAATTCCATGGTGCTCTGTACATTATTATATTTCCATCGTGCTCTGTACATTATTATATTTCCATGGTGCTGTACATTATTATATTAATTCCATGGTGCTGTACATTATTATATTAATCCCATGGTGCTCTGTACATTATTATATTCCATGGTGCTCTGTACATTATTATATTAATTCCATGGTGCTCTGTACATTATTATATTAATTCCATGGTGCTCTGTACATTATTATATTAATCCCATGGTGCTGTACATCATTACATTTTTCCCATGGTGCTCTGTACATTATTATATTAATCCCATGGTGCTCTGTACATTGTTATATTAATTCCATGGTGCTCTGTACATTATTATATTAATTCCATGGTGCACTGTACATTATTATATTAATCCCATGGTGCTCTATACATTATTATATTAATCCCATGGTGCTGTACATTATTATATTAATCCCATGGTGCTCTGTACATTATTATATTAACTCCATGGTGCTGTACATTATTATAGTAATCCCATGGTGCTCTGTACATTATTATATTAATCCCATGGTGCTCTGTACATTATTATATTAATTCCATGGTGCTCTGTACATTATTATATTAATTCCATGGTGCTGTACATTATTATATTAATCCCATGGTGCTCTGTACATTATTATATTAATTCCATGGTGCTCTGTACATTATTATATTAATCCCATGGTGCTCTGTACATTATTATATTAATCCCATGGTGCTCTGTACATTATTATATTAATTCCATGGTGCTCTGTACATTATTATATTAATCCCATGGTGCTCTGTACATTATTATATTAATCCCATGGTGCTTTACATTTGCTGATTTACATACAATACACCAGATGTACAAAACAGATAATACTAGCAGTGATCACTGACACAGTGGGATAGAGGGCCCTGCCCGCAAGGGCTTACAATCTGTGGGTGCGGTGATATCAGATATGTCTGTTATTTACTATGTTATCATCGTAATCATCATACTGTATATTAAGCAGCTATTACAGAGCTTGGATCAGAGGAGCCGCATAGCGGAGGAGTTGCTTCACTGTATCCTGCAGTAAGTTTCCCGCTGGATGGTGCCTCACCAACTTCAACTGGGCAGTGTTGTTAGTAACACTGGCACCAATATTGTTGCTGTGCTGCTGTTTGGACAAATAACAAATTAACCCTGTACGGTGCATGTCCTTAATCTGGTGGGTCACCGCTTTATTGACCTGTATAGTGGCTTAAAAGAGGAACTCCTCATGACAAAAAAAAAAAGGTTCAGCAAATATCATCTGTACTAATGCCACAAAAAATCACTCAGCTTGATTTGCAGTGACAAAATGTTATTCCTTTCCACTGCCATATTTGTGACATTTCAACTCTGTGGAACTTCACCTTACACATGCTGTGTGAGCAGCAGAAAGTGGTGAACCATTATTATATGCAGCCGACCACAGGGACAATGTGTTACTTTGAGATATGTCATTGCATGCTCATGAGGGATGTGTTCCGGCTTCTCAAGCTCTTTGAGGAAGCGACCAAATTTGACAGCAGAAATGACAAACTTTTTTTTTTTTTTTTTTTTATATGTATATTGGATGACCAAAGTAAATGATTTATCAGATTAGTACAGACTCTGTTAGTATTGATTGGGTAAAAAAAAAAAAAATATATGAATGATGTTTCAGATTGGAGCAGGTGGAATCAGTGTTTTGCAGTTAGAATGGCATGAAATCTCTTGCCCAAAAAAAAGGCTTAAAAAAGATTCACTAACAGGACTGACTGTCAGTAAAAACAATTCTAAACACTCTGTGGACAGATAAAACTGCTCCATTGCAAATTAGATTAAGCCAAATTTAGATTATTGGCAATGAAAGGGTTAACTGTGTGTATTAGTGCAGCAGTCAGGCTCACACAGCACAGATATTCTCCGCCACTCCCATCTATGATTTCTATCACCATCTGCCTGTAATTGGGTAAATCTGACTAAACTTTGCTCTCCTTCTCCTACTCCTAGGAGTCTTTATTACAAGCTTTGCTGCAGTCAGTGCTGTGTATTACAGAGGATAATGGGGTAACTGCTCTGTATCATGCAGTGATGAATCACACATCCATCCTCTACCTCCACTGTTACTGTAATGCCTCGTGTTCCAGCCCAAAGCACCTTATATACTGTATATGACATCATAAGGCTGTCAGCTGATGTCAGGTGGTGCCAGGATGTCACACCCAGGTGTCTCTTCTAGATTTTTCACTGCACAATTCACTCATGTCTAGTGATCACTCAATGCCACAATAAAATGCTGCAATGGTTTATTTTATGTAACTCGTAGCAATCTGGGTACAATTATTTGGGGTTCTGAATATACTTAGCCTTTATGAGGACCACTCCCACTGAAGTCTGCGGGACCTCCACTCATGGACCTCTCCTCTTTTTCAGCTTTCTGGGACGCTACACGAGCCTTCATGCTGCTCTCCATTCTGTCTTGTTTTGCTGGCATTATTTTGGGTCTGACGGCCTTCTCCAGTGGAGCCAAGTCAGCTAGAACTCGCTCTGCGGGGGTGACTCTCTTAGTGGCAGGTAAGTACCGTGACCAGAAGATGTTACCCATTGATGTACATAGAGGTGATGGAAACTGCAGCGTCTTGTTCACATTGGCCCCTTTCTTCACAGTGCTTTCTATACCTTGACCTCTGCATTTCGGAGACCCACATGTAGCCCCATGGTCAGGGGGAGTGACTGCCATGTGACAGCTGCTCTCCACATCCATCAGCCGTTCTGATCCCTACTCTGACCATTACTATACAGATATATCTCATCTATCCCCACTGGGATGGAAGAGGGATAATATACAGTGACATCATTCTATTGACCTGGCCTCATAGGACTGCAGTATAGTATCACTATAAGCCCACAGTACTATTGGGGTGCTAGGAAGCAGTACAGATACCATATATCTCCTAGGACTATATATCTATAATACATAGTGTATGACACTGTCAGGGCTCCTAGGACTATATATCTATAATACATAGTGTATGACACTGTCAGGGCTCCTAGGACTATATATCTATAATACATAATGTATGACACGGTCAGGACTCCTAGGACTATATATCTATAATACATAGTGTATGACACCGTCAGGAGTCCTAGGACTATATATCTATAATACATAGTGTATGACACTGTCAGGGCTCCTAGGACTATACTGTATATCTATAATACATAGTGTATGACACTGTCAGGGCTCCTAGGACTATATATCCATAATACATGGTGTATGACACTGTCAGGGCTCCGAGGACTATATATCTATAATACATAGTGTATGACACTGTCAGGGCTCCTAGGACTATATATCTATAATACATAGTGTATGACACTGTCAGGGCTCCTAGGACTATATATCTATAATACATAGTGTATGACACTGTCAGGGCTCCTAGGACTATATATCTATAATACATAGCGCATGACACTGTCAGGACTCCTAGGACTATATATCTATAATACATAGTGTATGACACTGTCAGGGCTCCTAGGACTATATATCTATAATACATAGTGTATGACACTGTCAGGGCTCCTAGGACTATATATCTATAATACATAATGTATGACACTGTCAGGACTCCTAGGACTATATATCTATAATACATAGTGTATGACACTGTCAGGGCTCCTAGGACTATATATCTATAATACATAGTGTATGACACTGTCAGGGCTCCTAGGACTATATATCTATAATACATAGTGTATGACACTATCAGGGCTCCTAGGACTATATATCTATAATACATAATGTATGACACTGTCAGGACTCCTAGGACTATATATCTATAATACATAATGTATGACACTGTCAGGACTCCTAGGACTATATATCTATAATACATAGTGTATGACACTGTCAGGACTCCTAGGACTATATATCTATAATACATAGTGTATGACACTGTCAGGACTCCTAGGACTATATATCTATAATACATAGTGTATGACACTGTCAGGGCTCCTAGGACTATATATCTATAATACATAGTGTATGACACTGTCAGGGCTCCTAGGACTATATATCTATAATACATAATGTATGACACTGTCAGGACTCCTAGGACTATATATCTATAATACATAGTGTATGACACTGTCAGGGCTCCTAGGACTATACTGTATATCTATAATACATAGTGTATGACACTGTCAGGGCTCCTAGGACTATATATCTATAATACATAGTGTATGACACTGTCAGGGCTCCTAGGACTATATATCTATAATACATAGCGCATGACACTGTCAGGACTCCTAGGACTATATATCTATAATACATAGTGTATGACACTGTCAGGGCTCCTAGGAATATATATCTATAATACATAGTGTATGACACTGTCAGGGCTCCTAGGACTATATATCTATAATACATAATGTATGACACTGTCAGGACTCCTTGGACTATATATCTATAATACATAGTGTATGACACTGTCAGGGCTACTAGGACTATATATCTATAATACATAGTGTATGACACTGTCAGGGCTCCTAGGACTATATATCTATAATACATAATGTATGACACTGTCAGGACTCCTAGGACTATATATCTATAATACATAGTGTATGACACTGTCAGGACTCCTAGGACTATATATCTATAATACATAGTGTATGACACTGTCAGGGCTCCTAGGACTATACTGTATATCTATAATACATAGTGTATGACACTGTCAGGGCTCCTAGGACTATATATCCATAATACATAGTGTATGACACTGTCAGGACTCCTAGGACTATATATCTATAATACATAGTGTATGACACTGTCAGGGCTCTTAGGACTCTATATCTATAAAACATAGTGTATGACACCGTCAGGGCTCCTAGGACTATATATCTATAATACATAGTGTATGACACTGTCAGGGCTCCTAGGACTATACTGTATATCTGTAATACATAGTGTATGACACTGTCAGGGCTTACCTCACCCTACTGAGAGAGACGATGGGGACTCAATGGGACCTGCAAATGAAAGGCTGCTGTACTTGTACCCGGTCTCTCACTTATGTCCCTTATAAGGACAGTCCCCCGAGCCCTACCTGGGTCTACCTATCAAATTGAATCCTTTTCCCTAATTTCCTTCATTCCAATGTGTTCCATGTCCCAACAAGATGGATGAGCGATCCTCAGGGGATCTGGGAATAGTACACAAGACAAAAGAAAAAGAAACGCGTACTACACCTAACAAAAGTGCATTGGGGAAGTATTTTGTCTATATGGATTGTCAGTATTGACTATGGCAGTATAATGTTGTACCTTGTTAGCCATTGAAAGTAGTGGAAGAGTGAAGAAATCAGGCGATACCTTTTAGAGGCTAACTGAGTATATTTATAAGTAAGCTTTCAGGAGTACTGGCTTCCTTCATCAGACATGGTGTTATACAAGTACTGAAAATTCACAGATTTTTATACACATGGTCTTCAAAGGATTTTAGAGTCCTTAAAAAAACCAAAACAAAATGCAATCTAAGTAGAGAAGTTATTTACAACCGGTCAAAAAACAATCTGGAAAGTTGTGGTGCGTGACAGAGGGATCTGTTATCTGTTTGCTATCAGGAGTTGATTTGTGACCCTCACAGGTCATACATAGTGTGACATGAAGCTGGCAGGAATATTAAGTCCAAATTGCAGAGTTTGAAGTTTTTGCATAAACTTGTACTCCCATTCTTTCCTTTTCTCCTGCGTCTTAAACTGTCCCATTAAAACCACAACCCGCAAATCTTCAGTAGAGTGGTTTTCTCCGGAGAAATGTGCGGCCACTGGGAGATCTGTTCTGCTGTTACTAATGGTAGACCTGTGTGAGTTCATGCGCTGACTAAGTCTCTGCCCTGTTTCCCCCACATAGAGGCCTGTGGTAGGACATTGCACACACATTATGAGGTACACCACATTGGAAGACCTGCAGGAGAATGTCCCCCTAATTCTGTGCACCTGTTGTGACTGTGGGATAGGTACACTGTCAGCGGTGTGGATGTGCCTGCAGGTCATGCACCTTTTATGTAGGCAAGGTGAGGCGCCATTTTCAGTTGGGGCCTTCAGGGCACTCCGGACAATAATACGCCTCAGGTTTGGTGGTTGTCGAAAGGAAAGGAGAGGGGGGACTGGAAATATGTCCTTGAGTCTTGTCCCTATGTAGCACAGGTTGGAGCTCCTTGGCAGTCCTTCGTAGGATCTCCAGCTGTGGGTTGTAGGTGACAACTAGGGGCACTCGGGCTTCTTTCTGGGTCTCTCTATATGTGAGCAGACTGTCTCTGGTAATGGCTGCCGCTTTGTTTCATTGGTTGTCCGTCACTTTTGGTTTGTATCCCAATCGGAGAAATTTCATCCTCAGATCCAGGAGGTGCTTGTCCAGGTCTCCTTTGTCGGAGCAAATACGATTGTATGGTATAGCCTGGCTGTAGATTATAGATTGTCTTGTGTGCTTGGGGTGGAAGCTGTCGTTTCTCAGGTAGGCCGTTCTGTCTGTGGGTTTGTGGTATATTGATGTGAGTAGCCGGTGGTCTTTGATGTATATTGTGGTATCCAGAAAGTGAATTTCACTCCCTGAATAGCTAAGTTTAAGGTTGATGGTCGGGTGAAAGTCATTGAAGTCATTATGGAATTGAAGTAGGGCCTCCTCACCTGCAGTCCAGATGACAAGGATATCATCGATATAACGCAGGTAAATCATAGGTTTGGTGGCGCATGTTGATAAATATGTTCCTTCCATTTCTGCCATAAAGAGATTTGCATATTGGGGTGCACATCTGGTCCCCATTGAAGTTCCCATTCGCTGTAGATATAGATCCTCTCCAAAGGTAAAATGGTTGTGGCTAAGGATGAATTGTATGAGCTGCGTTACTGGTTCTGTTGGGAGGTTTTGTTTTGCCAGGTGTACCCGACATGCTGCAACTCCATCCTTGTGGGGAATGTTAGTATACAGGGATTCCACATCCATGGTGGCCAAAATGGTACCCTCAGGTAGAGGGCCCAGGGCATTCAGTTTGTTAAGAAGGTCAGTGGTGTCCTGGATATAGCTTGGAGTATCCCTGACAAGGGGTTTTAGGAGATTTTCCACCCAACCTGAGATGTTTTCTGTCAGTGTCCCAATGCCAGAAATGATAGGCCTCCCAGGGTTGCCATCTTTGTGTATCTTTGGGCTCATATAGAAGCAGCCCGGTCTGGGATCTTGTGGGATAAGTCCTTTTACCTGATTCTGGACCTGGATTGGAAACTTCTTGATCATACTCTTTAGTTCTTTCATATAGGCCTCTGTGGGATCACTTCCAAGTTTGGAGTAATGGATGGGATTTGACAGTTGCCTGTTTGCTTCCTGGATATATAGTCTGAGGTGTTCATTATGACTATTGCGCCCCCTTTGTCAGCTGGTTTTATTATTATATCCTGATTTTCTTTCAGTGAAGTAATAGCCTTCTGTTCCTGCAGGGTTAGGTTATGCGCCTGTTTCTTTTGTTTCTCCAGGATTTCTGATCTTACTTTGCTTCTGAAACAGTCAATATATTTATCCAGTCCTGTGTTAATTCCAGGGCGTGGGGTCTAGGTAGATTTTTTGGTAGGATTCCTTATGGGCTGTTCCATCTCAGAGTCGCTGCTGTATGGAAAGTCTTTGTCATAAAAATATTCCCTTAATCTCATTTTTCTGAAATTATTGTCCGGCATATTATTGTCCGGAGTGCCCTGAAGCCCCCAACTGAAAATGGCACCTCACCTTGCCTGCAAAAGAGGTGCAAGACCTGCAGGCACATCCACACCGCTGACAGTGTACCTGTCCCACAGTCACAGCCGGTGCACAGAATTAGGGGGACATTCTCCTGCAGGTCTTCCAATGTGGTGTACCTCATAATGTGTGTGCAATGTCCCACCACAGGCCTCTATGTGGGGGAAACAGGGCAGAGACTTAGTCAGCGCATGAACTCACACAGATCCAGCATTAATAACAGCAGAACAGATCTCCCAGTGGCCGCACATTTCTCCGGAGAAAAACACTCTATTGAAGATTTGCGGGTTGTGGCTTTAATGGGACATTTTAAGACGCAGGAGGAGAGGAAACAATGGGAGTACAAGCTTATGCAAAAATTTCAAACTCTGCAATTTGGACTTAATATTCCTGCCAGCTTCATGTCACACTATGTATGAGCTGTGAGGGTCACAAATCACCTCGTGATAGCAAACAGATAACAGATCCCTCTGTCACGCACCACAACTTTCCAGATTGTTTTTTGACCTGTTGTAAATAACTTCTCTACTTAGATTGCATTTTGTTTTGGTTTTTTTAAGGACTCTAAAATCCTTTGAAAACCATGTGTATAAAAATCTGTGAATTTTCAGTTCTTGTATCACACCATGTCTGATGAAGGGAGCGAGTACTCCTGAAAGCTTACTTATAAATATACTCAGTTATCCTCTAAAAGGTATCGCCTGATTTCTTGACTATGGCATTGAGTGTTAAATATAGCAAAGGTGCTCACTATTCACCTACCCACGCCATACACATACATAGTACCATACTGTAGGTTCTCACTATTCACCTACCCACGCCATATACATATATAGTACCATACTGTAGGTGCTCACTATTCACCTACCCATGCCATATACATATATAGTACCATACTGTAGGTGCACACTATAAAATTGTGACAAATTAACTTTCATTTAAGGGGGTGGAAGCCCTTCAAGCTTCTTAAGCATATGTCTCCATTGTGAGATTGCTAGTTGTAGGGCTAGAGGTAGATGCTCCACCCTGAGTGCAGAGGCCACTGCTTCACCAACCCCTGGTGTGTACAACAAGGTGCAAAGACAAATCACCCTTGGCGCGTCTCACCATTCTGAATGAGTAAATGGTGGAACCGCATCTCCAAACCCCGACCTTGATGTCAGCGGAGTGGAGGGATTGCCGGATTGCTAGTAGTGTGCTGTTATGGTGGTAGCACTTAGAGAATAAAGTGAGGAGCATTCCCACAGGTGGAGGATCCTAGTCACACACCTCCGATCTGAGCATTCCCGCAGGCGGAGGGTCCTAGTCGCACACCTCCGATCTGAGCATTCCCGCAGGTGGAGGGTCCTAGTCGCACACCTCCGATCTGAGCATTCCCGCAGGCGGAGGGTCCTGGTCGCACACCTCCGATCTGAGCATTCCCGCAGGCGGAGGGTCCTAGTCGCACACCTCCGATCTGAGCATTCCCGCAGGCGGAGGGTCCTAGTCGCACACCTCCGATCTGAGCATTCCCGCTGGCGGAGGGTCCTAGTCGCACACCTCCGATCTGAGCATTCCCGCAGGCGGAGGGTCCTAGTCGCACACCTCCGATCTGAGCATTCCCGCAGGCGTCGGGTCCTAGATACACACCTCCGGCCATGTCACACAATAGTCCTAGTCACACACTTCAGCATGTGCAACACTGACACTCAATGTGCGGGGGGTGTAAGAAATGGTTTGCCCTGATGAAATTGGGGGCGGGATGGTGTGGAGTGGCTGGAAGAGGAACATTGGCCCAGTGGTTCATGACAACTATGTAATGTCCTTACCCATAACTGATGCTCCACGTATTGAGGGTGGCTGGCACCTTTCCTCACATAGACATCATTTACGAGGAGAGGCCCACATGGCCATCAAGTAGGGACAACTTTCCTCCAGAAATAATGGTGGCTAGGTATTCTCCATGGAGACAGTGCGCTGCCACCAGCTGGCGAGACGTAGTGGATTCCACTAGTGACAGCAGTGACTGCACCGCCAGTAACAGGGCCAAGTAGGAGGTAAAGTTGTAGACCAGCTGGATGACTGGGGGCAGATTGTGTGGAGGAGAAGCAGATGGAGATGATAATGTGACGATGACCACCATGTGCTCGGTGTGGATGTGACCTGTCTACAAGGACCATCATGAGAAGGAATAGAACGGTCTTACGCACTTGGTGCAAATTCTATTTTGCCAAAGATGCTGGTGACGTCGTTTCATGTGAGTATGGAGAGACCTGGTGGCAGTGTGTATGGATATTTGGTAACCAAAAAAATCCCTTAAATTCAGATTTTTTTTTTCAGATTAGCAGGATGCATCACTGTTTCTTGGCTGGGGAAAAAAATAGCATTTACAGTTGAATCCAGAAGTTTCCATACACTATATAAAAAGACACATCTGGATGTTTTTCTCACTATCTGACATGAAATCAGAATAAACCTTTCCTATTTTAGGACAATTAGGATTACCAAAATTATTTATATTTGCCAAATGCCAGAATAATGAGAGAGAATTTTTGAAGGCATTTTTATGACTTTCTTTTCCATCCATTTCCTTAGTATTTGGTCCCATTGCCCTTACACTGTAGGACTTGGGTCACACGTCTTGGATCTCCTTCCAGAAGCTTCTCACAATAGTTGGGCCCATTCCTCCTGGTGTCACTGAGCCATGTTTGGAGGCCGCCTTGCTCGCTCCTGCCTTTTCTATAGGATTGAGATCAGGGCTTTGTGATGGCCGCTCCAAAACATTGACTTTGTTCTCCTTAAGCCACTTTGTCACCAGTTTGGCAGTTGCTTCGGATCATTGTCCATTTGGAAGACCCATTTGTGCCCAAGCTTTAACTTCCTGGCTGATGTCTTGAGATGTTGCTTCAGTATTGCCACATAATGTTCTTTCCTCATGATGTCATCTATTTAGTGACGAGCACCAGTCCCTCCTGCAGCAAAACAACCCCACAACATGATGCTGCCGCCCCCGGGGGTCACAGTTAGGATGGTGTTCTCAGGCTTGCAAGTTTCTCCCTTTTTCCTCCAAACGTAACGATGGTCATTATGGCCAAACCATGGTCAGAGGACAGGACATGTCTCCAGATATGAAGCTCTTTGTTCCTGTTGCATTTGCTTTTTCTGTGTCTTTTGGAGTAATGGCTTCTTCCTGGCAGAGCGGCCTCTCAGCCCAGAGTCAGAGATATATACAGTATATATATATATATATATATATATGTATGTATACACAGCCCAGAGTCAGATATATATATATATGTATACCCAGCCCAGAGTCAGATATATATGGCTTCTTCCTGGCAGAGCGGTCTCTCAGTCCATGTCCATACAGTCCTCGTGTCACTGTGGATAATGACGCCCTCTTACCAGCTTCAGCATCTTCAAAAGGTCTTTGTCTTTTGGGTTAATTTGCACAATTTGTACCAAAGCCCGTTCATCTCTGGGACACAGAACCCGTCTCCTTCCTGAGCGGTATGATGGCTGGACTATCCCATCTTGTTTGTACTTGCGTGTAATTTTTTGTACAGATGGACGAGGCACCTTCAGGTATCTGGAAATTGTACTCAAGGATGAACCAGACTTGTGCAAGTCCACAATTCTCTTCCTGATATCTTGGCTGATTTCTTTAGACTTCCCCATGATGTTACACAAAGAAGCAGTGTGTTTCAGGGGTGCCTTACAATACAGCCACAGGTGTGTCTCTAACTCAGAAGCTTCCAAAGACATGACATCATCATATGGGCTGTCCCAAATAGTTTAAAGGCATAGTAATCTTAGTGTATGTAAACCTTTGACTTTGCAAAAAGTAATCAAAATGCCTTAAAAAAAACACTCTCTCATTATTCTGGCATTTGGCAAACATAAATAATTTTGGTAATCCTAATCCTAAAACGGGAAAGATTTATTCTGATTTCATGTCAGATAGTAAGAAAAACATCCAGATGTGTCTTTTTATATAGTGTATGGAAACATCTGGATTCAACTGTAGATAACAGATTTTTTATCAGATTAGCGCAGACTGCGAGACAAAGTGGATTATTTAGCAGAGCAGAAAATAAACCTTAAAATGGGTTGTCCAGGCAAAAATGGACAACCCTTTTAAAGTTTAAATCTGCTGGGGGCAGTGAAGAAAGAAAAAAAAAAAAAAAGTTGCTCCAGTGTCCTCCCACACCTCCCAGTTCATCTGCTCCTGCAGCGTCTTCTAGTCATGTGACTGCTGAGGCCAATCAGCGGCTTCAGCACAACGTCGGAAGAGAACCGGGAGATCAAATGAACCGGGAGGCGCGTGACGACAACGGAGCAACTGGGACAAGTGAGTATGTTTTTTTTTTTTTTTTTCACTGCCCCCAAAAAAGATTTAAACATTAAAAGTTTAGCCCAGACAATGCCTTTAAAAAACTTTTTTTCTTGCCCCAAAAAACCCTTAACAAAAGATTCAGTCAGTAAAAACTATATTTAAACATGCAATGGACAGATGAGACTGCTCTATTGCCCAACAGATTTGACAGAATTAGATTATTGGCAATTAAAGGGTTAACTGTCCTTTGTCTGTATTACTGCAGCAGTCAGGCTCACAGAGCACAGATAGAATCATAGTTAAGCATGACAGAGGATATCACTAATCTGCCTGCAATTGGTTAAATCTTACTAAACTCTCCTATTCCGAAGATTATCTAACTCTATTGCTTGCAATTTGTAAGATTTCCAGAACTAAGTACTCTGTATGATGCAGTAAGATGAATCACAGACCCTTCCCTATCTCCATCATTACTGTAATGCCACCTTATATAGTGTATATGACATCAGACCTGTGCTCTGTATGATGCAGTAAGATGAATCACAGACCCTTCACTATCTCCACCATTACTGTAATGTCACCTTATATAGTGTATATGACATCAGCACTGAGTGCTCTGTATGATGCAGTGAGATGAATCACAGACCCTTCACTATCTCCACCATTACTGTAATGTCACCTTATATAGTGTATATGACATCAGACCTGTGCTCTGTATGATGCAGTGAGATGAATCACAGACCCTTCACTATCTCCACCATTACTGTAATGCCACCTTATATAGTGTATATGACATCAGACCTGTGCTCTGTATGATGCAGGGAGATGAATTAGACCCTTCACTATCTCCACCATTACTGTAATGCCACCTTATATAGTGTATATGACATCAGACCTGTGCTCTGTATGATGTAGTGAGATGAATCACAGACCCTTCACTATCTCCACCATTACTGTAATGTCACCTTATAGTGTATATGACATCAGCACTGAGTGCTCTGTATGATGTAGTGAGATGAATCACAGACCCTTCCCTATCTCCATCATTACTGTAATGCCACCTTATATAGTGTATATGACATCAGACCTGTGCTCTGTATGATGCAGTAAGATGAATCACAGACCCTTCACTATCTCCACCATTACTGTAATGTCACCTTATATAGTGTATATGACATCAGCACTGAGTGCTCTGTATGATGCAGTGAGATGAATCACAGACCCTTCACTATCTCCACCATTACTGTAATGTCACCTTATATAGTGTATATGACATCATACCTGTGCTCTGTATGATGCAGTGAGATGAATCACAGACCCTTCACTATCTCCACCATTACTGTAATGTCACCTTATATAGTGTATATGACATCAGACCTGTGCTCTGTATGATGCAGTGAGATGAATCACAGACCCTTCACTATCTCCACCATTACTGTAATGCCACCTTATATAGTGTATATGACATCAGACCTGTGCTCTGTATGATGCAGGGAGATGAATTAGACCCTTCACTATCTCCACCATTACTGTAATGCCACCTTATATAGTGTATATGACATCAGACCTGTGCTCTGTATGATGTAGTGAGATGAATCACAGACCCTTCACTATCTCCACCATTACTGTAATGTCACCTTATAGTGTATATGACATCAGCACTGAGTGCTCTGTATGATGTAGTGAGATGAATCACAGACCCTTCCCTATCTCCATCATTACTGTAATGCCACCTTATATAGTGTATATGACATCAGACCTGTGCTCTGTATGATGCAGTAAGATGAATCACAGACCCTTCACTATCTCCACCATTACTGTAATGTCACCTTATATAGTGTATATGACATCAGCACTGAGTGCTCTGTATGATGCAGTGAGATGAATCACAGACCCTTCACTATCTCCACCATTACTGTAATGTCACCTTATATAGTGTATATGACATCATACCTGTGCTCTGTATGATGCAGTGAGATGAATCACAGACCCTTCACTATCTCCACCATTACTGTAATGTCACCTTATATAGTGTATATGACATCATCACTGAGTGCTCTGTATGATGTAGTGAGATGAATCACAGACCCTTCACTATCTCCACCATTACTGTAATGCCACCTTATATAGTGTATATGACATCAGACCTGTGCTCTGTATGATGCAGTGAGATGAATCACAGACCCATCACTATCTCCACCATTACTGTAATGTCACCTTATATAGTGTATATGACATCAGCACTGAGTGCTCTGTATGATGCAGTGAGATGAATCACAGACCCATCACTATCTCCACCATTACTGTAATGTCACCTTATATAGTGTATATGACATCAGCACTGAGTGCTCTGTATGATGCAGGGAGATGAATTAGACCCTTCACTATCTCCACCATTACTGTAATGCCACCTTATATAGTGTATATGACATCAGACCTGTGCTCTGTATGATGTAGGGAGATGAATCACAGACCCTTCACTAGCTCCACCATTACTGTAATGTCACCTTATATAGTGTATATGACATCAGACCTGTGCTCTGTATGATGCAGTAAGATGAATCACAGACCCTTCACTATCTCCACCATTACTGTAATGTCACCTTATATAGTGTGTATGACATCAGCACTGAGTGCTCTGTATGATGTAGTGAGATGAATCACAGACCCTTCCCTATCTCCATCATTACTGTAATGCCACCTTATATAGTGTATATGACATCAGACCTGTGCTCTGTATGATGCAGTAAGATGAATCACAGACCCTTCACTATCTCCACCATTACTGTAATGCCACCTTATATAGTGTATATGACATCAGACCTGTGCTCTGTATGATGCAGTGAGATGAATCACAGACCCTTCACTATCTCCACCATTACTGTAATGTCACCTTATATAGTGTATATGACATCAGACCTGTGCTCTGTATGATGCAGGGAGATGAATTAGACCCTTCACTATCTCCACCATTACTGTAATGCCACCTTATATAGTGTATATGACATCAGACCTGTGCTCTGTATGATGTAGGGAGATGAATCACAGACCCTTCACTAGCTCCACCATTACTGTAATGTCACCTTATATAGTGTATATGACATCAGACCTGTGCTCTGTATGATGCAGTAAGATGAATCACAGACCCTTCACTATCTCCACCATTACTGTAATGTCACCTTATATAGTGTGTATGACATCAGCACTGAGTGCTCTGTATGATGTAGTGAGATGAATCACAGACCCTTCACTATCTCCACCATTACTGTAATGTCACCTTATATAGTGTATATGACATCAGACCTGTGCTCTGTATGTTACAGTGAGATGAATCACAGACCCTTCACTATCTCCACCATTACTGTAATGTCACCTTATATAGTGTGTATGACATCAGCACTGAGTGCTCTGTATGATGCAATGAGAAGAATCACAGACCCTTCCCTATCTCCATCATTACTGTAATGCCACCTTATATAGTGTATATGACATCAGACCTGTGCTCTGTATGATGCAGTAAGATGAATCACAGACCCTTCACTATCTCCACCATTACGGTAATGCCACCTTATATAGTGTATATGACATCAGACCTGTGCTTTGTATGATGCAGTAAGATGAATCACAGACCCTTCACTATCTCCACCATTACTGTAATGCCACCTTATATAGTGTATATGACATCAGCACTGAGTGCTCTGTATGATGCAGTGAGATGAATCACAGACCCTTCACTATCTCCACCATTACTGTAATGCCACCTTATATAGTGTATATGACATCAGACCTGTGCTCTGTATGATGCAGTAAGATGAATCACAGACCCTTCACTATCTCCACCATTACTGTAATGTCACCTTATATAGTGTATATGACATCAGCACTGAGTGCTCTGTATGATGCAGTGAGATGAATCACAGACCCTTCACTATCTCCACCATTACTGTAATGTCACCTTATATAGTGTATATGACATCAGCACTGAGTGCTCTGTATGATGTAGTGAGATGAATCACAGACCCTTCACTATCTCCACCATTACTAATGTCACCTTATATAGTGTATATGACATCAGCACTGAGTGCTCTGTATGATGTAGTGAGATGAATCACAGACCCTTCACTATCTCCACCATTACTGTAATGTCACCTTATATAGTGTATACGACATCAGCACTGAGTGCTCTGTATGATGTAGTGAGATGAATCACAGACCCATCACTATCTCCACCATTACTGTAATGCCACTTTATATAGTGTATATGACATCAGCACTGAGTGCTCTGTATGATGCAGTGAGATGAATCACAGACCCTTCACTATCTCCACCATTACTGTAATGTCACCTTATATAGTGTATATGACATCAGACCTGTGCTCTGTGTGATGCAGTGAGATGAATCACAGACCCTTCACTATCTCCACCATTACTGTAATGTCACCTTATATAGTGTATATGACATCAGACCTGTGCTCTGTATGATGCAGTGAGATGAATCACAGACCCTTCACTATCTCCACCATTACTGTAATGCCACCTTATATAGTGTGTATGACATCAGCACTGAGTGCTGTGTATGATGTAGTGAGATGAATCACAGACCCATCACTATCTCCACCATTACTGTAATGTCACCTTATATAGATTATAGGACATCAGAGTGGGGCAAGAGAGGGGCACAAGCATGAAGAGCTAGAGTGGGGCAAGAGAGGGGCACAAGCATGAAGGGCTGGAGTGGAGCAAGAGAGGGGCACAAGCATGAAGGGCTGGAGTGGGGCACAAGCATGAAGGGCAGGATCGGGGCACAAGCATGAAGGGCAGGATCGGGGCAAGAGAGGGGCACGAGCATGAAGGGCAGGATCAGGGCACAAGCATGAAGGGCAGGATCGGGGCACAAGCATGAAGGGAAGGATCGGGGCAAGAGAGGGGCACGAGCATGAAGGGCAGGATCAGGGCACAAGCATGAAGGGCAGGATCGGGGCACAAGCATGAAGGGCTGGAGCAGGGCAAGAGAGGGGCACAAGCATGAAGGGCAGGATCGGGGCACAAGCATGAAGGGCAGGATCGGGGCACAAGCATGAAGGGCTAGAGAGGGGCAAGAGAGGGGCACAAGCATGAAGGGCTAGAGACGGGCACAAGCATGAAGGGCTGGAGACGGGCACAGAGGTCTCATATTGATGGGGTTTACATTTCTCGTTCCTTCCTTATTAACCCCATCATGTCTGTAAGCATTATAACTGAGCAGCTTTTTTCCTATTGACTATAACTTTTGCACAGTACTATATAAGTATTGGGGGGCCACTGACCCGCTTACAGTCCCGCAGATCTATATATTGTCCCCCGGTATATACGGATCCTGGCCTATCTGACATCCGTAGACTCCTCTATATGTGGCTTTCTGTACATTGCTGGGAGTTGTAGTGAATCAATAGTGATCATATCCTTTGTATTTTTGGCAGGTTTTTTTGCGCTCCTGGCGCTGTCGGTGTACACCGGGGTGACTGTGAATTTCTTTGGTAAACGTTACGCAGACTGGAGGTTCTCGTGGTCCTATATCCTGGGCTGGATCGGAATCATTCTCACAGTGTCTGCAGGTAACGTCAGCGCTCATCACTCCCATCATCTCCTATAACAAAGAGACGTTGTGCCCATGACCCAGACTCCTGACGTTGTGCCCATGACCCAGACTCCTGACGTTGTGCCCATGACCCAGACTCCTGACGTTGTGCCCATGACCCAGACTCCTGACGTTGTGCCCATGACCCAGACTCCTGACGTTGTGCCCATGTCCCAGACTCCTGACGTTGTGCCCATGTCCCAGACTCCTGACGTTGTGCCCATGTCCCAGACTCCTGACGTTGTGCCCATGACCCAGACTCCTGACGTTGTGCCCATGTCCCAGACTCCTGACGTTGTGCCCATGTCCCAGACTCCTGACGTTGTGCCCATGTCCCAGACTCCTGACGTTGTGCCCATGACCCAGACTCCTGACGTTGTGCCCATGTCCCAGTCTCCTGTTCTGGGAAGGTTCCAGACACCTGAGTGTACCCGACAACGACAGCCAAGTCATAGAGCAGAATCTCTCCAACTGTTCAAGCAAAATAGTTCTGTGGTAGAAATTGGATGTGTAAACGGAAATCTGCTCAAGACCTTCTGAGGAGGAATGTATAGATGTCCTCAGAGGTATAAGGCTGATACAATAAGGAGGTGATATAGGGAGATTAGATTGTCAGCTCCTGGGGTCAGGGATGATGGGAGTGATACATGGTGTGTGATATAGGGAGATTAGATTGTCAGCTCCTGGGGTCAGGGATGATGGGAGTGATATGTTGGGAGTAGTACTTCGCTGCTGCTGCCGCCACCTCTCATTTTATGCTTTGCTGTATTTCCAGGTATTTTCCACATCTGCGCCCATGCCAGGAACAATTCTCAAGATGTCGCCAATGTCTCCAGTGGATGATATCGAGCAGCTGTCATGTCAGTGGTATCTTCCATCCACATGTGTCCCATAGAGCGCCTCCTCCTGGTGACGTCGTACATTGCCTCTGTCCCGTAGAGCGCCTCCTCCTGGTGACGTCATACATTGCCTCTGTCCCGTAGAGCGCCTCCTCCTGGTGACATCGTACATTGCCTCTGTCCCGTAGAGCGCCGCCTCCTGGTGACGTCGTACATTGCCTCTGTCCCATAGAGCGCTTCCTCCTGGTGACGTCATACATTGCCTCTGTCCCGTAGAGCGCCTCCTCCTGGTGACGTCATACATTGCCTCTGTCCCGTAGAGCGTCTCCTCCTGGTGACGTCATACATTGCCTCTGTCCCATAGAGCGCCTCCTCCTGGTGACGTCATACTTTGCCTCTGTCCCGTAGAGCGCCTCCTCCTGGTGACGTCGTACATTGCCTCTGTCCCGTACAGCGCCTTCTCCTGGTGACATCGTACATTGCCTCTGTCCCGTAGAGCGCCTCCTCCTGGTGACGTCATGCATTGCCTCTGTCCCGTAGAGCGCCTCCTCCTGGTGACGTCATGCATTGCCTCTGTCCCGTAGAGCGCCTCCTCCTGGTGACGTTGTACATTGCCTCTGTCCCGTAGAGCGCCTCCTCCTGGTGACGTCGTACATTGCCTCTGTCCCGTAGAGCGCCTCCTCCTGGTGATATCGTACATTGTCTCCAAGAACTTTTCTACTGCGAGGATCCCTTGGGCTGGTGCTGTCATGGCCGCCGTGCATATTGATGGACTGTAGTGTTGCTTCTGTGCTAATAAAGGGCATTGCCTGGTCTGATCAACTAAAGTGACTGCTGTAAACGGAGAGTTGACAATAATCTGTAGTTTTATAGCACCAGCATATGCCAGAGCGCTGTACAACTACTGGGAGAAACACAAAGACATAGACAAATACTGGGACAGAAGTCTAAGAAGATCTGTCTGTAGTTTGTATGTTCTCTGGCAGACATACTGGCAGGGAATGGAGAGTGTGAGTCCTACTATATGGGACAGTGAGTGACAGTGTGTACAGCACTGCAGAGTATGATGGCGATATACAAGTAAGAGAAACACATCAATAATAAGAGAGACAAACAGAATGAGAATGAGAGAGAGAGATGGAAAGAAAGAAAGAAAGAAAGAAAGAAAGAAAGAAAGAAAGAAAGAAAGAAAGAAAGAAAGAAAGAAAGAAAGAGAGAGAGAAAGAGATGGATGTATTATAGATATATAGTCCTAGGAGTCCTGACAGTGTCATACACTATGTATTATAGATATATAGTCCTAGGAGCCCTGACAGTGTCATAATAATAATAATAATAATAATAATAATAATAATAGTCCTTTAATAGTCCCACAGTGGGGAAATTCAGTGTGTTACAGCAGCAAAGATAAGATAAGATAAGCAAATACAAATACAACATGTACAGGAATGTTCCAAGGTGATAGGACGTAGCAGAGGGGGGGGGGGGGATTTAACAGGCAGAGAGATATTTCAGTTCTCTGTGTGTAATGATCTCCGCTTAGGTCGGTGTTGGTTGTACAGCCTAACCGCGGTGGGGAGGAAAGACTTCCGATAGCGCTCCTTCTCACACCTAGGGTGGAGCAGTCGGTCACTGACAGTACTGCCCAGCGCAATCACAGTCTCATGCATGGGATGGGACTTCTTCTTCTGCATGGAGCTCACCACGGACAGTATCCTTCTGTCACCCACCACCTGCACTGGGTCCAGTGGGCTCCCCAGGACAGAGCTGGCCCTTCTAATCAGCTTGTCAAGTTTATTTCTGTCCCTGGTTGATATACTGCTCCCCCAGCAGGCCACTCCAAAGAAGATGGCTGATGCCACTACCGAGTTGAAGAAAGTCCTAAGAAGTGCCCCCCGGATTCCAAAGGCTCTCAGCTTCCTAAGCAGGTAGAGGACCTCCATATGATCTGCCTGTCATACACTATGTATTATAGATATATAGTCCTAGGAGCCCTGACAGTGTCATACACTATGTATTATAGATATATAGTCCTAGGAGCCCTGACAGCGTCATACACTATGTATTATAGATATATAGACTAGGAGCCCTGACAGCGTCATACACTATGTATTATAGATATATAGTCCCAGGAGTCCTGACAGTTTCATACACTATGTATTATAGATATATAGTCCTAGCAGCCCTGACAGTGTCATACACTATGTATTATAGATATATAGTCCTAGGAGCCCTGACAGTGTCATACACTATGTATTATATATATATAGTCCTAGCAGCCCTGACAGTGTCATACACTATGTATTATAGATATATAGTCCTAGGAGCCCTGACAGTGTCATACACTATGTATTATAGATATATAGTCCTAGGTGCCCTGACAGTGTCATACACTATGTATTATAGATATATAGTCCTAGGTGCCCTGACAGTGTCATACACTATGTATTATAGATATATAGTCCTAGGAGTCCTGACAGTGTCATACACTATGTATTATAGCTATATAGTCCTAGGAGCCCTGACAGTGTCATACACTATGTATTATAGATATATAGTACTAGGAGCCCTGAAAGTGTCATACGCTATGTATTATAGATATATAGTCCTAGGAGTCCTGACAGTGTCATACACTATGTATTATAGCTATATAGTCCTAGGAGTCCTGACAGTGTCATACACTATGTATTATAGATATATAGTCCTAGGAGCCCTGACAGTGTCATAATAATAATAATAATAATAATAATAATAATAATAATAATAATAATAATAATAGTCCTTTAATAGTCCCACAGTGGGGAAATTCAGTGTGTTACAGCAGCAAAGATAAGATAAGATAAGCAAATACAAATACAACATGTACAGGAATGTTCCAAGGTGATAGGACGTAGCAGAGGGGGGGGGGGGGGATTTAACAGGCAGAGAGATATTTCAGTTCTCTGTGTGTAATGATCTCCGCTTAGGTCGGTGTTGGTTGTACAGCCTAACCGCGGTGGGGAGGAAAGACTTCCGATAGCGCTCCTTCTCACACCTAGGGTGGAGCAGTCGGTCACTGACAGTACTGCCCAGCGCAATCACAGTCTCATGCATGGGATGGGACTTCTTCTTCTGCATGGAGCTCACCACAGACAGTATCCTTCTGTCACCCACCACCTGCACTGGGTCCAGTGGGCTCCCCAGGACAGAGCTGGCCTTTCTAATCAGCTTGTCAAGTTTATTTCTGTCCCTGGTTGATATACTGCTCCCCCAGCAGGCCACTCCAAAGAAGATGGCTGATGCCACTACCGAGTTGAAGAAAGTCCTAAGAAGTGCCCCCCGGATTCCAAAGGCTCTCAGCTTCCTAAGCAGGTAGAGGGCCTCCATATGATCTGCCTGTCATACACTATGTATTATAGATATATAGTCCTAGGAGCCCTGACAGTGTCATACACTATGTATTATAGATATATAGTCCTAGGAGCCCTGACAGCGTCATACACTATGTATTATAGATATATAGACTAGGAGCCCTGACAGCGTCATACACTATGTATTATAGATATATAGTCCTAGGAGTCCTGACAGTTTCATACGCTATGTATTATAGATATATAGTCCTAGCAGCCCTGACAGTGTCATACGCTATGTATTATAGATATATAGTCCTAGGAGCCCTGACAGTGTCATACGCTATGTATTATAGATATATAGTCCTAGGTGCCCTGACAGTGTCATACGCTATGTATTATAGATATATAGTCCTAGGAGTCCTGACAGTGTCATACGCTATGTATTATAGCTATATAGTCCTAGGAGCCCTGACAGTGTCATACGCTATGTATTATAGATATATAGTACTAGGAGCCCTGACAGTGTCATACGCTATGTATTATAGATATATAGTCCTAGCAGCCCTGACAGTGTCATACGCTATGTATTATAGATATATAGTCCTAGGAGCCCTGACAGTGTCATACGCTATGTATTATAGATATATAGTCCTAGGTGTCCTGACAGTGTCATACGCTATGTATTATAGATATATAGTCCTAGGAGCCCTGAAAGTGTCATACGCTATGTATTATAGATATATAGTCCTAGGAGCCCTGAAAGTGTCATACGCTATGTATTATAGATATATAGTCCTAGGAGCCCTGACAGTGTCATACACTATGTATTATAGATATATAGTCCTAGGAGCCCTGACAGTGTCATACACTATGTATTATAGATATATAGTCCTAGGAGCCCTGACAGTGTCATACACTATGTATTATAGATATATAGTCCTAGGAGCCCTGACAGTGTCATACACTATGTATTATAGATATATAGTCCTAGGAGCCCTGACAGTGTCATACACTATGTATTATAGATATATAGTCCTAGGAGTCCTGACATACATTATGTTTTAAGACAATTTAAACAGTGTTTTGTACTGAAAGGAACTGAGCTGTCAAAACCTGAACACGAAAAGTATTTTGAGAGGTTTGCCCATCATTAATAGGTAATATTAGTAAATTGACATGTGTATATAATATATAGCAGCAATGCATTTTCAGCTTTATTTACATTGGTCTTGGTGCTCAATATATAGCGCTGCTGTAGATCTGAGATAGATAAACAAGATTCCTCCAGGAGATGGCGCTATAACCATAGACAGGAACACACAAACAAAACACATAGAAAACCACAAGATAACTTTACCTGCAAAAGGTCAGAAGGTGTAGGCAAAGCCCTTTGGATCAAAAATGCAAAATAGGTGTACCAGTCCAATAGTTCCCAGAGAAAATAGGGGCTTTTCTCACCAAACCACCACAGCATTTCATTACAACTGTATAGACAGGAATATATCTGTAAGAAACAGATGGAATACACTCCATAGATAGAGAGATAGATGATAGATAGATGATAGATAGATATGAGATAGATAGATAGATAGATAGATAGATAGATATGAGATAGAAAGACAGATATGAGATAGATAGATATGAGATAGATAGATAGATAGATAGATAGATATGAGATAGATAAATAGATAGATATGAGATAGATGGATAGATAGATAGATAGATAGATATGACATAGATATGAGCTAGATAGATATATAGATATGAGCTAGATAGATAGATAGATAGATAGATATGAGATATAGATAGATATGAGATAGATAGATAGATATGAGATATAGATAGATATGAGATATAGATAGATATGAGATAGATAGATAGATATGAGATATAGATAGATATGAGATAGATAGATAGATATATAGATAGATATGAGATAGATAGATATGAGATAGGTAGATATGAGATAGATAGATAGATAGATAGATATGAGATAGATGGATAGACAGATATGAGATAGATAGATATGAGATAGATAGATAGATAGATAGATAGATAGATAGATAGATAGATAGTCACCCAGTACTACAGTCCTATAGTCTTACAGTCCCTGTAAGGTAATAATATGATTTCTCACCTGGTATGTGGAATCGTCACTCCTGATGACTGGACTAGACCTGGTCATATAACAGTCCAAGCTCAGTACACAGGTAAGGTAACAGATGTAAGGTGAGGCAGGGGCAGGAGACGGACTAAAGGCTGGAAACTCAATAATCTGGCAAAGAGGAAGTGGCGAGGCTTAAACAAGAAGTCCAAGGCTGGAGCTGATCAGGAAATCAAGGCAAGATTAACAAGAAACTGTCCAGAATCTGACCAGGGCATTGTCCAGGACTCTCAGCAGCTCAGTGAGAAGAGAGACTGCTGGGGACACAGGAGGTTCCGGGTTCAAATCCTGACAGCGTACCTCCCAACTTTCAAAGGACAGAAAGAGGGACAAAATATGCAAATTTAGCTCCACCCACTTCTATGTTGACTCTGCCCATTCTCATCTATTTTTCCATGTGCCCCCACACAGTATAATGCTCCTACAGTCACCCTAACCTTATATGCCCCCACATTATAATGGTCCCCTCCAATTGCCCCACAGTATTAAGTCCCTCTCCTCCTGCCCCAGTTTAAACTTGCGGAAACTAGAGGGGGACATTAAACTGGGGCAGCTGGAGGCAGACATGTCCCCCTCCAGCTACCCCCCACAGTTTAATGTCCTCCTCCAGTTGCCCCCAGTTTAATGTCACCCTCCATCTGCCCCCCCAGTTTAATGTCCCCCCCTCCATCTGCCCCCAGTTTAATGTCCCCCTTCATCTGCCACCATCTTAATGTCCCCCTTCCTCTGCCACCATCTTAATGTCCCCCTTCATCTGCCACCAATTTAATGTTCCCTTCATCTGCCCCCAGTTTAACCCCCCTTTATCTGCCACCATCTTAATGTCCCCCTTCATCTGCCACCAATTTAATGTCCCCCCTTCATGTCACCAGCTTAATGCCCCCCTTTATCTGCCCCTAGTTTAATTGCCCCCTCCATCTACCACTAAGTTAATGTCCCCCTTTATCTGCCACCAGTTTAATTGCCCCCTTAATCTGCCTTCAGTTTAATTGCTGGTTCATCTGCCCCCAGTTTAATTGCCCCCTACATCTGACTTCAGTTTAACTGCCCCCCACATCTGCCTTCAGTTTAACTGCCTCCTACATCTGCCCCAGTTCCCCCCCTCTTGCTCACACATGCTCTCTTCTCTCCTACTTATCTTCCATCACTCTGTTCCCAGCTTTGTGCGTAACATCACAGTGTGTCCTGCAGTATACAGAATAGCTCCGCCCACACAAGAGTCTGATCACATGTTCATGACGTCATCAAAGGTCCTTTCGCCATTACGATTTAGCATCCACCATTTAGCCTTTACCCTACCCTAATAAAGTTTGTTAATAGCAAAACACTTCAGGGGAATAGCGGGACAAACTGTAAGCTATGCGGGACCGCGGGACAGCTGTGTAAAATCGGGACTGTCCCGCCCCGATGCGGGATGGTTGGGAGCTATGCTGACAGTCCTACAGTCATACATTTGCAAATGTCAACAGTCAGTTGCGTAACTAAATTCTTGTGGGCCTTGGTGCAAAATTTTATCCAGGGCCCCCTACCCCCTCTTGATTGTGATGGTTACGGGTGCTGCAGCGATATCTCAGATACTTGAAAGGGATACAGCTATAGTACAGTCCCACAGTCACACAGTCGTGCAGTCAAGCAGTCATGCAGTCCCACAGTCACACAGCCCTACTATTATATAGTCATGTAGTTGCAAAGTCACACAGTCCCACAGTCGTGCAGTCAAGCAGCCACACAGTCACATAGTACCACAGTTTACAGTCACAAAGTCCTACTGTCATATAGTCCTACAGTCACAAAGTCTCACAATCCTGCAGTCCCACAGTCTCAGTCCCGCAGTCTCACACAGTCCAACAGTCATGCAGTCAAGCAGCCATGCAGTCACACAGTCACATAGTACCACAGGTTACAGTCACGCAGTCACACACTCCTACAGTCACAGAGACTCACAATCCCGCAGTCCCACAGTCTCAGTCCCGCAGTCTCACACAGTCCCACAGTCACAAAATCCTACAGTCACACATTCAGTCACACAGACTACAGTTCCACAGTCACACAATCACACAGTCCTACAGTCACACAGTCCTACAGACTCAGAGTCACACAGTCCTACAGTGCTACAGAGTCACAGGCACATAGTTCCACAGTCCTATAGTCCCACAGTAGCACAGTCATAGTCACACAGTCCTAAAGTCCCATAATCACACAGCTTCATAGTCCCATAGTCACAATGTTTCACATTCCCACAGTCAAATACTCACGCAATGACACTATCCTACAGTCACCCAGTCACACATTCCTACTATCCTACAGTCACACAGTCCTACAGTCACAGAGTCTCACAGTTCCACACTCCTGCACTCTGTCAATCACAGAGTCACACAGTCCTACAGTCACAGTTCCACAGTCAACCAGTTACAGTCCTACAGTCTCACATTTACGCAGTCCCAGAGACCTGCAGTCCCATAGTCACACAGTTCCACAGTCTCATAGTCCCACAGTCACAGTTACATAGTCACACAATCCTACAGTCATACAGTAACACAGTCCTATAGTCACATAGTCCTACAGTCACATAGCCACACAGTCACACAGTCTTACAGTCACACAGTTCCATAATCCTACAGGCACACAGTCTCATAGTCCCACAGTTACACAGCCCCATAGTCACACAGTTCCACTGTCCTACAGTCAGCCAGTTACACAGTTACACAGTCCTACAGTCACAGTCTTCAGTCACATAGTCTGACAATCCCACAGTCACTCAGTCCCTCAGTACCACAGTCCCATAATCACAGTTTCATAGTCCTACAGACCTATATGCACACAGTTTCACAGTCCCACAGTCACTCCCTCACACAAAGACGCTATCCCACAGTCACACATTCCTAGTATCCTATAGTCACACAGTCCCACAATCCTACAGTCACACAGTCCAAAAGTCACAGTCTTACAGTCAAAGAGTCTCACAGTTCCACACTCCCACTGTCCCACAATCACACAGTCCTTCAGTCACACAGTTTCACAGTCCTACAGTCAGCCAGACACACAGTTCTGCAGCCTCACATTTACGCAGTCCCACAGACCTGCAGTCCAATAGTCACACAGTTCCACAATCCCACAGTCCCATTGTCCCACAGTTTCACAGTCCCAGAGTCCCATAGTCACACAGTTTCACAGTCCCACACTTACACAATGACTTTATCCCACAGTCACGAAGTCCCACAGTCCTACTATCCTACAGTTACACAGTCCTACAGTCACAAAGTTCCATAGTCACACAGTGCCAAAATTCTACAGTCACACAGTTCCACATTTCAACAGTCACATAGCCCAACTGTCACAGTCACACAGTCTACATTCACAGTCCCACAGTCGTGCAGTCACACAGTACCACAGTTCACAATCCAAAAGTCACAGTCACACAGTTTTACAGTAACAGACTCTCATAGCCCCGCAGTCTCACAGTCCCGCAGTCTCACAATCACACAGTCCTACAGTCAGCAATAGTGCATGACACTGTCAGGACTTGTAGGATTATATATCTATTAAACATAGTGTATGACACTGTCAGGGCACCTAGGACTATATATCTATAATACATAGTGTATGACACTGTCAGGACTCCTAGGACTATATATCTATAATACATAGTGTATGACACTGTCAGGACTCCTAGGACTATATATCTATAAAACATAGTGTATGACACTGTCAGGACTCCTAGGACTATATATCTATAATACATGGTGTATGACACTGTCAGGACTTGTAGGATTATATATCTATTAAACATAGTGTATGACACTGTCAGGGCACCTAGGACTATATATCTATAATACATAGTGTATGACACTGTCAGGACTCCTAGGACTATATATCTATAATACATAGTGTATGACACTGTCAGGACTCCTAGAACTATATATCTATAAAACATAGTGTAGGACACTGTCAGGGCTCCTAGGACTATATATCTATAATACATAGTGTATGACACTGTCAGGGCTCCTAGGACTATATATCTATAATACATAGTGTATGACACTGTCAGGGCTCCTAGGACTATATATCTATAATACATAGTGTAGGACACTGTCAGGGCTCCTAGGACTATATATATATAATACATAGAGTATGACACTGTCAGGGCACCTAGGACTATATATCTATAATACATAGTGTATGACACTGTCAGGACTCCTAGGACTATATATCTATAATACATAGTGTGTGACACTGTCAGGGCTCCTAGGACTATATATCTATAATACATAGTGTAGGACACTGTCAGGACTCCTAGGACTATATATCTATAATACATAGTGTATGACACTGTCAGGACTCCTAGGACTAGATATCTATAATACATAGTGTATGACACTGTCAGGACTCCTAGGACTATATATCTATAATATATAGTGTATGACACTGTCAGGACTCCTAGAACTATATATCTATAAAACATAGTGTAGGACACTGTCAGGGCTCCTAGGACTATATCTATAATACATAGTGTATGACACTGTCAGGACTCCTAGGACTAGATATCTATAATACATAGTGTATGACACTGTCAGGGCTCCTAGGACTATATATCTATAATACACAGTGTATGACACTGTCAGGACTCCTAGGACTATATATCTATAATACATAGTGTATGACACTGTCAGGGCTCCTAGTACTATATATCTATAATACATAGTGTATGACACTGTCAGGGCTCCTAGGACTATATATCTATAATACATAGTGTATGACACTGTCAGGGCTCCTAGGACTATATATCTATACGATATTGATAACCGAGTTATGATGTTTATCGGTGTAATGTGCTCTGTAACATGGTGCTGGCAGCGGGATATGCTTGAGGGAACTGGTAGATTGCTGCATTCAAAGGGTTAACTGCCATGAGAAAGGTCTTGGGAGTTGTGCAACCTTCACCGCCTATATCCATATGCTAGGGTGCAGGATTGGGTTAATAACTGAAAGTCCAAGACTATGGGGTATAATAATATAATAACAAAGTGACACATGAACAGGCAGCCCTCCCCCACTGACTACACCCTCAGGGGGTCACCAACATCCAGGCTTCAAATCCTGAAAAACCACTCATGAAAGGCCCCAGGACATGAGGGGTTAAAGATGACAACAAGAATCATACACTTCCCAGACACCAAAGTCTGAAACTGGTTCTTCAGGAGACAAAGAGTCTTGTGTCACATAGAGCAGGAGCTCAGCGTCTGTTGTCTCTCTGTTATCACCTGTTTTATCACACCAGGTTCTTCCAAAAAGCACAGAAGGACGACCAGAGCTGCAGGGCGTACGCCGTATACACTGGAGCAAAGAGCCTAAATGTGTGTGGGGAACCTCTGAAAGGCTCACACAGAGTGCACCTGCTGACTGAGATGTGACTCCTAGAGGTGGACAGTTAGAGATACACCCCTACCAACTGTGACCCCTAGAGGTGGACACCTAGAGATACACCCCTACCAACTGTGACCCCAAGAGATGGACAATTAGAGATTCACCCCTACCAACTGTGACCCCTAGAGGTGGACACCTAGAGATACACCCCTACCAACTGTGACCCCTAGAGGTGGACACTTAGAGATACACCCCTACCAACTGTGACTCCTAGAGATGGACAATTAGAGATTCACCCCTACCAACTGTGACCCCTAGAGGTGGACACTTAGAGATACACCCCTACCAACTGTGACCCCTAGAGGTGGACACTTAGAGATACACCCCTACCAACTATGACCCCTAGAGATGGACAATTAGAGATACACCCCTACCAACTGTGACTCCTTAGAGATTCACCCCTACCAACTGTGACCCCTAGAGATGGACACTTAGAGATACACCCCTACCAACTGTGACCCCTAGAGGTGGACACCTAGAGATACACCCCTACCAACTGTGACCCCAAGAGATGGACAATTAGAGATTCACCCCTACCAACTGTGACCCCTAGAGGTGGACACCTAGAGATACACCCCTACCAACTGTGACCCCTAGAGGTGGACACTTAGAGATACACCCCTACCAACTGTGACTCCTAGAGATGGACAATTAGAGATTCACCCCTACCAACTGTGACCCCTAGAGGTGGACACTTAGAGATACACCCCTACCAACTGTGACCCCTAGAGGTGGACACTTAGAGATACACCCCTACCAACTATGACCCCTAGAGATGGACAATTAGAGATACACCCCTACCAACTGTGACTCCTTAGAGATTCACCCCTACCAACTGTGACCCCTAGAGATGGACACTTAGAGATACACCCCTACCAACTGTGACCCCTAGAGGTGGACACTTAGAGATACACCCCTACCAACTGTGACTCCTAGAGATGGACAATTAGAGATTCACCCCTACCAACTGTGACCCCTAGAGGTGGACACCTAGAGATACACCCCTACCAACTGTGACCCCTAGAGGTGGACAATTAGAGATACACCCCTACCAACTGTGACTCCTTAGAGATTCACCCCTACCAACTGTGACCCCTAGAGATGGACACTTAGAGATACACCCCTACCACTGTGACCCCTAGAGATTGACAATTAGAGATACACCCCTACCAACTGTGACCCCTAGACATGGACAATTAGAGATTCACCCATACCAACTGTGACCCTTAGAGGTGGACAGTTAGAGATACACCCCTACCAACTGTGACCCCTAGAGATGGACAATTAGAGATTCACCCCTACCAACTGTGACCCCTAGAGATGGACACTTAGAGAGTCAACCCTATGGACCATGTTCCCTAGAGATGGTCACTTAGATGGTCTCCCCTATGGTCACCCCTATGGACCGTGTTCCCTAGAGGTGGACACTTAGAGATACACCCCTACCAACTGTGAGCCCTAGAGGTGGACAATTAGAGATACACCCCTACCAACTGTGACCCCTAGAGATGCACACTTAGAGATACACCCCTACCAACTGTGACCCCTAGTGATGGACAATTAGAGATTCACCCCTACCAACTGTGACCCCTAGAGATGGACACTTAGAGAGTCAACCCTATGGACCATGTTCCCTAGAGATGGTCACTTAGATGGTCACCCCTATGGACCGTGTTCCCTAGAGGTGGACACTTAGAGATACACCCCTACCAACTGTGAGCCCTAGAGGTGGACAATTAGAGATACACCCCTACCAACTGTGACCCTTAGAGGTGGACACTTAGAGATACACCCCTACCAACTGTGACCCCTAGAGATGGACACTTAGAGATTCACCCCTACCAACTGTGACCCCTAGAGATGGACACTTAGAGAGTCAACCCTATGGACCATGTTCCCTAGAGATGGTCACTTAGAGATTCACCCCTATGGACCGTGTTCCCTAGAGGTGGACACTTAGAGATACACCCCTACCAACTGTGAGCCCTAGAGGTGGACAATTAGAGATACACCCCTACCAACTGTGAGCCCTAGAGGTGGACAATTAGAGATACACCCCTACCAACTGTGAGCCCTAGAGGTGGACAATTAGAGATATACCCCTACCAACTGTGACTCCTTAGAGATTCACCCCTACTGACTGTGACCCCAAGAAATGAACATTAGAGATTCACCCCTATGGACTCTGACCCCCTAGAGGTGGACACTTAAAGATTCACCACTACCAACTGTGAGCCCTAGAGGTGGACAATTAGAGATATACCCCTACCAACTGTGACTCCTTAGAGATTCACCCCTACCAACTGTGACCCCAAGAAATGAACATTTAGAGATTCACCCCTATGGACTCTGACCCCTAGAGGTGGACACTTAAAGATTCACCACTACCAACTGTGACCCCTAGAGATGGACATTTAGAGATTCACCCCTATGGACTGTGACCCCTAGAGATGGACATTTAGAGATTCACCCCTACCAACTGTGACCCCTAGAGGTGGACACTTAGAGATACACCCCTACCAACTGTGACTCCTAGAGATGGACAATTAGAGATTCACCCCTATCAACTGTGACCCCTAGAGGTGGACACCTAGAGATACACCCCTACCAACTATGACCCCTAGAGATGGACAATTAGAGATACACCCCTACCAACTGTGACTCCTTAGAGATTCACCCCTACCAACTGTGACCCCTAGAGATGGACACTTAGAGATACACCCCTACCAACTGTGACCCCTAGAGGTGGACACTTAGAGATACACCCCTACCAACTGTGACTCCTAGAGATGGACAATTAGAGATTCACCCCTACCAACTGTGACCCCTAGAGGTGGACACCTAGAGATACACCCCTACCAACTGTGACCCCTAGAGGTGGACACTTAGAGATACACCCCTACCAACTATGACCCCTAGAGATGGACAATTAGAGATACACGCCTACCAACTGTGACTCCTTAGAGATTCACCCCTACCAACTGTGACCCCTAGAGATGGACACTTAGAGATACACCCCTACCAACTGTGACCCTTAGAGATTGACAATTAGAGATACACCCCTACCAACTGTGACCCCTAGACATGGACAATTAGAGATTCACCCATACCAACTGTGACCCTTAGAGGTGGACAGTTAGAGATACACCCCTACCAACTGTGACCCCTAGAGATGGACAATTAGAGATTCACCCCTACCAACTGTGACCCCTAGAGATGGACACTTAGAGATACACCCCTACCAACTGTGACCCCTAGAGATGCACACTTAGAGATACACCCCTACCAACTGTGACCCCTAGTGATGGACAATTAGAGATTCACCCCTACCAACTGTGACCCCTAGAGATGGACACTTAGAGAGTCAACCCTATGGACCATGTTCCCTAGAGATGGTCACTTAGAGATTCACCCCTATGGACCGTGTTCCCTAGAGGTGGACACTTAGAGATACACCCCTACCAACTGTGAGCCCTAGAGGTGGACAATTAGAGATACACCCCTACCAACTGTGAGCCCTAGAGGTGGACAATTAGAGATACACCCCTACCAACTGTGAGCCCTAGAGGTGGACAATTAGAGATATACCCCTACCAACTGTGACTCCTTAGAGATTCACCCCTACTGACTGTGACCCCAAGAAATGAACATTAGAGATTCACCCCTATGGACTCTGACCCCCTAGAGGTGGACACTTAAAGATTCACCACTACCAACTGTGACCCCTAGAGATGGACATTTAGAGATTCACCCCTATGGACTGTGACCCCTAGAGATGGACATTTAGAGATTCACCCCTACCAACTGTGACCCCTAGAGATGGACACTTAGAGATTCACCAACACCAACTGTGACCCCTAGAGGTGGACACTTAGAGACTCATCCCTACTGACTGTGACCCCTAGAGATGGATACTTAGAGATTCACCCCTATGAACTGTGACTTGTAAAGAGTCAGTGTCCCCCAGAGGCTGACTCTTAGAGACTCAAGCCTAAAGACTAATGTCTAGACAATTAATCTCCTAGAAACAGCGACCCCTAGATACAACAACCTATGAAAGTCCATTGGAATATGGACTGGATCACACAAAACAGAACCATTTTGATGGGCACTATCTTTACTTATACACTTATAACCCAGCATAGGCAATGCTGACCAAGCCTGACATGACCCTGTCTGAACTGGGGTACGTCTGCCCCTAAAACTTTAACAAGGTCTGCTGTGCCCTCGTGCCGCAAGTGACCCCATCAGCAAGCCCTAGCCCCCTGACTTAACAATAACTTATCAGTCTCAGGATCCTGGATTAGGTTCCAGCTTCCTTCTACTCCTATTTCTCTATATCAATTGGTTCGGGTCAGATTTGGGGTTACAGTTATCAGTCTCTGGATCCTGGATTAGGTTCCAGCTTCCTTCTACTCCTCTTCCTCCATGTCTATCAGTTGGTTCGGGTCAGATTTGGGGTTACAGTTATCAGTCTCTGGATCCTGGATTAGGTTCCAGCTTCCTTCTACTCCTCTTCCTCCATATTTACCAGTTGGTTTGGGTCAGATTTGGGGTTACAGTTATTACTATCAGGATCCTGGATTAGGTTCCAGCTTCCTTCTACTCCTCTTCCTCCATATCTACCAGTTGGTTTGGGTCAGATTTGGGGTTACAGTTATTAGTCTCAGGATCCTGGATTAGGTTCCAGCTTCCTTCTACTCCTCTTCCTCCATGTCTATCAGTTGGTTCGGGTCAGATTTGGGGTTACAGTTATCAGTCTCTGGATCCTGGATTAGGTTCCAGCTTCCTTCTACTCCTCTTCCTCCATATCTACCAGTTGGTTTGGGTCACATTTGGGGTTACAGTTATTACTATCAGGATCCTGGATTAGGTTCCAGCTTCCTTCTACTCCTCTTCCTCCATATCTACCAGTTGGTTTGGGTCAGATTTGGGGTTACAGTTATTACTATCAGGATCCTGGATTAGGTTCCAGATTCCCTCTACTCCTCTTCCTCCCAATCTACCAGTTGGTTCGGGTCAGATTTGGGGTTACAGTTATTAGTTTTAGGATTCTGGATTAGGTTCCAGCTTCCTTCTACTCCTCTTCCTCCATATCTATCAATTGGTTCGGGTCAGATTTGAGGCTACAGTTATTAGTCTCAGGATCCTGGCTATGGTTCCAGCTTCCTTCTACTCCTCTTCCTCCCTATTTATCAGTTGGTTCGGGTCAGATTTGGGGTTACAGTTATCAATCTCAGGATCCTGGATTAGGTTCCAGCTTTCCTCTACTCCTCTTCCTCCATATCTATCAGTTGGTTCGGGTCAGATTTGGGGTTACAGTTATTAGTCTCAGGATACTGGATTAGGTTCCATCTTCCTTCTACTCCACTTCCTCCATATCTACCAGTTGGTTCGGGTCAGATTTGGGGTTACAGTTATTAGTCTCAGGATCCTGGCTATGGTCCCAGCTTCCTTCTACTCCACTTCCTCCCAATCTACCAGTTGGTTCGGGTCAGATTTGGGGTTACAGTTATTAGTCTCAGGATACTGGCTATGGTCCCAGCTTCCTTCTACTCCTCTTCCTCCCTATCTACCAGTTGGTTTGGGTCAGATTTGGGGTTACAGTTATTAGTCTCAGGATTCTGGATTAGGTTCCAGCTTCCTTCTACTCCTCTTCCTCCCTATCTACCAGTTGGTTCGGGTCAGAATTGGGGTTACAGTTATTAGTCTCAGGATTCTAGATTAGGTTCCAGCTTCCCTCTACTCCTCTTCCTCCATATCTACCAGTTGGTTCGGGTCAGATTTGGGGTTACAGTTATTAGTCTCAGGATACTGGATTAGGTTCCAGCTTCCCTCTACTCCTCTTCCTCCATATCTACCAGTTGGTTCGGGTCAGATTTGGGGTTACAGTTATTAGTCTCAGGATACTGGATTAGGTTCCAGCTTCCTTCTACTCCACTTCCTCCCAATCTACCAGTTGGTTCGGGTCAGATTTGGGGTTACAGTTAATAGTCTCAGGATCCTGGCTATGGTCCCAGCTTCCTTCTACTCCACTTCCTCCCAATCTACCAGTTGGTTCGGGTCAGATTTGGGGTTACAGTTATTAGTCTCAGGATTCTGGATTAGGTTCTAGTTTCCTTCTACTCCACTTCCTCCCAATCTACCAGTTTGTTGGGGTCAGATTTGGGGTTACAGTTATTAGTCTCAGGATCCTGGCTATGGTCCCAGCTTCCTTCTACTCCTCTTCCTCCCTATCTACCAGTTGGTTTGGGTCAGATTTGGGGTTACAGTTATTAGTCTCAGGATTCTGGATTAGGTTCCAGCTTCCCTCTACTCCTCTTCCTCCATATCTACCAGTTGGTTCGGGTCAGATTTGGGGTTACAGTTATTAGTCTCAGGAAACTGGATTAGGTTCCAGCTTCCTTCTACTCCACTTCCTCCCAATCTACCAGTTGGTTCGGGTCAGATTAGGGGTTACAGTTATTAGTCTCAGGATCCTGGCTATGGTCCCAGCTTCCTTCTACTCCACTTCCTCCCAATCTACCAGTTGGTTCGGGTCAGATTTGGGGTTACAGTTATTAGTCTCAGGATTCTGGATTAGGTTCCAGCTTCCTTCTACTCCTCTTCCTCCCTATCTACCAGTTGGTTCGGGTCAGAATTGGGGTTACAGTTATTAGTCTCAGGATTCTAGATTAGGTTCCAGCTTCCCTCTACTCCTCTTCCTCCATATCTACCAGTTGGTTTGGGTCAGATTTGGGGTTACAGTTATTAGTCTCAGGATACTGGATTAGGTTCCAGCTTCCCTCTACTCCTCTTCCTCCATATCTACCAGTTGGTTCGGGTCAGATTTGGGGTTACAGTTATTAGTCTCAGGATACTGGATTAGGTTCCAGCTTCCTTCTACTCCACTTCCTCCCAATCTACCAGTTGGTTCGGGTCAGATTTGGGGTTACAGTTAATAGTCTCAGGATCCTGGCTATGGTCCCAGCTTCCTTCTACTCCACTTCCTCCCAATCTACCAGTTGGTTCGGGTCAGATTTGGGGTTACAGTTACTAGTCTCAGGATTCTGGATTAGGTTCTAGTTTCCTTCTACTCCACTTCCTCCCAATCTACCAGTTGGTTCGGGTCAGATTTGGGGTTACAGTTATTAGTCTCAGGATCCTGGCTATGGTCCCAGCTTCCTTCTACTCCACTTCCTCCCAATCTACCAGTTGGTTCGGGTCAGAATTGGGGTTACAGTTATTAGTCTCAGGATCCTGGCTATGGTTCCAGATTCCTTCTACTCTACTTCCTCCCAATCTACCAGTTGGTTCGGGTCAGATTTGGGGTTACAGTTATTAGTCTCAGGATCCTGGCTATGGTCCCAGCTTCCTTTTACTCCTCTTCCTCCCTATCTACCAGTTGGTTTGGGTCAGATTTGGGGTTACATTTATTAGTCTCAGGATTCTGGATTAGGTTCCAGCTTCCCTCTACTCCTCTTCCTCCATATCTACCAGTTGGTTTGGGTCAGATTTGGGGTTACAGTTATTAGTTTCAGGATTCTGGATTAGGTTCCAGCTTCCTTCTACTCCTCTTCCTCCCTATCTACCAATTGGTTCGGGTCAGATTTGGGGTTACAGTTATTAGTCTCAGGATCCTGGCTATGGTCCCAGCTTCCTTCTACTCCACTTCCTCCCAATCTACCAGTTGGTTCGGGTCAGATTTGGGGTTACAGTTATTAGTCTCAGGATCCTGGCTATGGTCCCAGCTTCCTTTTACTCCTCTTCCTCCCTATCTACCAGTTGGTTTGGGTCAGATTTGGGGTTACATTTATTAGTCTCAGGATTCTGGATTAGGTTCCAGCTTCCCTCTACTCCTCTTCCTCCATATCTACCAGTTGGTTTGGGTCAGATTTGGGGTTACAGTTATTAGTTTCAGGATTCTGGATTAGGTTCCAGCTTCCTTCTACTCCTCTTCCTCCCTATCTACCAATTGGTTCGGGTCAGATTTGGGGTTACAGTTATTAGTCTCAGGATCCTGGCTATGGTCCCAGCTTCCTTCTACTCCACTTCCTCCCAATCTACCAGTTGGTTCGGGTCAGAATTGGGGTTACAGTTATTAGTCTCAGGATTCTAGATTAGGTTCCAGATTCCTTCTACTCCACTTCCTCCCAATCTACCAGTTGGTTCGGGTCAGATTTGGGGTTACAGTTATTAGTCTCAGGATTCTGGATTAGGTTCTAGTTTCCTTCTACTCCACTTCCTCCCAATCTACCAGTTTGTTCGGGTCAGATTTGGGGTTACAGTTATTAGTCTCAGGATCCTGGCTATGGTCCCAGCTTCCTTCTACTCCTCTTCCTCCCTATCTACCAGTTGGTTTGGGTCAGATTTGGGGTTACAGTTATTAGTCTCAGGATTCTGGATTAGGTTCCAGCTTCCCTCTACTCCTCTTCCTCCATATCTACCAGTTGGTTCGGGTCAGATTTGGGGTTACAGTTATTAGTCTCAGGAAACTGGATTAGGTTCCAGCTTCCTTCTACTCCACTTCCTCCCAATCTACCAGTTGGTTCGGGTCAGATTTGGGGTTACAGTTATTAGTCTCAGGATCCTGGCTATGGTCCCAGCTTCCTTCTACTCCACTTCCTCCCAATCTACCAGTTGGTTCGGGTCAGATTTGGGGTTACAGTTATTAGTCTCAGGATTCTGGATTAGGTTCCAGCTTCCTTCTAGTCCTCTTCCTCCCTATCTACCAGTTGGTTCGGGTCAGAATTGGGGTTACAGTTATTAGTCTCAGGATTCTAGATTAGGTTCCAGCTTCCCTCTACTCCTCTTCCTCCATATCTACCAGTTGGTTTGGGTCAGATTTGGGGTTACAGTTATTAGTCTCAGGATACTGGATTAGGTTCCAGCTTCCCTCTACTCCTCTTCCTCCATATCTACCAGTTGGTTCGGGTCAGATTTGGGGTTACAGTTATTAGTCTCAGGATACTGGATTAGGTTCCAGCTTCCTTCTACTCCACTTCCTCCCAATCTACCAGTTGGTTCGGGTCAGATTTGGGGTTACAGTTAATAGTCTCAGGATCCTGGCTATGGTCCCAGCTTCCTTCTACTCCACTTCCTCCCAATCTACCAGTTGGTTCGGGTAAGATTTGGGGTTACAGTTATTAGTCTCAGGATTCTGGATTAGGTTCTAGTTTCCTTCTACTCCACTTCCTCCCAATCTACCAGTTGGTTCAGGTCAGATTTGGGGTTACAGTTATTAGTCTCAGGATCCTGGCTATGGTCCCAGCTTCCTTTTACTCCTCTTCCTCCCTATCTACCAGTTGGTTTGGGTCAGATTTGGGGTTACAGTTATTAGTCTCAGGATTCTGGATTAGGTTCCAGCTTCCCTCTACTCCTCTTCCTCCATATCTACCAGTTGGTTTGGGTCAGATTTGGGGTTACAGTTATTAGTTTCAGGATTCTGGATTAGGTTCCAGCTTCCTTCTACTCCTCTTCCTCCCTATCTACCAATTGGTTCGGGTCAGATTTGGGGTTACAGTTATTAATCTCAGGATCCTGGCTATGGTCCCAGCTTCCTTCTACTCCACTTCCTCCCAATCTACCAGTTGGTTCGGGTCAGAATTGGGGTTACAGTTATTAGTCTCAGGATTCTAGATTAGGTTCCAGATTCCTTCTACTCCACTTCCTCCCAATCTACCAGTTGGTTCGGGTCAGATTTGGGGTTACAGTTATTAGTCTCAGGATCCTGGCTATGGTCCCAGCTTCCTTCTACTCCTCTTCCTCCCTATCTACCAGTTGGTTTGGGTCAGATTTGGGGTTACAGTTATTAGTCTCAGGATTCTGGATTAGGTTCCAGCTTCCCTCTACTCCTCTTCCTCCATATCTACCAGTTGGTTTGGGTCAGATTTGGGGTTACAGTTATTAGTTTCAGGATTCTGGATTAGGTTCCAGCTTCCTTCTACTCCTCTTCCTCCCTATCTACCAATTGGTTCGGGTCAGATTTGGGGTTACAATTATCAATCTCAGGATCCTGGATTAGGTTCCAGCTTCCCTCTACTCCTCTTCCTCCATATCTACCAGTTGGTTCGGGTCAGATTTGGGGTTACAGTTATTAGTCTCAGGATTCTGGATTAGGTTCTAGTTTCCTTCTACTAAACTTCCTCCCAATCTACCAGTTGGTTCGGGTCAGATTTGGGGTTACAGTTATTAGTCTCAGGATCCTGGCTATGGTCCCAGCTTCTTTCTACTCCACTTCCTCCCAATCTACCAGTTGGTTCGGGTCAGATTTGGGGTTACAGTTGTTAGTCTCAGGATTCCGGATTAGGTTCTAGTTTCCTTCTACTCCACTTCCTCCCAATCTACCAGTTTGTTCGGGTCAGATTTGGGGTTACAGTTATTAGTCTCAGGATCCTGGCTATGGTCCCAGCTTCCTTCTACTCCACTTCCTCCCAATCTACCAGTTTGTTCGGGTCAGATTTGGGGTTACAGTTATTAGTCTCAGGATCCTGGCTATGGTCCCAGCTTCCTTCTACTCCACTTCCTCCCAATCTACCAGTTGGTTCGGGTCAGATTTGGGGTTACAGTTATTAGTCTCAGGATCCTGGCTATGGTCCCAGCTTCTTTCTACTCCACTTCCTCCCAATCTACCAGTTGGTTCGGGTCAGATTTGGGGTTACAGTTATTAGTCTCAGGATTCCGGATTAGGTTCTAGTTTCCTTCTACTCCACTTCCTCCCAATCTACCAGTTTGTTCGGGTCAGATTTGGGGTTACAGTTATTAGTCTCAGGATCCTGGCTATGGTCCCAGCTTCCTCCTACTCCACTTCCTCCCAATCTACCAGTTGGTTCGGGTCAGAATTGGGGTTACAGTTATTAGTCTCAGGATTCTAGATTAGGTTCCAGATTCCTTCTACTCCACTTCCTCCCAATCTACCAGTTGGTTCGGGTCAGATTTGGGGTTACAGTTATTAGTCTCAGGATCCTGGCTATGGTCCCAGCTTCCTTTTACTCCTCTTCCTCCCTATCTACCAGTTGGTTTGGGTCAGATTTGGGGTTACAGTTATTAGTCTCAGGATTCTGGATTAGGTTCCAGCTTCCCTCTACTCCTCTTCCTCCATATCTACCAGTTGGTTTGGGTCCGATTTGGGGTTACAGTTATTAGTTTCAGGATTCTGGATTAGGTTCCAGCTTCCTTCTACTCCTCTTCCTCCCTATCTACCAATTGGTTCGGGTCAGATTTGGGGTTTCAGTTATTAGTCTCAGGATCCTGGCTATGGTCCCAGCTTCCTTCTACTCCACTTCCTCCCAATCTACCAGTTGGTTCGGGTCAGAATTGGGGTTACAGTTATTAGTCTCAGGATTCTAGATTAGGTTCCAGATTCCTTCTACTCCACTTCCTCCCAATCTACCAGTTGGTTCGGGTCAGATTTGGGGTTACAGTTATTAGTCTCAGGATCCTGGCTATGGTCCCAGCTTCTTTCTACTCCACTTCCTCCCAATCTACCAGTTGGTTCGGGTCAGATTTGGGGTTATAGTTATTAGTCTCAGGATTCCGGATTAGGTTCTAGTTTCCTTCTACTCCACTTCCTCCCAATCTACCAGTTTGTTCGGGTCAGATTTGGGGTTACAGTTATTAGTCTCAGGATCCTGGCTATGGTCCCAGCTTCCTTCTACTCCACTTCCTCCCAATCTACCAGTTGGTTCGGGTCAGATTTGGGGTTACAGTTATTAGTCTCAGGATTCTGGATTAGGTTCTAGTTTCCTTCTACTAAACTTCCTCCCAATCTACCAGTTGGTTCGGGTCAGATTTGGGGTTACAGTTATTAGTCTCAGGATCCTGGCTATGGTCCCAGCTTCTTTCTACTCCACTTCCTCCCAATCTACCAGTTGGTTCGGGTCAGATTTGGGGTTACAGTTATTAGTCTCAGGATTCCGGATTAGGTTCTAGTTTCCTTCTACTCCACTTCCTCCCAATCTACCAGTTTGTTCGGGTCAGATTTGGGGTTACAGTTATTAGTCTCAGGATCCTGGCTATGGTCCCAGCTTCCTTCTACTCCACTTCCTCCATATCTACCAGTTGGTTTGGGTCAGATTTGGGGTTACAGTTATTAGTCTCAGGATCCTGGCTATGGTCCCAGCTTCCTTCTACTCCACTTCCTCCATATCTACCAGTTGGTTTGGGTCAGATTTGGGGTTACAGTTATTAGTCTCAGGATTCTGGATTAGGTTCCAGCTTCCTTCTACTCCTCTTCCTCCCTATCTACCAGTTGGTTCGGGTCAGAATTGGGGTTACAGTTATTAGTCTCAGGATTCTAGATTAGGTTCCAGCTTCCTTCTACTCCTCTTCCTCCCTATCTACCAGTTGGTTTGGGTCAGATTTGGGGTTACAGTTATTAGTCTCAGGATTCTGGATTAGGTTCCAGCTTCCTTCTACTCCACTTCCTTCCAATCTACCAGTTGGTTTGGGTCAGATTTGGGGTTACAGTTATTAGTCTCAGGATTCTGGATTAGGTTCCAGCTTCCTTCTACTCCTCTTCCTCCCTATCTACCAGTTGGTTCGGGTCAGATTTGGGGTTACAGTTATTAGTCTCAGGATCCTGGATTAGGTTCTTGCTTCCTTCTACTCCTCTTCCTCCCTACCAGTTGGTTCGGGTCAGATTTGGGGTTACAGTTATTAATCTCAGGATCCTGGCTATGGTCCCAGCATCCTTCAGTCAGTTAAGGTCAGTATTGGGTTAGGGTTGTTTAGAATCATCACCCTGCTTCTACTCTTTCATCCTCCTTTTCAATGTTTAGTTGGTTAGGCTCAGCTTTGGAGTTATGGTGTGCAGATTCTAGATCCTGGCTTTGGACCCAGCTTTTCCATGTGACATCTATCATGTGAATTGGCATATTGTACAATAAAGGTTGTTGCCCCGCTATAGATTAATGCCTGGTTTTCAAAGAAAACTAATGTTGGAATAATAGCCACGCCAGAATATTTCCTCCAAAAAGGAGAGGGTCCAATCCACAGACAGCTGGTTCCTTCTGTTGATCCAGATCATTGCAGAGCAGGGGACTGGCTGGCTGGGTGAAAGGTATTGAAGTGGTTCAGAAGAGGTATACTATAAAATTATGAAGAAACAGTACAGGGACCTAAAAGACCATGCATGACCTGTTAAGAATTCTGTGTAAGGAATATAGAAATGAGAATGCATCAGTCTCTTACTGTATTTGGTTATGGTCAGTGGTGAGGTAAAGGTTAGTAGTCTCTGGATCCTGGCTCTGGTTTTGCCCTCCTCTGCTTCTTCTCCACATCTCTCAGTTGGTAAGGGTCAGATTTGGGGCTATGCTTTGTACTTTTCGGGATCCTTGCTCTGGTTCTGCCCTCCTTTGCTTCTTCTCAACATCTCTCAAATGGTTAGGGTCAGATTTGGGGCTTTGTTTAGTACTTTGGGGATCCTTGCTCTGGTTCTGCCCTCCTTTGCTTCTTCTCCACATCTCTCAGTTGGTAAGGGTCAGATTTGGGGCTATGCTTTGTACTTTTCGGGATCCTTGCTCTGGTTCTGCCCTCCTTTGCTTCTTCTCCACATCTCTCAAATGGTTAGGGTCAGATTTGGGGCTTTGTTTAGTAGTGTCTGGATCCTGGCTCTGGTTCTGCCCTCCTTTGCTTCTTCTCCACATCTCTCAGTTAGTTAGGGTCAGATTTGGGGCTATGCTTAGTAGTTTCTGGATCCTTGCTCTGGTTCTGCCCTCCTTTGCTTCTTCTCCACATCTCTCAGTTGGTTAGGGTCAGATTTGGGAATATGTTTAACAGTTTCTGGATCCTGGCTCTGGTTCTGACCTCCTCTACTTCTTCTTCACATCTCTCAGTTGGTTCGGGTCAGATTTGGGGTTACAGTTATTAATCTCAGGATCCTGGCTATGGTCCCAGCATCCTTCAGTCAGTTAAGGTCAGTATTGGGTTAGGGTTGTTTAGAATCATCACCCTGCTTCTACTCTTTCATCCTCCTTTTCAATGTTTAGTTGGTTAGGCTCAGCTTTGGAGTTATGGTGAGCAGATTCAAGATCCTGGCTTTGGACCCAGCTTTTCCATGTGACATCTATCATGTGAATTGGCATATTGTACAATAAAGGTTGTTGCCCCGCTATAGATTAATGCCTGGTTTTCAAAGAAAACTAATGTTGGAATAATAGCCACGCCAGAATATTTCCTCCAAAAAGGAGAGGGTCCAATCCACAGACAACTGGTTCCTTCTGTTGATCCAGATCATTGCAGAGCAGGGGACTGGCTGGCTGGGTGAAAGGTATTGAAGTGGTTCAGAAGAGGTATACTATAAAATTATGAAGAAACAGTACAGGGACCTAAAAGACCATGCATGACCTGTTAAGAATTCTGTGTAAGGAATATAGAAATGAGAATGCATCAGTCTCTTACTGTATTTGGTTATGGTCAGTGGTGAGGTAAAGGTTAGTAGTATCTGGATCCTGGCTCTGGTTTTGCCCTCCTCTGCTTCTTCTCCACATCTCTCAGTTGGTTAGGGTCAGATTTGGGGCTATGCTTAGTAGTTTTTGGATCCTTGCTCTGGTTATGCCCTCCTCTGCTTCTTCTCCACATCTCTCAGATGGTTAGGGTCAGATTTGGGGCTATGTTTAGTAGTTTCTGGATCCTGGCTCTGGTTCTGCCCTCCTTTGCTTCTTCTCCACATCTCTCAGTTGGTTAGGGTCAGATTTGGGGCTTTGTTTAGTACTTCTCGGGATCCTTGCTCTGGTTCTGCCCTCCTTTGCTTCTTCTCCACATCTCTCAGATGGTTAGGGTCAGATTTGGGGCTTTGTTTAGTACTTTCGGGATCCTTGCTCTGGTTGTGCCCTCCTCTGCTTCTTCTCCACATCTCTCAGTTGGTTAGGGTCAGATTTGGAGCTTTGTTTAGTACTTTCGGGATCCTTGCTCTGGTTCTGCCCTCCTTTGCTTCTTCTCCACATCTCTCAGATGGTTAGGGTCAGATTTGGGGCTTTGTTTAGTACTTTCGGGATCCTTGCTCTGGTTGTGCCCAAATCTGCTTCTTCTCCATATCTCTCAGTTGGTTAGGGTCAGATTTGGAGCTTTGTTTAGTACTTTCGGGATCCTTGCTCTGGTTCTGCCCTCCTTTGCTTCTTCTCCACATCTCTCAGTTGGTAAGGGTCAGATTTGGGGCTATGCTTTGTACTTTTCGGGATCCTTGCTCTGGTTCTGCCCTCCTTTGCTTCTTCTCCACATCTCTCAAATGGTTAGGGTCAGATTTGGGGCTTTGTTTAGTAGTGTCTGGATCCTGGCTCTGGTTCTGCCCTCCTTTGCTTCTTCTCCACATCTCTCAGTTAGTTAGGGTCAGATTTGGGGCTATGCTTAGTAGTTTCTGGATCCTTGCTCTGGTTCTGCCCTCCTTTGCTTCTTCTCCACATCTCTCAGTTGGTTAGGGTCAGATTTGGGAATATGTTTAACAGTTTCTGGATCCTGGCTCTGGTTCTGACCTCCTCTACTTCTTCTTCACATCTCTCAGTTGGTTCGGGTCAGATTTGGGGTTACAGTTATTAATCTCAGGATCCTGGCTATGGTCCCAGCATCCTTCAGTCAGTTAAGGTCAGTATTGGGTTAGGGTTGTTTAGAATCATCACCCTGCTTCTACTCTTTCATCCTCCTTTTCAATGTTTAGTTGGTTAGGCTCAGCTTTGGAGTTATGGTGAGCAGATTCAAGATCCTGGCTTTGGACCCAGCTTTTCCATGTGACATCTATCATGTGAATTGGCATATTGTACAATAAAGGTTGTTGCCCCGCTATAGATTAATGCCTGGTTTTCAAAGAAAACTAATGTTGGAATAATAGCCACGCCAGAATATTTCCTCCAAAAAGGAGAGGGTCCAATCCACAGACAACTGGTTCCTTCTGTTGATCCAGATCATTGCAGAGCAGGGGACTGGCTGGCTGGGTGAAAGGTATTGAAGTGGTTCAGAAGAGGTATACTATAAAATTATGAAGAAACAGTACAGGGACCTAAAAGACCATGCATGACCTGTTAAGAATTCTGTGTAAGGAATATAGAAATGAGAATGCATCAGTCTCTTACTGTATTTGGTTATGGTCAGTGGTGAGGTAAAGGTTAGTAGTATCTGGATCCTGGCTCTGGTTTTGCCCTCCTCTGCTTCTTCTCCACATCTCTCAGTTGGTTAGGGTCAGATTTGGGGCTATGCTTAGTAGTTTTTGGATCCTTGCTCTGGTTATGCCCTCCTCTGCTTCTTCTCCACATCTCTCAGATGGTTAGGGTCAGATTTGGGGCTATGTTTAGTAGTTTCTGGATCCTGGCTCTGGTTCTGCCCTCCTTTGCTTCTTCTCCACATCTCTCAGTTGGTTAGGGTCAGATTTGGGGCTTTGTTTAGTACTTCTCGGGATCCTTGCTCTGGTTCTGCCCTCCTTTGCTTCTTCTCCACATCTCTCAGATGGTTAGGGTCAGATTTGGGGCTTTGTTTAGTACTTTCGGGATCCTTGCTCTGGTTGTGCCCTCCTCTGCTTCTTCTCCACATCTCTCAGTTGGTTAGGGTCAGATTTGGAGCTTTGTTTAGTACTTTCGGGATCCTTGCTCTGGTTCTGCCCTCCTTTGCTTCTTCTCCACATCTCTCAGATGGTTAGGGTCAGATTTGGGGCTTTGTTTAGTACTTTCGGGATCCTTGCTCTGGTTGTGCCCAAATCTGCTTCTTCTCCATATCTCTCAGTTGGTTAGGGTCAGATTTGGAGCTTTGTTTAGTACTTTCGGGATCCTTGCTCTGGTTCTGCCCTCCTTTGCTTCTTCTCCACATCTCTCAGTTGGTAAGGGTCAGATTTGGGGCTATGCTTTGTACTTTTCGGGATCCTTGCTCTGGTTCTGCCCTCCTTTGCTTCTTCTCCACATCTCTCAAATGGTTAGGGTCAGATTTGGGGCTTTGTTTAGTAGTTTCTGGATCCTGGCTCTGGTTCTGCCCTCCTTTGCTTCTTCTCCACATCTCTCAGTTAGTTAGGGTCAGATTTGGGGCTATGCTTAGTAGTTTCTGGATCCTTGCTCTGGTTCTGCCCTCCTTTGCTTCTTCTCCACATCTCTCAGTTGGTTAGGGTCAGATTTGGGAATATGTTTAACAGTTTCTGGATCCTGGCTCTGGTTCTGACCTCCTCTACTTCTTCTTCACATCTCTCAGTTGGTTCGGGTCAGATTTGGGGTTACAGTTATTAATCTCAGGATCCTGGCTATGGTCCCAGCATCCTTCAGTCAGTTAAGGTCAGTATTGGGTTAGGGTTGTTTAGAATCATCACCCTGCTTCTACTCTTTCATCCTCCTTTTCAATGTTTAGTTGGTTAGGCTCAGCTTTGGAGTTATGGTGAGCAGATTCAAGATCCTGGCTTTGGACCCAGCTTTTCCATGTGACATCTATCATGTGAATTGGCATATTGTACAATAAAGGTTGTTGCCCCGCTATAGATTAATGCCTGGTTTTCAAAGAAAACTAATGTTGGAATAATAGCCACGCCAGAATATCTCCTCCAAAAAGGAGAGGGTCCAATCCACAGACAGCTGGTTCCTTCTGTTGATCCAGATCATTGCAGAGCAGGGGACTGGCTGGCTGGGTGAAAGGTATTGAAGTGGTTCAGAAGAGGTATACTATAAAATTATGAAGAAACAGTACAGGGACCTAAAAGACCATGCATGACCTGTTAAGAATTCTGTGTAAGGAATATAGAAATGAGAATGCATCAGTCTCTTACTGTATTTGGTTATGGTCAGTGGTGAGGTAAAGGTTAGTAGTCTCTGGATCCTGGCTCTGGTTTTGCCCTCCTCTGCTTCTTCTCCACATCTCTCAGTTGGTTAGGGTCAGATTTGGGGCTATGCTTAGTAGTTTCTGGATCCTTGCTCTGGTTATGCCCTCCTCTGCTTCTTCTCCACATCTCTCAGATGGTTAGGGTCAGATTTGGGGCTATGTTTAGTAGTTTCTGGATCCTGGCTCTGGTTCTGCCCTCCTTTGCTTCTTCTCCACATCTCTCAGTTGGTTAGGGTCAGATTTGGGGCTTTGTTTAGTACTTTTCGGGATCCTTGCTCTGGTTCTGCCCTCCTTTGCTTCTTCTCCACATCTCTCAGATGGTTAGGGTCAGATTTGGGGCTTTGTTTAGTACTTTCGGGATCCTTGCTCTGGTTGTGCCCTCCTCTGCTTCTTCTCCACATCTCTCAGTTGGTTAGGGTCAGATTTGGGGCTATGCTTAGTAGTTTAGGGATCCTGGCTCTGGTTATGCCCTCCTCTACTTCTTCTTCACATCTCTCAGTTGGTTAGGGTCAGATTTGGGGCTTTGTTTAGTAGTTTCTGGATCCTGGCTCTGGTTCTGCCCTCCTTTGCTTCTTATCCACATCTCTCAGTTGGTTAGGGTCAGATTTGGGGCTATGCTTAGTAGTTTTGGGATCCTTGCTCTGGTTCTGCCCTCCTCTACTTCTTCTTCACATCTCTCAGTTGGTTAGGGTCAGATTTGGGGCTTTGTTTAGTACTTTTCAGGATCCTTGCTCTGGTTATGCCCTCCTCTACTTCTACTCCACATCTCTCAGTTAGTTAGGGTCAGATTTGGGGCTATGCTTAGTAGTTTCTGGATCCTGGCTCTGGTTCTGCCCTCCTTTGCTTCTTCTCCACATCTCTCAGTTGGTTAGGGTCAGATTTGGGAATATGTTTAGTAGGTTCGGGATCCTTGCTCTTGTTCTGCCCTCCTCTACTTCTTCTCCACATCTCTCAGTTGGTTAGGGTCAGATTTGGGGCTTTGTTTAGTAGTTTCTGGATCCTGGCTCTGGTTCTGCCCTCCTTTGCTTCTTCTCCACATCTCTCAGTTGGTTAGGGTCAGATTTGGGGCTATGTTTAGTAGTTTCAGGATCCTTGTTCTGGTTCTGCCCTCCTTTGCTTCTTCTCCACATCTCTCAGTTAGTTAGGGTCAGATATGGGGCTATGCTTAGTAGTTTCTGGAACCAGGCTCTGGTTATGCCCTCCTCTACTTCTCCACATCTCTCAGTTGGTTAGGGTCAGATTTGGGGCTATGTTTAGTAGTTTCGGGATCCTGGCTCTGGTTCTGCCCTCCTCTACTTCTTCTTCACATCTCTCAGTTGGTTAGGGTCAGATTTGGGGCTATGTTTAGTACTTTCTGGATCCTGGCTCTGGTTCTGCCCTCCTCTTCTTCTTCACATCTCTCAGATGGTTAGGGTCAGATTTGGGGCTATGTTTAGTACTTTCTGGATCCTGGCTCTGGTTCTGCCCTCCCCTGATTCTTCTTCATATCTCTCAGTTGGTTAGATTTGGGGTTATGATCTGGATTAGCAGGTTTAGGGTTAGTTTAGGTTTTTGAGTTGGAGTTTAGGTTAGCAATCTCCTCGCCCTGGTTCCACCCTCCTCATCCTCCTCCTTTTCTTCTTCGTCCACACCTCTTAGTGGCTTAGCCTTTTTGGAACTAGTTTGTCTACTTTTTAATCCGGAACTGAGCAGAGAGAGGGAAGAGTAAAGCAGACAGACTCGTCACTACCCTGCTCCAGGGGATCAGTTTTACCTGGATTGTGGGTTTCTAGCTTTTCTTGGGGTACATACTGGACTACAGGAAGCCGTTGGGGCAGATACAATGCCTAGAGGACACTGGGGTCTCTGGAAGGCAGTGCTGCTACTGCTGCTGAGCTGTACAGGTAAGGAGGCGATACTGCTGCAGCCTGTGTATAGAGCTGACATGTCACATGTGTTGTGTACAAGTATAAGGATTACACCCAGCATGGACGCAGATAGATAGACCAATATACATTTGTATATACTCCTGTATGTATATGTGTACATGTACGTGTATCTCATATCTATCTATCTATCTATGTATCTATCTATCTCATATCTATCTATCTATCTCATATCTATCTATCTATCTATCTCTCATATCTATCTATCTATCTATCTATCTATCTATCTATCTATCTATCTATCTATCTTTAACTAATACAGACCCATGTATCTACAATAGAGATATACAGGTACAAAGAATAAGTCTATAGCCACTTGTATATAACCATTACAGATCCATATTTACCCTACCAGTATACCAGGCCATGTATAACATATATATATTTACTGTATATAGACAGACGCACTATATTTAGATTGTGCTGTCATTCCTTGGGCTTCCTATTATTACTCCTATCCTCCTCATGGTGCTGTCACTGCTGTTATTATGAGGATGATGAGGGTTGTGCTGTGAATCATACTGTGATGTTGTCCTAGTCTCAGTCACGCACGGTTATGGAAGGTGTTTTACGGGAAGGGATATTTCTTGTAGGGCGAGTCCAGCCCTTACCATAGTCTGTAATTAAGGAATGAGGACCCTGGAGTCACTATGTACCCTCCACAGGAAGGCAGCTATGGGGGGTGCAGAGGTGGTAGTGGCATTTCTGGCATAGACATCAGTGTTATACATGGCAGGATGAGGTGCAGTTTCTATGTTCTCAGAGGAGTCTCCAGCAGGTATTTCTTGTAGGGTGAGTCCAGCCCTTACCATAGTCTGTAATTAAGGAATGAAGACCCTGGAATCACTATGTACCCTCCGCAGGGAGGTAGCTATGGGGGGTGCAGAGGTGGTAGTGGCATCTCTGGCATAGACACCAGTGTTATACATGGCAGGATGAGGTGCAGTTTCTATGTCCTCAGAGGAGTCTCCAGCAGGTATTTCCCACCATGATGGTGAAGTATGTGAGAGTCCTCCATCCACCTATCACCAGTGGCTAGTGAGCTCACTACAACCATCTGACCTGTGAGACCACCTGCCCAGAGACACTTAGGTGACAGAACGACCAGGGAAGACTAGAGTGTAAGCTCTGCAGCAGACCTTACGGCTGACGCCTTCTCTCAGGGCGTGTAAAGGTTTAGGGCATTGTGTATTAATCATAGTGATACAGCCACATTCCCGACCAGCATGATGAAGCCGAGACTCACCTGTCTGGGATGACACAGGTGGAGCCCTCAGGTGGGCCAGTCCAGGCACATAGCTGGGAGTGAGGGGCGGATTCTGCCTGTGAACAGGTGTGATTGTGACATGGAAGGTGCTGAGATGTTTGTAGCTGGCTTCACTCCGGGTCATTGTATCCCAGGCTGAATAAAACAAACATGAAGCAATCACACATTCCAGGATGCCTGAAAAGAGCGGCCACCAACATGATCCAGATGACTCATGAGGCCAAGCATAATAGGCTCGTGACCTGAGATTGCTGCGCTAAGCCCCATCTCTGCACGTTGCCCTGTTGGTTGGTTACGCAGGGTCGGGGATTGGTTGGTAGGGGCTTAGCTATAGGGGCTGCAGCGGTAGGAATTCCTATTGGACGCTGAAGCCTCTGGGGGCCCAAAGTGCTTTCTACAATAAAAGAAGAGGCCAGTATTATAAATAGCAAAAGGTATATGGGGCCAAACAGTTTCAAGTTACGTCTCTGGTGGTGGACGTTCTCCATATATTCCCATGTCCTCTGATAATTGGAAATACAATTTATGAACGCAAATACCCTAACCCTGGTCATAATGGAACATGATAGAAAGATACAGTTGCCCCTTACCCTGCAATGTTGCGTTCGCCCTATTTTCACCAGCATTGCTGTATCCCAAGCTTTATGTGAGTTTAATATCTTATCCCACACCTTCCCAAGTGGAATGTCCTCCTGACCTTGCCCATCACACTGTCAATAAACCTGTCAAGATCTTTATCATGAAATAGAAAGTTCTGGAGCCGTCCAGTGATCTCCTGCTGGTCCTCCATGGAATTGGCTCTCCAGTTCTTTCTCTTTTTCATGTCGGGTATTTCTGATCATTGACTAGATGAACAACTTCTACATTTTGGGGCACATTTATTTAGATGCTGCTCTTAATCTGTGGTCCATCAGCATCACGCATACCTTCAGGAGGAGCAGGAGCTTCAGAAGTCTCATATTATTGGCCATTATCTCAGTTCTGCTCTGTTGTTTTCCCAGCTTTTCTTTGATAGTTTGATTTCTAATGAGATGTTTTCATTCAGATTCGGTAAATTCGGGGACTGGAGAAGTTTGTAGACATATTATATGACAGGCAGGAGATAGCTGTAAACATGTTATATGACGTGCAGGAGATGGATGTAGACATGTTATATGACGGGCAGGAGATGGTTGTAGATATCTTATATGAGGGACAGGAGGTGCTTATAGACATGTTATATGAGGGGCAGCAGATGGTTGTAGATATGTTATATGAGGAGTATAATGTTGTACCATGTTAGCCATTGAAAGTAGTGGAAGAGTGAAGAAATCAGGCGACACCTTTTAGAGGCTAACTGAGTATATTTGATGGTGAGCTTTCGGAAGTACTAGCTCCCTTCATCAGACATGGTGTAATACAAGAAACTGAAAACTGCCACAACCATTTTACCTTTGGAGAGGATCTATATCTACAGCGAATGGGAACTTCAATGGGGACCAGATGTGCACCCCAGTATGCAAATCTCTTTATGGCAGAACTGGAAGGAGCAGATTTATCAACTTGCACCGCCAAACCTATGATTTACCTTCGTTCTATCGATGATATCCTTGTCATCTGGACTGCAGGTGAGGAGGCCCTACTTCAATTCCATAATGACTTCAGTGACTTTCACCCGACCATCAACCTTAAACTTAGCTATTCAGGGAGTGAAATTCACTTTCTGGATACCACAATATACATTATATTGCTACTCACATCGATATATCACAAACCCACAGACAGAACGGCCGACCTGAGAAACGACAGCTTCCACCCCAAGCACACAAGACAATCTACTATCTACAGCCAGGCTATACGATACAATCGTATTTGCTCCGACAAAACAGACCTGGACAAGCACCTCCTGGATCTGAGGATGAAATTTCTCCGATTGGGATACAAACCAAAAGTAACAGACAACCAATTAAACAAAGCGGCAGCCATTAACAGAGACAGTCTGCTCACATATAGAGAGACCCAGAAAGATGCCCGAGTGCCCCTAGTTGTCACCTACAACCCACAGCTGGAGATCCTACAAAGGACTGCCAAGGAGCTCCAATCTGTGCTACATAGGGACAACAGACTCAAGGACATATTTCCAGTCCCCCCTCTCCTTTCCTTTCGACAACCACCAAACCTGAGGCGTATTATTGTCCGGTGTACCCTGAAGGCCCCAACTGAAAATGGCACCTCACCTTGCCTACATAAAAGGTGCATGACCTGCAGGCACATCCACACCGCTGACAGTGTACCTATCCCACAGTCACAACAGGTACACAGAATTAGGGGGACATTTTCCTGCAGGTCTTCCAAAGTGGTGTATCTCATAATGTGTGTGCGATGTCCCACCACAGGCCTCTATGTGGGGCAGAGACTCAGTCAGCGAATGAACTCACACAGATCCACCATTAGTAACAGCAGAACAGATCTCCCAGTGGCCGCACAGTTCTCCGGAGAAGACCACTCTATTGAAAATTTGCGGGTTGTGGTTTTAATAGGACAGTTTAAGATGCAGGAGGAGAGGAAACAATGGGAGTACAAGTTTATGCAAAAATTTCAAACTTTGCAATTTGAACTTAATATTCATGCCAACTTCATGTCACACTATGTATGAACTGTGAGGGTCACAAATCACCTCCTGATAGCAAACAGATAACAGCAAGAATTACTGATCCCTCTGTCACGCACCACAACTTTCCAGATTGTTTATTTTTTGACCGGTTGTAAATACTTCTCTACTTCAAAATCCTTTGAAGACCATGTGTATAGAGTATAAAAAAATCTGTGAATTTTCAGTTCTTGTATAACACCATGTCTGAAGAAGGGAGCTAGTACTTCCGAAAGCTTACCATCAAATATACTCAGTTAGCCTCTAAAAGGTATCGCCTGATTTCTTCACTCTTCCAATGTTATATGAGGGACAGGAGACTGGCCTAGGGGTAAAAAATGTATTAGAAAGTTCTTTGTGTTGTTCCTTCATGTATTTGTACGTTGTTATTAGATCTCCCAGTAGACGTCTTTTCTCTAAACTGAATAACCCCAAGTTTGTTAATCTATCGTTGTCCTCCAATCCACCCATTCCCCTAATAATTTTGGTTGCCCTTCTTTGCACTCTTTCTAGTTCGATTTTGTCTTTCTTTTATACTGGGGCCCAGAATTGTGCACAATAGTCTAAGTGTGGCCGTACCAGTGATTTGTATAGAGACATAACTATGTTCTTGTCATGAGAATCTCGACCTCTTTTGATACATCCCATAATTTTATTTGCCTTGACAGCAGCTGCCTGGCACTGGTCACTAAAGGTAAGCTTACTGTCCACCACAATCCCCAAGTCTCTCTCACTGTCAGTCTTACCCAGTAGTTTACTACTAAGTACATAATCACAAATTTTATTTCGTCGCCCAAAATACATAACCTTACATTTGTCAATATTAAACTTAATTTGCCAAGTCTCGGCCCATGCTTCCAGCTTCCTTAGATCCCCCTGTAATATTCTATTATCCTCCTCATTTTTGATTACCTTGCAAAGTATCATCTGCAAATATGGACACCCTGCTTTGCAAACCGTCTACCAGGTCAATAATAAAGATATTAAACAGGAGAGGGCCCAATACTGACGCCTGTGGCACCCCATTGGTGACTGTGACCCCTCCAATACTGACCCCTGTGGCACCCCACTGGTGACTGTGACCCCTCCAATACTGACCCCTGTGGCACCCCACTGGTGACTATGACCCCCTCCAATACTGACCCCTGTGGCACCCCACTGGTGACTGTTACCCAGTCTGAATATTTACCATTAATAAGCACCCTCTGTTTCCTATCATTGAGCCAGTTGCGAACCCAAATACATATGTTTTCCCCCAGTCCCAACATTCTCATTTTGCATACCAACTTTTTATGTGGTACAGTATCAAAAACCTTTGAAAAGTCCAGATACACCACGTCCACTGCATTACCCATGTCCAGATACACCACGCCCACTACATTACCCATGTCCAGATACACCACGTCCACTGCATTACCCATGTCCACATACACCACGTCCACTGCATTACCCATGTCCAGATACACCACATCCACTGCATTACCCATGTCCAAATACACCACGTCCACTGCATTACCCATGTCCAGTCTTGAACTGACCTCTTCATAGAAGCTGATCAGATTAGTCTGACAGGATGGATTCCTCATAAGCCCATGCTGATTGGGTGTTATAAGATGATTTACATTGAGGTACTCCAGTATGGCATCTCTCAGAAAGCTATCAAATATCTTACCCACCAAAGAAGTCAAACTTACTGGTCTGTAGTTTCCAGGCTCACTTTTAGACCCCTTTTTGAAAATTGGCACCACATTTGCTCTGCGCCAATCCTGTGGAACAGACCCAGTCATTACTGAATCCTTAAATATTAGATATAAGGGTCTGTCTATCACCGTGCATAATTCCCTCAGAACTCGGGGGTGTATGCCATCTGGACCTGGCGATTTCTCTATTTTAGTGTTTTGAAGGCAGCGCCGCACTTCCTCCTGGGTTACACAGGTGACATTTAATGGAGAGTTTACTTTACCCCTAATCATATTGCTGGCCATTGGATTTTCTTGTGTAAACACCGTAGAGAAGAAGACATATAATAGTTGTGCTTTTTCCTCATCCTCCTCCACCATTACTCCCAGATTACATTGTCAGTTATTATTCTCTTGTTATTTATGTAATTGAAGAATAATTTTGGATTATTTTTATTTCCTTGGCGATTATTCTCTCAGCCTTGATCTTTGCCTCCTTTATTTGTCTTTTACACAGTTTATTTTTCTCTTTATAGTTTTTTAATGCTGTGTCACTACTTTCTTTTTTTAGCACTTTAAATGCTTCCTTTTTATCCCTCATTGCACTCCTTACCGTTTTAGTTAGCCATATTGGTCTTCTATGATTTCTTGCCCGCTTATTCCCATAAGGGATATGTTTTTTACTGGTCCTATTTAGAAGGCTTTTGAAATGTCCCGTTTTGTTTGTGTTCCGGTCACTTTGAGGACATTGTCCCAGTTTATGCTGCTAAGCTCCTCTCTCAGCTGGTTAAAATTGACCTTCCTGAAGTTTGGTGTTTTTGTTCCCCCTCTACTGAACATTTTTTTTTTAATGTGTACAAGAAAACTTCTTATGTTGTGGTCACTATTACCTAGATGACCTCCAACCTCCACTTGTGACAATGTGTCAGGTTCATTTGTTACAATTAGGTCTAGAAGAGCCTCTTGATGGGTCTTGCACTAGTTGTGATCGGTCAGTCTCTCTTATTCCTGACATGAATCACCCGGTCACATCTATAGAGTTCAGTCATGTCTATAGAGAATCTCCAGGTCACATCTATAGAGTCCAGCCATGTCTATAGAGAATCCCCCGGTCACATCTATAGAGTCCAGCCATATCTATAGAGAATCCCCCGGTCACATCTATAGAGTCCAGCCATGTCTATAGAGAATCCCCCGGTCACATCTATAGAGTCCAGCCATATCTATAGAGAATCACCCGGTCACATCTATAGAGTCCAGCCATGTCTATAGAGAATCCCCCGGTCACATCTATAGAGAATCCCCCGGTCACATCTATAGAGTCCAGCCATGTCTATAGAGAATCCTCCGGTCACATCTATAGAGTCCAGCCATGTCTATAGAGAATCCTCCGGTCACATCTATAGAGTCCAGCCATGTCTATAGAGAATCACCCGGTCACATCTATAGAGTCCAGCCATGTCTATAGAGAATCCTGCGGTCACATCTATAGAGTCCAGCCGTGTCTATAGAGAATCACCCGGTCACATCTATAGAGTCCAGCCGTGTCTATAGAGAATCCCCCGGTCACATCTATAGAGTCCAGCCGTGTCTATAGAGAATCCCCCGGTCACATCTATAGAGTCCAGCCGTGTCTATAGAGAATCCCCCGGTCACATCTATAGAGCCCAGCCGTGTCTATAGAGAATCCCCCGGTCACATCTATAGAGTCCAGCCATGTCTATAGAGAATCCCCCGGTCACATCTATAGAGTCCAGCCGTGTCTATAGAGAATCCCCCGGTCACATCTATAGAGTCCAGCCATGTCTATAGAGAATCCCCCGGTCACATCTATAGAGTCCAGCCATGTCTATAGAGAATCCCCCGGTCACATCTATAGAGTCCAGCCATGTCTATAGAGAATCCCCCGGTCACATCTATAGAGTCCAGCCATGTCTATAGAGAATCACCCGGTCACATCTATAGAGTCCAGCCGTGTCTATAGAGAATCCCCCGGTCACATCTATAGAGTCCAGCCGTGTCTATAGAGAATCCCCCGGTCACATCTATAGAGTCCAGCCATGTCTATAGAGAATCCCCCGGTCACATCTATAGAGTCCAGCCGTGTCTATAGAGAATCCCCCGGTCACATCTATAGAGTCCAGCCGTGTCTATAGAGAATCCCCCGGTCACATCTATAGAGTGCAGCCATGTCTATAGAGTATCCCCCGGTCACATCTAGAGTCCAGCCATGTCTATAGAGAATCCCCCGGTCACATCTATAGAGTCCAGCCGTGTCTATAGAGAATCCCCCGGTCACATCTATAGAGTCCAGCCATGTCTATAGAGAATCCCCCGGTCACATCTATAGAGTCCAGCCGTGTCTATAGAGAATCCCCCGGTCACATCTATAGAGTCCAGCCATGTCTATAGAGAATCACCCAATCACATCTATAGAGTCCAGCCATGTCTATAGAGAATCACCCGGTCACATCTATAGAGTCCAGCCGTGTCTATAGAGAATCCCCCGGTCACATCTATAGAGTCCAGCCATGTCTATAGAGAATCCCCCGGTCACATCTATAGAGTCCAGCCGTGTCTATAGAGAATCCCCCGGTCACATCTATAGAGTCCAGCCATGTCTATAGAGAATCACCCGGTCACATCTATAGAGTCCAGCCGTGTCTATAGAGAATCCCCCGGTCACATCTATAGAGTCCAGCCGTGTCTATAGAGAATCCCCCGGTCACATCTATAGAGTCCAGCCATGTCTATAGAGAATCACCCGGTCACATCTATAGAGTCCAGCCGTGTCTATAGAGAATCCCCCGGTCACATCTATAGAGTCCAGCCGTGTCTATAGAGAATCCCCCGGTCACATCTATAGAGTCCAGCCATGTCTATAGAGAATCCCCCGGTCACATCTATAGAGTCCAGCCGTGTCTATAGAGAATCCCCCGGTCACATCTATAGAGTCCAGCCGTGTCTATAGAGAATCCCCCGGTCACATCTATAGAGTGCAGCCATGTCTATAGAGTATCCCCCGGTCACATCTAGAGTCCAGCCATGTCTATAGAGAATCCCCCGGTCACATCTATAGAGTCCAGCCGTGTCTATAGAGAATCCCCCGGTCACATCTATAGAGTCCAGCCATGTCTATAGAGAATCCCCCGGTCACATCTATAGAGTCCAGCCGTGTCTATAGAGAATCCCCCGGTCACATCTATAGAGTCCAGCCATGTCTATAGAGAATCACCCAATCACATCTATAGAGTCCAGCCATGTCTATAGAGAATCACCCGGTCACATCTATAGAGTCCAGCCGTGTCTATAGAGAATCCCCCGGTCACATCTATAGAGTCCAGCCATGTCTATAGAGAATCCCCCGGTCACATCTATAGAGTCCAGCCGTGTCTATAGAGAATCCCCCGGTCACATCTATAGAGTCCAGCCATGTCTATAGAGAATCCTCTGGTCACATCTATAGAGTCCAGCCATGTCTATAGAGAATCCCCCGGTCACATCTATAGAGTCCAGCCGTGTCTATAGAGAATCCCCCGGTCACATCTATAGAGTGCAGCCATGTCTATAGAGTATCCCCCGGTCACATCTAGAGTCCAGCCATGTCTATAGAGAATCCCCCGGTCACATCTATAGAGTCCAGCCGTGTCTATAGAGAATCCCCCGGTCACATCTATAGAGTCCAGCCATGTCTATAGAGAATCCCCCGGTCACATCTATAGAGTCCAGCCGTGTCTATAGAGAATCCCCCGGTCACATCTATAGAGTCCAGCCATGTCTATAGAGAATCACCCAATCACATCTATAGAGTCCAGCCATGTCTATAGAGAATCACCCGGTCACATCTATAGAGTCCAGCCGTGTCTATAGAGAATCCCCCGGTCACATCTATAGAGTCCAGCCATGTCTATAGAGAATCCCCCGGTCACATCTATAGAGTCCAGCCGTGTCTATAGAGAATCCCCCGGTCACATCTATAGAGTCCAGCCATGTCTATAGAGAATCACCCAATCACATCTATAGAGTCCAGCCATGTCTATAGAGAATCACCCGGTCACATCTATAGAGTCCAGACATGTCTATAGAGTATCCCCCGGTCACATCTATAGAGTCCAGCCATGTCTATAGAGAATCACCCGGTCACATCTATAGAGTCCAGCCATGTCTATAGAGAATCCCCCGGTCACATCTCATTGAGGTGCAGCCCATCCCTACCATAGAACCTGTAGCCCACAGGAAAGTCGGCCCAGATCTCCAGGACCCCAAACTCCTCCTTCCTACACCAGCTCTTGAGCCACTTGTTTACCTCCCTAATCCCCCGCTGCCTCTCCTGTGTGGCTCGCGGTACAGGGAGTATTTCTGAAAATACCACCTTGGAGGTCTTTGCCTTCAGCTTTCTCCCTAGATCCCTGAAATCATTTTTAAGGACCTTCCACCTACCGCTAGCTGTCACCATGACCGCTGGATCCACCCCAGCCCCACCCAGTAATCTATCAACCCGATCCGCCATGTGTCGAACTCGAGCGCCAGGAAGGCAACACACCGTACGGCGATCCCGATCTGTGACAGATTGTCCTGTCTGTTCCCCTAATAATTGAATCCCCGACTACCAGCACCTGTCTAGGCTTCTCTGCACTCCTATCCTCCTTCTTACTGGAGCAGACATTCCCCTGGCGGTCAGAGGAAGCGTCTTACTACAGCAGTGTTACCCCTGCACTGTCACCCCCAGCAGTGTTACCCCTGTACTGACACCCCCCACAGTGATACCCCTGTACTGACACCCCCCACAGTGATATCCCTGTACTGACACCCCCCAGCAGTGTTACCCCTGTACTGTCACCCCCAGCAGTGTTACCCCTGTACTGACACCCCTCAGCAGTGTTACCCCTGTACTGACACCCCCCAGCAGTGTTACCCCTGTACTGACACCTCCAGCAGTGTTACCCCTGTACTGACACCCCCAGCAGTGTTACCCCTGTACTGTCACCCCCCAGCAGTGTTACCCCTGTACTGTCATCCCCAGCAGTGTTACCTCTGTACTGTCACCCCCAGCAGTGTTACCTCTGTACTGTCACCCCCAGCAGTGTTACCTCTGTACTGTCACCCCCAGCAGTGTTACCCCTGTACTGTCACCCCCAGCAGTGTTACCCCTGTACTGACACCCCCCAGCAGTGTTACCCCTGTACTGACACCCCCCAGCAGTGTTACCCCTGTACTGACACCCCCCAGCAGTGTTACCCCTGTACTGACACCCCCCAGCAGTGTTACCCCTGTACTGACACCCCCCAGCAGTGTTACCCCTGTACTGACACCCCCCAGCAGTGTTACCCCTGTACTGACACCCCCCAGCAGTGTTACCCCTGTACTGACACCCCCCAGCAGTGTTACCCCTGTACTGACACCCCCCAGCAGTGTTACCCCTGTACTGACACCTCCAGCAGTGTTACCCCTGTACTGACACCTCCAGCAGTGTTACCCCTGTACTGACACCCCCAGCAGTGTTACCCCTGTACTGACACCCCCAGCAGTGTTACCCCTGTACTGACACCCCCAGCAGTGTTACCCCTGTACTGTCACCCCCCAGCAGTGTTACCCCTGTACTGTCATCCCCAGCAGTGTTACCTCTGTACTGTCACCCCCAGCAGTGTTACCTCTGTACTGTCACCCCCAGCAGTGTTACCCCTGTACTGTCACCCCCAGCAGTGTTACCCCTGTACTGTCACCCCCAGCAGTGTTACCCCTGTACTGTCACCCCCAGCAGTGTTACCCCTGTACTGTCACCCCCAGCAGTGTTACCCCTGTACTGTCACCCCCAGCAGTGTTACCCCTGTACTGTCACCCCCAGCAGTGTTACCCCTGTACTGTCACCCCCAGCAGTGTTACCCCTGTACTGACACCCCCCAGCAGTGTTACCCCTGTACTGACACCCCCAGCAGAGTTACCCCTGTACTGTCACCCCCAGCAGTGTTACCCCTGTACTGACACCCCCAGCAGTGTTACCCCTGTACTGTCACCCCCAGCAGTGTTACCCCTGTACTGTCACCCCCAGCAGTGTTACCCCTGTATTATCACCCCCAGCAGTGTTACCCCTGTACTGTCACCCCCAGCAGTGTTACCCCTGTACTGACACCCCTCACAGTGATACCTCTGTACTGACACCTCCAGCAGTGTTACCCCTGTACTGACACCCCCAGCAGTGTTACCCCTGTACTGTCACCCCAAGCAGTGTTACCCCTGTACTGACACCCCCAGCAGTGTTACCCCTGTACTGTCACCCCCCAGCAGTGTTACCCCTGTACTGTCATCCCCAGCAGTGTTACCTCTGTACTGTCACCCCCAGCAGTGTTACCTCTGTACTGTCACCCCCAGCAGTGTTACCCCTGTACTGTCACCCCCAGCAGTGTTACCCCTGTACTGTCACCCCCAGCAGTGTTACCCCTGTACTGTCACCCCCAGCAGTGTTACCCCTGTACTGTCACCCCCAGCAGTGTTACCCCTGTACTGTCACCCCCAGCAGTGTTACCCCTGTACTGTCACCCCCAGCAGTGTTACCCCTGTACTGTCACCCCCAGCAGTGTTACCCCTGTACTGACACCCCCCAGCAGTGTTACCCCTGTACTGACACCCCCAGCAGAGTTACCCCTGTACTGTCACCCCCAGCAGTGTTACCCCTGTACTGACACCCCCAGCAGTGTTACCCCTGTACTGTCACCCCCAGCAGTGTTACCCCTGTACTGTCACCCCCAGCAGTGTTACCCCTGTATTATCACCCCCAGCAGTGTTACCCCTGTACTGTCACCCCCAGCAGTGTTACCCCTGTACTGACACCCCTCACAGTGATACCTCTGTACTGACACCTCCAGCAGTGTTACCCCTGTACTGACACCCCCAGCAGTGTTACCCCTGTACTGTCACCCCAAGCAGTGTTACCCCTGTACTGTCACCCCCAGCAGTGTTACCCCTGTACTGACACCCCCAGCAGTGTTACCCCTGTACTGTCACCCCCAGCAGTGTTACCCCTGTACTGTCACCCCCAGCAGTGTTACCCCTGTACTAACATCCCCCTCATTTGCCAATTTAGCAGACTTGTTGGGGTGTGCCAGTTCAGGACTAACCTCCCTGGCACTCTTCCCTCTACCCCACTGCTTTCTGTCACCCAGCTAGCTGCCTCGTGTTCTTGCCCCTCCATGCTACCATCCCCCTCTGCACTTACCCCAGTGAGTTCCTGCTCTATGAGCAACAAACTCCTTTCCAAGTTATCAATGGATCTCAGTCTTGCAATATTCTCATTTAGATCCATGATCTGGGCTCACAAATGTGTAATGGACTGCATTGTTAAGTATGGAGCACGTCTTACCTGATGGGGATTTTTTTTTTTGTAAAGTCCCTGAATCCAAAGTCACTTAATCTTAAGTCACACTTAGATCAAACACACTTGGAATCAAACCACACTCGCCAGCTCACACACTCGCTTTATACTTAGCTTTTAAAGCTGCTCCAAGTTGCAGTAAAAGCTGCCGCTGATTCCTCTGATTGCAAAGGGAGTACACCCAGCAGACAGCAGCAATTTATCCCCTCTTAATTAGGTAATCAGCTACAGCTGCCTACCTGTGTATCACACTGGAGACTTTCCCCTAAACAAAAATAAACTTATATGATTATACAAGTAACAGTACCCTCTATCCACCCCTGAACACAGTAGAGTTAATCTATAAATATATACAGTAGCTACTTGTATAATCTGTAGTACTTTTATCTCTTGCTATGCAATGTACAATAAAAGTTATGGACTCAAATGTACACACTAACCACTTACACGTGTCACACTTGGAATCAAACCACACTCGCCAGCTCACACACTCGCTTTATACTTAGCTTTTAAAGTTGCTCCAAGTTGCAGTAAAAGCTGCCACTGATTCCTCTGGTTGCAAAGGAAGGAGATATCAACTCCTTGGAGTTGATATGGAGATGGTTGCAGACATGTTATATGACGGACAGGAGATGGCTGTAGACATGTTATATGAGGGGCAGGAGACGGCTGTAGACATGTTATATGAGGGACAGGAGACGGTTGTAGAGATGTTATATGAGGGGCAGGAGACGGCTGTAGACATGTTATATGAGGGGCAGGAGACGGCTGTAGACATGTTATATGAGGGACAGGAGACGGTTGTAGAGATGTTATATGAGGGGCAGGAGACGGCTGTAGACATGTTATATGAGGGACAGGAGACGGTTGTAGAGATGTTATATGAGGGGCAGGAGATGGTTGTAGACATGTTATATGAGGGACAGGAGATGGTTGTAGACATGTTATATGAGGGACGGGAGATGGTTGTAGACATGTTATATGAGGGACGGGAGATGGTTGTAGACATGTTATATGAGGGGCAGGAGACGGTTGTAGACATGTTATATGAGGGGCAGGAGACGGCTGTAGACATGTTATATAAGGGGCAGGAGATGGTTGCAAACATGTTATATAATAGACAGGAGATGGTTGTAGACATGTTATATAAGGGGCAGGAGATGGTTGCAAACATGTTATATAATAGACAGGAGATGGTTGTAGACATGTTATATGAGGGACAGGAGATGGTTGTAGACATGTTATATGAGGGGCAGGAGATGGTTGTAGACATGTTATATGAGGGACGGGAGATGGTTGTAGACATGTTATATGAGGGACGGGAGATGGTTGTAGACATGTTTTGTGATGGATAGTTGATGGTTATAGATATGTGGTAAGTTCATGAGGTGATACTTTTGAAAAATAAGATACGGTGATAAATCTGAGGTTATAGGGTGAGGTCTTGGAGGAGTAGGGGTTTGGAGTCATCTTGATTCAGTCTGACAAGACTGAATTGTGTCCATATAAGGGCTCATAAGTACATGTGTTAGAGTGAGTCATGTTGTCAGTAATCTGAATTTATTATTCCTTCACTGGGTCACATCTGGTGGATAGAATGGTTTTAATGACAGAAGATATACAAAGGTTTCTTCTACCATTGTCTACTTAGAAATTTGGAGCCATCGATTTTCTAACATCAATGATAAAACATTTGAGGGGCCTGACACTTAGAATCCCCCCTCCACACCTTCCATGCATTTGACTTACTTACTATCAGAGGTTAGAAAATGATCACAGAGGACTTGAGAGGATGTGAGAAGATTTGTGAGAACCTGAAAAGATGCGAGAGGCCCTGTGAGGATGTGAGAGGACCTGTGAGGATGCGAGAGGACCTGTGAGGATGCGAGAGGACCTAAGAGAACCTGAGAGGACGTGTGATAACTTAAGAGAACCTGCAAGGATGTGAGAGGATGTGAGAGGACCTAAGAGAACCTGCGAGGATGTGAGAGGACCTGTGAGGATGTGAGAGGACCTGAGAAGACGTGAGAGGACCTGAGAAGACGTGAGAGGACCTGTGAGGACCTGAGAGGATGTGAGAAGACCTGAGAGGACCTGTGAGGATGTGAGAAGACCTGAGAGGACCTGTGAGGATGTGAGAGGACCTGTGAGGATGTGAGAGGACCTGAGAAGACGTGAGAGGATGTGAGAGGATGTGAGAGGACCTGAGAGGATGTGAGAGGACCTGAGAGAATGTGAGAGGACCTGAGAGGACTTGAGAAGACGTGAGAGGATGTGAGAGGACCAGAGCCGGCAGGATACTGCTGCTTGTTTTCTTCATTCATTTCTTAGACACAGAGTAAAGTTTGTTGCCTGAGACATTTCCCATAATCCATAGTGAAGTGATGTAACCTGGTGTGAATAGTATGACAAGCTCCTCCTCACAAGACTATTATATAAACGATGGCTCTGAGGAGGTCCGGGGCCACCAGGCTCTCAGTGCTCAGGGATGAAGGTGTAATTGGTAGGAAGTGACCCACATCCTGGCTTCAGATCTGCTGTCTCCAGAAGCCGCCCGCCTTGCTCATCTAGTTTGCTATGCAGCTTGGGCGTTGAGACCCAGCCCTGCTCCACCCAGCCCATTGTCTCTTGTGTTGCCTCATAAATCCACAGACTGGTCTCCATTATTCTGCCTGTTTTTGTTTTTTCGTTGATTCATGGTCAATTGTAATGAGGAAAGTGATCGTAAAGTTTACAGAGTGGTCCATAAGTGTAGAATCTGTCTCGCTGACCCTATGGAGAGAGTATATATGTAGAGTGGACATGGAAATAATGAGACACCTATAGACATAGCATAGGCATGTCACACACTGTATATGGACATTGTATAGACAATATATACACTCTACAGATACAGTATAGGCACGTCACACACTGTATATGGACATTGTATAGACAATATATACATTTTACAGATACAGTATAGCATGTCACACACTGTATATGGACATTGTATAGACAATATATACACTTTACAGATACAGTATAGCATGTCACACACTGTATATAGACATTGTATAGATGATGTATACACTTTACAGATACAGTATAGCATGTCACACACTGTATATAGACATTGTATAGACGATATACACACTCTACAGATACAGTATAGGCACGTCACACACTGTATATACAGTATATACTCTCTATAACAGGGATAGGCAACCTTCGGCACTCCAGCTATTGTAAAACTACAACTCCCAGCATGCATACTGGCTTTGCTGTTCTTAGAACTATGGAAGTGAATGGAGCATGTTGGGAGTTGCAGTTTCACAGCAACCGGAGTGCCAAAGGTTGCTGACCCCTGTTCTATAGGTATAGTATAGGTACATCACAAACAGGATATAGAGCAAATAGGTCTGTATGTATTCTATAGGTAGAGGCTAGGCTTTATAGTTCTTGTATGAGAGTAACTAGGTCTGTATGTATTCCATAGGAGTATGCTGAGCTTTATTCTCCTTATATGAGATCACATTGTTCTATATGTATTCTATAGGTGGACTCAGAGCTATATTCTGCGTATTAGTTATTATGCTTACTTATATAGCGCCATCCTATTCCGCAGCGCTTTACAGATATTGACAGTGACTTTCCCATATAGGGCTCACAATCTATATATTCCCTATCAGGATGTCTTTGGAGCACCCGGAGGAAACCCATGCAAACATGGGGAGAACATATAAACTGCTTTGCAGATGTTGTCCTTGGCAGGATTCGAACATTGAATATCATATAGCTCTGTATGTATTCTATAAGTAGATGCTGAGCTTTATACCCCTTACATGATATCACTTTGTTCTTTTTGTATTCCATAGGTGGACACTGAGCTTTTATCTGCCTATATAATATCATATAGGTCTGTGTGTGTGTTCAATATGTGGTGGCTGAGCTTTATGCTCCTTATATGAGAGAATACAGGTCTGTATGCGTTCTATAGGTGGATGTTGTAACTTTCCCCCCCTCTATGATGTCAGATTGGTCTGTATGTATTCTGTAGGTGGACAAAAATATTTATTCTGCCTATAGGATATCATATAGGTCTGTTTGTATTCCATAGGAGTATGCTGAGCTTTATACTCCTTATATGGGATCACATTGTTCTGTATGTATTCTATAGGTGGATGCTGAGCTTTTTCTCTCTCATAGGACATCATATAGATCTGTATGTATTCTATAGGTGGATGCTGAGGGCCCCCTTATAGGGTATCATATAGCTCTGTGTGTATTCTGTAGGTGGATGCTGAGTTCCCCTCTCCTTATAAGGTATCATATAGCTCTGTATGTATTCTATAGGTGGATGATGAGTTCCCCCCTTATAGGACATCATATAGCTCTGTATGTATTCTGTAGGTGGATGCTGAGTTCCCCCCTTATAGGACATCATATAGCTCTGTATGTATTCTATAGGTGGATGCTGAGGGCCCCCTTATAAGGTATCATATTGCTCTGTTTGTATTCTGTAGGTGGATGCTGAGTTCCCCTCTCTTTACAGGGTATCATATAGCTCTGTATGTATTCTGTAGGTGGATGCTGATGCCCCCCCTTATAGGTTATCATATAGCTTTGTATGTATTCTATAGGTGGATGCTGAGTTCCCCTCTCCTTATAGGACTTCATATAGCTCTGTATGTATTCTGTAGGTGGATGCTGAGCTTTTTTCTCTCTCATAGGACATCATATAGCTCTGTATGTATTCTATAGGTGGATGCTGAGTTCCCCCCTTATAGGACATCATATAGCTCTGTATGTATTCTGTAGGTGGATGCTGAGTTCCCCCCCTTATAGGACATCATATAGCTCTGTATGTATTCTATAGGTGGATGCTGAGGGCCCCCTTATAAGGTATCATATTGCTCTGTTTGTATTCTGTAGGTGGATGCTGAGTTCCCCTCTCTTTACAGGGTATCATATAGCTCTGTATGTATTCTGTAGGTGGATGCTGATGCCCCCCCCTTATAGGTTATAATATAGCTTTGTATGTATTCTATAGGTGGATGCTGAGTTCCCCTCTCCTTATAGGACTTCATATAGCTCTGTGTGTATTCTGTAGGTGGATGCTGAGCTTTTTCTCTCTCATAGGACATCATATAGCTCTGTATGTATTCTGTAGGTGGATGCTGAGCTTTTTCTCTCTCATAGGACATCATATAGCTCTGTATGTATTCTATAGGTGGATTCTGAGTTCCCCCCTTATAGGAAATCATATAGCTCTGTATGTATTCTGTAGGTGGATGCTGAGTTCCCCCCTTATAGGACATCATATAGCTCTGTATGTATTCTATAGGTGGATGCTGAGGGCCCCCTTATAAGGTATCATATTGCTCTGTTTGTATTCTGTAGGTGGATGCTGAGTTCCCCTCTCTTTACAGGGTATCATATAGCTCTGTATGTATTCTGTAGGTGGATGCTGATGCCCCCCCTTATAGGTTATCATATAGCTTTGTATGTATTCTATAGGTGGATGCTGAGTTCCCCTCTCCTTATAGGACTTCATATAGCTCTGTATGTATTCTGTAGGTGGATGCTGAGCTTTTTCTCTCTCATAGGACATCATATAGCTCTGTATGTATTCTATAGGTGGATGCTGAGTTCCCCCCTTATAGGACATCATATAGCTCTGTATGTATTCTGTAGGTGGATGCTGAGTTCCCCCCCTTATAGGACATCATATAGCTCTGTATGTATTCTATAGGTGGATGCTGAGGGCCCCCTTATAAGGTATCATATTGCTCTGTTTGTATTCTGTAGGTGGATGCTGAGTTCCCCTCTCTTTACAGGGTATCATATAGCTCTGTATGTATTCTGTAGGTGGATGCTGATGCCCCCCCCTTATAGGTTATAATATAGCTTTGTATGTATTCTATAGGTGGATGCTGAGTTCCCCTCTCCTTATAGGACTTCATATAGCTCTGTGTGTATTCTATAGGTGGATGCTGAGCTTTATACTCCTTATATGAGATCACATTGTTCTGTATGTATTGTAAAGGTGGATGGTGAGCTTTTTCTCTCTCATAGGACATCATATAGCTCTGTGTGTATTCTATAGGTGGATGGTGAGCTTTTTTTCTCCCTATAGGATGTCATATTGGTATATATTTTAGAGTTATTAGGCCTTTACATTCAGGGACTGATGTGAATTTGTAGATTTGCAGCACCCCAAGCTCTGCCTCCAGTCATGGAGGGAACTGTCTTCCTTTTTTGCCATACCTCTCGCAGGGCCAGCATGGTGACTTGTGAAACGTATAGGTACATGTTAACCCTTGAGGCACTCTTGGTGGATGGCGGGATGTTTTTGATGGTGAATGAGGCAGGAGACGTAGCGGGAACAACTCACCCCACTTTACATGAAGCTTTACAGTATCACAGCCATCAAACATGGAGGCACAGAAACCATCACAGTCACACGTTCGTAGTCGGAGGCCAGCATCCTCTTCCCCCTGGCGGGGGCCACCGCTAAACTGGTACAGCTTACTGTCCGAGCTGGACAACTACTGAGTACTAGGGAGGAGCTTATATACACTAAACTCCTCCCACCTTCTGGAAAGTGTTGAGGATATACCACTCCAGCTCACATGGGCTATACAGCCTGCATGGTATACACACACATATATATATATATAATCCCATTTAAAGGCACAGTACCAACACATAAAACATCACCACATCACATACATGTTGAGACCGCAGAGTGGTTCCTCGCTTGGTGGTATATGTTATCTCTATATACATTGACTAGTATCTCTTGTAAATTGTCAGCACAGATAATGTGAGGCTGAGCCAGTCATGTGGGTGCAGTACAATGAGTCCTTGGTGGAATACACGTCCGACCCGCACCTTGGCTTCCAGGAGTTGTTTTAGGAGGGGTGGCAGTCCTAGGTTGCTCTTACAGACACTCAGCAGAGTCAAAGCTTTTCTTAATGGTGGTTGATAATGAAAGTGTTTGTTGTCAGAAGCTGTGAATATATATCATGCGCATAACTGAGAGGAGATGGACGGTAAACAAGAATGTGATGGGCAGCCAAGAGCGGGGCCCCCTCCCTGTCTGTGTATGTACAGCACAAAGTACACAAGCCACTGACAACACAAACCGCCCTGCTCTGAGAGCTGGAGATGGTGCATATGTCTGAGGAGGAAGCTGAGAGCAGGACGTACCCCCCATACACTGACATGTACCCCCCCATACACTCACAGACACCAGCATACACTCTCAGATAAGCCACCCCATACACTCACATGTACCCCCATACACTCACAGACACCAGCATACACTCTCAGATAAGCCACCCCATACACTCACATGTACCCCCATAACACTCACATGTACCCCCATACACTGACATGTACCCCCCCATACACTCACAGACACCAGCATACACTCTCAGATAAGCCACCCCATACACTCACATATACCCCCATACACTCACAGACACCAGCATACACTCTCAGATAAGCCACCCCATACACTCACATGTACCCCCATAACACTCACATGTACCCCCATACACTCACAGACACCAGCATACACTCTCAGGTAAGCCACCCCATACACTCACATGTACCCCCATAACACTCACATGTACCCCCATACACTGACATGTACCCCCCATACACTCACAGACACCAGCATACACTCTCAGATAAGCCACCCCATACACTCACATGTACCCCCATACACTCACAGACACCAGCATACACTCTCAGATAAGCCACCCCATACACTCACATGTACCCCCATAACACTCACATGTACCCCCATACACTGACATGTACCCCCTATACACTCACAGACACCAGCATACACTCTCAGATAAGCCACCCCATACACTCACATGTACCCCCCATACACTCACAGACACCAGCATACACTCTCAGATAAGCCACCCCATACACTCACAGACACCAGCATACACTCTCAGATAAGCCACCCCATACACTCACATGTATCCCCCATACACTCACATGTACCCCCATACACTCACAGACACCAGCATACACTCTCAGATAAGCCACCCCATACACTCACATGTACCCCCATAACACTCACATGTACCCCCATACACTGACATGTACCCCCCATACACTCACAGACACCAGCATACACTCTCAGATAAGCCACCCCATACACTCATATGTACCCCCATACACTCACAGACACCAGCATACACTCTCAGATAAGCCACCCCATACACTCACATGTATCCCCCATACACTCACATGTACCCCCATACACTCACAGACACCAGCATACACTCTCAGATAAGCCACCCCATACACTCACATGTACCCCCATAACACTCACATGTACCCCCATACACTGACATGTACCCCCCATACACTCACAGACACCAGCATACACTCTCAGATAAGCCACCCCATACACTCATATGTACCCCCATACACTCACAGACACCAGCATACACTCTCAGATAAGCCACCCCATACACTCACATGTACCCCCATAACACTCACATGTATCCCCCATACACTCACATGTATCCCCCATACACTCACAGACACCACCATACACTCTCAGATAAGCCACCCCATAACACTCACATGTACCCCCCATACACTCACAGACACCAGCATACACTCTCAGATAAGCCACCCCATACACTCACATGTACCCCCATAACACTCACATGTACCCCCATACACTCACAGACACCAGCATACACTCTCAGGTAAGCCACCCCATACACTCACATGTACCCCCATAACACTCACATGTACCCCCATACACTGACATGTACCCCCCATACACTCACAGACACCAGCATACACTCTCAGATAAGCCACCCCATACACTCACATGTACCCCCATACACTCATATCTTGTAACTAGTAACTGTTAATGCTTGTATATATCTGCATATCTGTTCTGATCTGTATATGTTAGATGTTAATACCGACCCATTAATAAATATATAAAATTTAGAAAGCTTGTCTTGTATTTATCTTGTGAACCCGGCATTCACTGGCGGTGAGTGTGGTTTTTATATGAAAGAGGACTCAGGGGTGACCACAGCGGTGTTGGCGCACTGAGGATCTTTCACATTAACCCCATACACACACATGTGCCTCCATACACTGACAGGTACCCCACATACACAAATATGTGCCTCCATACACTGACAGGTACCCCACATACACTCACAGGCACCCCCATACACTTACATGTACCCACATACACTCATAGACACCTCCATACACACACAGGTACACCCTATAGAATTAAAGGCACCCACATACACTCGCAAGAACACTCCATACACTCAAATATACTCTTTATACACTCACAGGCACCCCCTTACACACACAAGCGCCCTCCATACACTCACAGGCACCCCCTTACACACACAAGCGCCCTCCATACACTCACAGACCTTATATACACTTACAGGCATCCGCCATAACCTTGCAGGTACTCTCCATGCGCTCACAGGTGCCCTTCATACACTTATGCACTAGCGAGGCACGACAATCCTCCACGTCCATTGTTTTCCCCCTCCCCAACCCCATGCCCCCTCCCACAGCCAGCAGGGACTAACACTGCCCCCTCCCCAGCCCCAGAGCACAGGGAAATGTGCATCTATGTGGCTGTGCAGGGCTAACACTGCCCCCTGGCCCCAGACCCCAGACACATGGACTAACACTGCCGCCCTCCCCAACCCCAGAGCACAGTATATACTGCCCCAACTCCCCAACCCCAGTACATAGGGACATTATCTACTGCCCCCTCCCCATCCCCAGTACATATATATATATATATATCTCTATATAGACACAGTATCTACTGCCCCCTCCCCAACCCCAGTACACATGGACATAACTACTGCCCCTCCCCCCCCATAGGTGTATATATATATATATATATATATATATATATACAGGGACTATCTACTGCCCCCTCCCCAACCCCAGACACAGGGACTAACACTGCCCCCTCCCCAACCCCAGACACAGGGACTAACTACTGCCCCCTCCCCAACCCCAGGTACATATGTATATATATATATATATATATATACACAGGGATCTAACACTGCCCCCTCCCCAACCCCAGTACACAGGGACTTAACTACTGCCCCCTCCCCAACCCCAGGACACATATATATATATATACCCATATATACAGGATCTAACACTGCCCCCTCCCCAACCCCAGACACAGGGACATTAACTACTGCCCCCTCCCAACCCCAGTCACATATATATATATATATCTCTATATACATACACAGGGACTATCTACTGCCCCCTCCCCAACCCCAGTACACATGGACATTATCTACTGCCCCTCCCCAACCCCAGCACAGGGACTATATATGTCTATATATATATATCTATATATATATAGACACAGGGCTATCTACTGCCCCCTCCCCAAGCCCAGACCAGGGACTAACACTGCCCCCTCCCCAACCCCAGACACAGGGACTATCTACTGCCCCCTCCCCAACCCCAGACACAGATGCTAACTACTGCCCCCTCCCCAACCCCAGACACAGGGACTTATCTACTGCCCCTCCCCAACCCCAGACACAGGGACTATACACTGTCTCTATACCATACACAGGGCTATCTACTGCCCCCTCCCCATCCCCAGTACACAGGGACTTATCTACTGCCCCCTCCCCAACCCCAGACACAGGGACTATACATATATATATATATATATATATATACAGTATCTACTGCCCCCTCCCCAACCCCATGTAGACACAGGACTATCTACTGCCCCCTCCCCAACCCCAGTGTGACACATGTATATATACTGTATATATATATACAGGGACTATCTACTGCCCCCTCCCCAACCCCAGTACACAGGGACTAACTACTGCCCCCTCCCCATCCCCAGACACATATGGACTATCACTGCCCCCTCCCCACTGCCCCCTCCCCCCAACCCCAGTATACAGGGACTTATCTACTGCCCCCTCCCCAACCCCAGGTATGTGTATATATATATTATATATATATATATACACAGGGACTATCTACTGCCCCCTCCCCAACCCCAGTCACAGGGCTACACTGCCCCTCCCCACCCCAGCCAGGGACTATCTACTGCCCCCTCCCCAACCCCAGACACATGGGACTATCTACTGCCCCCTCCCCAACCCCAGGACACAGGTACTTATCTACTGCCCCCTCCCCATCCCCAGACACATATATATATTATTATATATATATATATACAGGGACTATCTACTGCCCCCTCCCCATCCCCAGACACAGGGACTTATCACTGCCCCCCCCCCAACCCCAGACACAGGGACTAACACTGCCCCCTCCCCACCCCAGTACACAGGGACTTAACTACTGCCCCCTCCCCAACCCCAGACACAGGGACTAACACTGCCCCCCCCAACCCCAGACACAGGACCCGCCCCCTCCCCAACCCCAGACACAGGGACTATCACTGCCCCCTCCCCAACCCCAGACACAGGGACTAACTACTGCCCCCTCCCCAACCCCAGACACAGGTACTAACATCTACTGCCCCCTCCCCAACCCCAGACACAGGGACTAACACTGCCCCCTCCCCCTAGCTAGGACACAGGGACTAACACTGCCCCCTCCCCAACCCCAGACACAGGGACTATCACTGCCCCCTCCCCAACCCCAGACACAGGGACTAACACTGCCCCCTCCCCAACCCCAGTTTTTTTTTATACACTATGCTAACCTGCCCCCTCCCCACGACACAGGGACTAACACTGCCCCCTCCCCCAACCCCAGACACAGGGACTAACACTGCCCCCTCCCCAACCCCAGTCACATGGACTATCACTGCCCCCTCCCCCACCCCCACGTGTGTATCATGTATATCTATACAGACACAGGGACTATACACTGCCCCCTCCCCAACCCCAGACACAGGGACTAACACTGCCCCCTCCCCAACCCCAGACACAGGGACTAACTACTGCCCCCTCCCCAACCCCAGACACAGGGACTATCACTGCCCCCTCCCCAACCCCAGACACAGGGACTAACACTGCCCCCTCCCCATCCCCAGACACAGGGACTAACACTGCCCCCTCCCCAACCCCAGACACATATTTTATATAAGGGACTAACACTGCCCCCTCCCCAACCCCAGACACAGACACTAACACTGCCCCCTCCCCAACCCCAGACACAGGGACTAACACTGCCCCCTCCCCAACCCCAGACACAGGGACTAACACTGCCCCCTCCCCAACCCCAGACACAGGGACTAACACTGCCCCCTCCCCAACCCCAGACACAGGGACTAGTATGTCTCTCTCTCTATTTTATTATACCCCATACACAGGGACTAACACTGCCCCCTCCCCAACCCCAGACACAGGGACCGTACCTCCCAACCCCGCCAGGGCTAACACTGCCCCCTCCCCAACCCCAGTGATACACAGGATCTACACTGCCCCCTCCCCAACCCCAGACACAGGGACTAACACTGCCCCCTCCTGCCAACCCCCCCCAGACACAGGGACTAACACTGCCCCCTCCCCAACCCCAGACACAGGCACTAACACTGCCCCCTCCCCAACCCCAGACACAGGGACGTATACACTCCCCCTCTCCATCCCCAGATACAGGGACTATCTACTGCCCCCTCCCCAACCCCAGACACAGGGACTACACACTGCCCCCTCCCACAACCCCAGACACAGGGAACACTAACACTGCCCCCTCCCCAACCCCAGACACAGGGACTAACACTGCCCCCTCCCCAACCCCAGACACAGGGACTGCTGTGTCTTCCCATACACAGGACTAACACTGCCCCCTCCCCAACCCCAGACACAGGGACTAACACTTGCCCCTCCCCAACCCCAGACACAGGGACTAACACTGCCCCCTCCCCAACCCCAGACACAGGGACTAACACTGCCCCCTCCCCAACCCCAGACACAGGGCCTAACCTGCGCCCCTCCCCAACCCCAGACACAGGGACTAACACTGCCCCCTCCCCAACCCCAGACACAGGGACTAACACTCCCCCCCCCCCTCCCCAACCCCAGACACAGGGACTAACACTGCCCCCTCCCCAACCCCAGACACAGGGAAACACTGTATCCCCAGACACAGGGACTAACACTGCCCCCTCCCCAACCCCAGACACAGGGACTAACACTGCCCCCTCCCCAACCCCAGTACACAGGGACTAACACTGCCCCCTCCCCAACCCCAGACACAGGGACTAACACTGCCCCCTCCCCCCCCCCAGACACAGGGGAATTGCAATCCCTATCTACATATACAGGGACTAACACTGCCCCCTCCCCAACCCCAGACACAGGGACTAACACTGCCCCCTCCCCCAACCCCAGACACAGGGACTAACACTGCCCCCTCCCCAACCCCAGACACAGGGACTAACACTGCCCCCTCCCCAACCCCAGACACAGGGACTAACACTGCCCCCTCCCCCAACCCCAGACACAGGGACTAACACTGCCCCCTCCCCAACCCCAGACACAGGGACTAACACTGCCCCCTCCCCAACCCCAGACACAGGGACTAACACTGCCCCCTCCCCAACCCCAGACACAGGGACTAACACTGCCCCCTCCCCAACCCCAGACACAGGGACTAACACTGCCCCCTCCCCAACCCCAGACACAGGGACTAACACTGCCCCCTCCCCAACCCCAGACACAGGGACTAACACTGCCCCCTCCCCAACCCCAGACACAGGTGCCAGACACAGGGACTAACACTGCCCCCTCCCCAACCCCAGACACAGGGACTAACACTGCCCCCTCCCCAACCCCAGACACAGGGACTAACACTGCCCCCTCCCCAACCCCAGACACAGGGACTAACACTGCCCCCTCCCCAACCCCAGACACAGGGACTAACACTGCCCCCTCCCCAACCCCAGACACAGGGACTAACACTACTGCCCCCTCCCCAACCCCAGACACAGGGACTAACACTGCCCCCCCACAGGCTAACCCTACCCAGACACAGGGACTAACACTGCCCCCTCCCCAACCCCAGACACAGGGACTAACACTGCCCCCTCCCCAACCCCAGACACAGGGACTAACACTGCCCCCTCCCCACAGGGCTACACTGCCCCCTCCCCAACCCCAGACACAGGGACTAACACTGCCCCCTCCCCAACCCCAGACACAGGGACTAACACTGCCCCCTCCCCAACCCCAGACACAGGGACTAACACTGCCCCCCCCTCCCCAACCCCAGACACAGGGACTAACACTGCCCCCTCCCCAACCCCAGACACAGGGACTAACACTGCCCCCTCCCCAACCCCAGACACAGGGACTAACACTGCCCCCTCCCCAACCCCAGACACAGGGACTTAACACTGCCCCCTCCCCAACCCCAGTACACAGGGACTTAACTACTGCCCCCTCCCCAACCCAGTGTGTACACAGGGACTATACACTGCCCCGCTCCCCATAGTACATGTATAATTAATCTAGTGCCACCTCCCTATAGTACTGTATATGTGTACAGTACAGTGCTCAACCCCTGGTCTCCTGAATCCACTACCACATCTCCTCCTCACAATATACAGCCACCATGTCACCAGGCTCAGCCCTAGGTCTCTTTCATCTACTACCAAATCTTATCCTCACAGTATACAGCCACCATGTCACGAGGCTCAGCCTCCAGTCTCCTGAATCCACTACCAAATCTTATCCTCACAATATACAGCCACCATGTCACCAGGCTCAGCCCTAGGTCACCTGAATCCACTACCACATCTCCTCCTCACAATATACAGCCACCATGTCACGAGGCTCATTCCCTGGTCTCCTGAATCCACTGCCACATCTCCTCCTCACAATATACAGCCACCATGTCACCAGGCTCAGCCCTGGTCTCCTGAATCCACTACCAAATCTTATCCTCACAATATACAGCCACCATGTCACGAGACTCAGCCTCCGGTCTCCTGAATCCACTACCAAATCTCATCCTCACAATATACAGCCACCATGTCACCAGGCTCAGCCCTGGTCTCCTGAATCCACTACCAAATCTTATCCTCACAATATACAGCCACCATGTCACCAGGCTCAGCCCTAGGTCACCTGAATCCACTACCAAATCTCATCCTCACAATATACAGCCACCATGTCACCAGGCTCAGCCCTGGTCTCCTGAATCCACTACCAAATCTTATCCTCACAATATACAGCCACCATGTCACGAGACTCAGCCTCCGGTCTCCTGAATCCACTACCAAATCTCATCCTCACAATATACAGCCACCATGTCACCAGGCTCAGCCCTGGTCTCCTGAATCCACTACCAAATCTTATCCTCACAATATACCGCCACCATGTCACCAGGCTCAGCCTCCGGTCTCCTGAATCCACTACCAAATCTCATCCTCACAATATACAGCCACCATGTCACCAGGCTCAGCCCTAGGTCACCTGAATCCACTACCAAATCTTATCCTCACAATATACAGCCACCATGTCACCAGGCTCAGCCCTGGTCTCCTGAATCCACTACCAAATCTTATCCTCACAATATACCGCCACCATGTCACCAGGCTCAGCCCTAGGTCTCTTTCATCCACTACCACATCTCCTCCTCACAATATACAGCCACCATGTCACCAGGCTCAGCCCTAGGTCACCTGAATCCACTACCATATCTCCTCCCCACAATATACAGCCACCAAGTCACGAGGCTTATCCCCTGGTTTCCTGAATCAGCCCCTGATCTCTTGAATCCACCACCACATCTCCTCGTCACCATCTACGGCCACCATGTCATGAGGCTCAGCCCCTGGTCTCCTGAATCCACCACCACATCTCTTCTTCACAATCTATATCCACCATGTCACGAGGCTCATCCCCTGGTTTCCTGAATCCACTACCTCATCTCGACATCACCATCAACAGCCACCGTGTCACGAGGCTCAGCCCTGATCTCCTGAATCCAAAACCACGCCTTCACCTCACAATCTACAGCCACCATATCACCAGGCTCAGCTTCTGGTCTCCTGAATCCACTGCCACATCTCCTCCTCACAATCTACAGCCACCATGTCAAAAGGCTCAGCCCTAGGTCTACTAAATCCACTACCACATCTCGTCCACACAATATACAGCCACCATGTCACTAGACTCAGCCCTAGGTCACCTGAATCCACTACCATATCTCCTCCTCACAATCTACAGCCACCATGTCACAAGGCTCATCCCCTGGTCTCCTGAATCCACTACCCTATCTCCACATCACCATCAACAGAAACCGTGTCACGAGGCTCAGCCCTGGTCTCCTGAATCCACCACCACATCTTCTCTTCACAATCTACAGGCACTATATCATAAGGCTCATATCCTGGTTTCCTTAATCCACTACCACATCTCATTCTCACAATCTAAAGCCACCATGTCACGAGTCTCAGACTCTGGTCTCCCGAATCTACCACCCCATCTCTTCACAATTTACAGCCACCATTATTTGGCTTACTTTAGCAGGTAACAGCCGCTATTTGCTTACCAATTCCCATTCCTGCCTATGGCCGCTTCCACTTACTCTTCCCTTTCAGCCCCCCAGAGGGACTGAGCGTCCCATATCACGTCACTATTCAACACAGTGCACCTACTGGAGGCTAAACGGGAAGCACTGGTGGAGACAGATGTGGGCAGGAGTGGTGATTGGTAAGTACATAGCAGCAGGTAATGGCCTATTAAAAAAATAAAAAAAATAAGCAGGAGGCTGACCAGGCTCCCCATGGCCGGGGTAAAGAGGGCTTTATATCATGTGGGTGTCAGTAAAGGGGGTTTTATATTTTGTGGGCACCACTAAAGGGGGAATTATACTGTGCAGGGGCCACAATAGGGTGCTATATCATGTGGGAACTGGGGGACTTTGCTATGGGGTCAAGTCCTTGCTAGCTCCACCCCTGTATATAGTATATAATAGATCTGTATTCTGGTCATGTAATTTTATATAAAGACTTTTCTAGTGTTGGATCCTGGTCATGTTGGGGGTGGTCGTGCCATACAGTTGTGATGTTCATGTGCATGTTTGACTCTCAATATGCTGGAGACACCCCCTGCATGGTTCACATCCTCCTCTGGTCAGTGGGAGACTGGAGATTGTCCGAATTGTCACTCCACTTAGGGATACAGGGAGAGACAGAAGAGTGCGCTCCAGGTAGAGCTGAAGGTAGACAAAGAGAAGATCCCCAGTCCTGAGAGTCCAAGAGGGAGCCTGAAAGAAGATGTGTGGCTGTGGATGCCTGTATATGCCTGTTCGAGTGGGGAGTAGTTGTGACTCTTACAAACCTGATAGACCAGCCCTAATAGACTGGGGCCAACTCCTTAGAAGCAGATTATGTGTATATCTATATACGAGCTGGTGGACTGCGCTCCTCGGTGTCCTGTATTGTGTCCCGGTGTGGCAGACTATATACGGATAGTGTTCTAATGGTCATATCTAGTGGACAGGTCATGTTGGGGGTTGTAGTGTTCTATGTAGAGAGTTTTTAGTGGTCAGGTTATAAAGGGGGTTGTAGTGTTTTATGTGTGCAGTATAATACAGTGGTCACTTTCCATACAATGAAATATAGGCTGGTGGTGGAGAGTAAGTAACCGACAGAACATCTGCTGCCTCGCTAGTTGCTGGATTTCCAGTCTTCTTCATTGTGTCTGTCCCAGAATTGCTCATGAAGGGTGTGTTCTTACAGATGATTTTGTGTCTGGGGCACAGTGTTAATAGGATGTTTTCTCCAGTCATATTAGACTTATCATTCCTGAAGAATCTAGGACTTGTGAGGTGTCCACGTGCCAGTGGTGGAGGAGGTTTGTCCACCTGGCACAGTGGGTTATAGAAATGATGAGTCCTGCCAGAAGGATGCAATGCCTGGACATTCCCACCACATATTCCATTGTACCTGATGAACACCTCCAGCAAGGGTTTGCTATGGAGAAGAAATGGCATCTGCTTGGGGTTGGAGACGGGATCCAGAGATGTCCATGAAAACCAACCGGCAAATGAGCAAACCCTTCTGCCTTATCTGATTTTATCTTTATGAGGAGATACAATGGTATGGGAAGGAACAAACGCAGATGCTTACGTAAAATACTAATGCGAATGAGCAGTATCAAGGAGAAAACATATTCTTACTCGCTGGCCTGACACTAAAGAGACGCATATATAAAGAAGCACTCCACCAAGAATCAAAAGAAATAGGGAAAAATAAATATTCCCTTATACGACATCCCATGTGATGTCCTCTACATGACATTACCTCATGTCCTCCTGATCCTCTATATGACATTACCTCACCTCCTGATCCTCTATATGACATCGCATCATCTCCTGATCCTCTATATGACATTGCATCATCTCCTGATCCTCTATATGATATCGCATCATCTCCTGATCCTCTATATGACATCGCATCATCTCCTGATCCTCTATATGACATCACATCATCTCCTGATCCTCTATATGACATCAAATCATCTCCTGATCCTCTATATGACATCACATCATCTCCTGATCCTCTATATGACATAACATCATCTCCTGATCCTCTATATGACATCACATCATCTCCTGATCCTCTATATATCACATCACCTTCTGATCCTCTATATGACATCACATCACCTTCTGATCCTCTATGATATCACATCACCTTCTGATCCTCTATGACATCACATCACCTCCTGATCCTGTATATGACATCACATCACCTTCTGATCCTCTATATGACATCACATCATCTCCTAGTCCTCTATATGACATCAAATCATCTCCTGATCCTCTATATGACATCACATCATCTCCTGATCCTCTATATGACATCACATCATCTCCTGATCCTCTATATGACATCACATCATCTCCTGATCCTCTATATGACATCACATCACCTTCTGATCCTCTATGATATCACATCACCTTCTGATCCTCTATGACATCACATCACCTCCTGATCCTGTATATGACATCACATCACCTTCTGATCCTCTATATGACATCACATCATCTCCTAGTCCTCTATATGACATCACATCACCTCCTGATCCTCTATATGACATCACATCACCTTCTGATCCTCTATATGACATCACATCACCTCCTGATCCTCTATATGACATCCCATCACCTCCTGATCCTCTATATGACATCACATCATCTCCTGATCCTCTATATGACATCTCATCACCTCCTGATCCTCTATATGACATCACATCATCTTCTGATCCTCTATATGACATCACATCATCTCCTTGTCCTCTATATGACATCACATCACCTCCTGATCCTCTATATGACATCGCATCATCTCCTGATCCTCTATATGACATCACATCATCTCCTGATCCTCTATATGACATCACATCATCTCCTAGTCCTCTATATGACATCACATCACCTCCTGATCCTCTATATGACATCGCATCATCTCCTGATCCTCTATATGACATCACATCATCTCCTAGTCCTCTATATGACATCACATCACCTCCTGATCCTCTATATGACATCGCATCATCTCCTGATCCTCTATATGACATCACATCATCTCCTGATCCTCTATATGACATCACATCATCTCCTAGTCCTCTATATGACATCACATCACCTCCTGATCCTCTATATGACATCGCATCATCTCCTGATCCTCTATATGACATCACATCATCTCCTAGTCCTCTATATGACATCACATCACCTCCTGATCCTCTATATGACATCACATCATCTCCAGATTCTCTATATGACTCTATCTATCTATCTATGTATCTATCTATCTCACATATTTTTCTGTGTCCTCATGAATGACTAGAGATGAGCTGTCCTAGGTTAAGTCTCTGTATTGTCTGGTTTTCCCTTGCTGACTGTCTCCAGGGGGAAGGCAGATCCTTCAGGTAGGACAGAACTTGCTGAGTAATGTTCTTGCTCCTTTTCTTTGGCTTCTGCTTTGCTTAAGACGTGACGGAGGATTAACATGTTTTTTCACGACACAGAGCGATACAAGGAATCCAGAGTGTCAGGTTTTTCTTGTATGAGGCACCTGTTACCATATTCTGCTTGATGTGCCTGATAGGAAGTCTAGTGTGTGACTGATCGCTCTGTCACCACCCATCCTGCTCGAAAATCATCAAAGGTGTCAAGAAGGACCTTTCCCACAAGGGCATCAGGGCTCAGGCACAAGGCTCAGGCATAAGGTTCAGATACAAGGCTCTGGTGTGAGGCTGAGGGACAAGGCTTAGATACAAGGCTCTGGTGTGAGGCTGAGGGACAAGGCTCAGATACAAGGCTCTGGTGTGAGGCTGAGGGACAAGTTTCAGATACAAGCCTTTGGTGTGAGGCTGAGGGACAAGGCTCAGATACAAGGCTCTGGTGTGAGGCTGAGGGACAAGGCTTAGATACTAGTCTCTGGTGTGAGGCTGAGGAACAAGGCTCAGATACAAGACTCTGGTGTGAGGCTGAGGGACAAGGCTTAGATACTAGGCTCTGGTGTGAGGCTGAGGGACAAGGCTTAGATACTAGGCTCTGGTGTGAGGCTGAGGCACAAGGCTCAGATACAAGACTCTGGTGTGAGGCTGAGGGACAAGGCTTAGATACTAGGCTCTGGTGTGAGGCTGAGGAACAAGGCTCAGATACAAGACTCTGGTGTGAGGCTGAGGGACAAGGCTTAGATACTAGGCTCTGGTGTGAGGCTGAGGGACAAGGCTTAGATACTAGGCTCTGGTGTGAGGTTGAGGGACAAGGCTCAGATACAACACTCTGGCGTGAGGCTGAGGGACAAGACTTAGATACTAGGCTCTGGTGTGAGGCTGAGGGACAAGGCTTAGATACTAGGCTCTGGTGTGAGGCTGAGGGACAAGGCTTAGATACTAGGCTCTGGTGTGAGGCTGAGGGACAAGGCTTAGATACTAGGCTCTGGTTTGAGGCTGAGGCACAAGACTCAGATACAAGGCTCTGGTTCAAGGCTCAGATACAAGGCTCTGTTATAAGGCTCAGATACAAGGTTCTGGTATGAGGCACAGATTCAAGACTCAGATACAAGGCTCTGTTATAAGGCTCAGATACAAGGCTCTAGTATGAGGCTGAGGGACAAGGCTCAGATACAAGGCTATGGTGTGAGTCTGAGGTACAAGGTTCAGATACAAGGCTATGGTGTGAGGCACAGATTCAAGGCTCAGATACAAGGCTCGGTTATAAGGCACAGATACAAGGTTCAGGCATAAAGTTCTGTTATAAGGCTCAGATACAAGGCTCTGGTATGAGACTGAGGGACATGTCTCAGATACAAGGCTCTGTTATAAGGCTCAGATACAAGGCTCAGATACAAGGCTCTGGTATGAGGCTGAGGGACAAGGCTCAGATACAAGGCTCTGGTATGAGGCTGAGGCACAAGGATCAGATACAAGGCTCTGTTATAAGGCTCTGTCATAAGGCTAAGATACAAGGCTCTGCTATGAGGCACATATTCAAGGCTGAGATACAAGGCTTTGTTATAAGACTCACACAGAAAGCTCAAATGCAAGGCTCAGGCACAAGGCTTGATATGAGGCTATGGTAGAAAGCTTTGGTATAAGTCCCAGATATAAGGAACAGATACAAGGCATAGACATAAGGCTTTGGTATAAAGCTCAGATATAAGGCTCTGGAATTAGCCTTAGACACAAGACTCTGGTATAAAATTGTTGCCCCATGTCTTGGGTTAGAGCACTGAGTAGAGTTAGATGGTGTATGATGGTGCCCCATAATTTGGGTTAGAGCACTGAATAGGGTTAGATGGTATAAGATGGTGCTCTTGTCTTGGTTTAGAGTACTGAGTATGGTTAGATGGTGTAAGATGGTGTCCATGTCTTGGGTTAGAGCAATGAGTAGGGTTAGATGCTATAAGATGGTGCCCATGTCTTGTCTTAGAGCACTGAGTAGGATTAGATGGTATATGATGGTGCCCCATAGTTTGGGTTAGAGCACTAAATAGGGTTAGATGGTATAAGATGGTGCTCTTGTCTTAGTTTAGAGTACTGAGTATGGTTAGATGGTGTAAGATGGTGTCCATGTCTTGGGTTAGAGAAATGAGTAGTGTTAGATGGTATAAGATGGTGCTCTTGTCATGGTTTAGAACACTGAGTAAGGTTAGATGCTATAAGATGGTGCCCATGTCTTGTCTTAGAGCACTGAGTAGGGTTAGATGGTATATGATGGTGCCCCATAGTTTGGGTTAGAGCACTAAATAGGGTTAGATGGTATAAGATGGTGCTCTTGTCTTAGTTTAGAGTACTGAGTATGGTTAGATGGTGTAAGATGGTGTCCATGTCTTGGGTTAGAGAAATGAGTAGGGTTAGATGGTATAAGATGGTGCTCTTGTCGTGGTTTAGAACACTGAGTAAGGTTAGATGGTGTAAGATGGTGCCCATGTCTTGGGTTAGAGCACTGAGTAGGGTTAGAAGGTATAATATGGTGCCCATGTCTTGGGTTAGAGCACTGAGTAGAGTTAGATGGTGTAAGATGGTGCCCATGTCTTGGGTTAGAGCACTGAATAGGGTTAGATGGCATAAGATGCTTTCCTTTGTCTTGGTTTAGAGCACTAAGTAGGGTTAGATGGTGTAAGACGGTGTCCATGACTTGTGTTATTGACTTTTTTCTTCTCTCCCCCTTCACAGTGTGTTTAGCAGGCATTGTGAGGACAGAGAATGGTGTCTCAGCAGTCCTGGGATTAGATGTTTCTCTTACATGTTATTATGAAGCCCAAGAAAAAGAGAAGGTTACTCAAGTTATCTGGTCAAAGAAATTCATAAATGGTCAGAACCTGCAGATTGCCATCCTGAACACGGAGTTTGGGGCTCATGTAACTCAGGAATATGAAGGACGAGTGAAGGAAAAATCTCCCCTAACTCCAGAAGATGGGACAATAATCCTGAAGAACGTGGTCCAGGCAGATGAAGGAGTCTACCAGTGTCGGGTCTACACCTTCCCAGCAGGAAACTTTGAGGCTGATGTGGCACTGAAGGTGCTTGGTAAGGACAGACTTTGTGTAACTTGCACCATGTGAGGTGGGCAGGAATTGTATATACATGTATATAATGACTAGAGATAGTCCAGCTACTGCAAGTGGTGTGGGTGGGTACACTTAGAGGGCGCACAGTAGTCTGGGTGGGATACAGAGAAGGGGTGTACATTGGTGTGGGACGAATACACATAAAGAGTGTACAATGGTGGGCATACACATAGACGGTGCACAGTGCGGTGGTGGGGATTCACGTATGGGGCGCAGAGTGGAGTGAGTGGGATACACATATGGGAGAGTACAGTGGGTTGGAAAGGATACACATAGGGGGCCTACAGTGGGTCGTGTAGACATCCTCTCCACATTTCTCTGCATTAGTCTTATAATTGTGCTCAATTCTCCATGTTCTAGGCTGCTTAACTTATATGTTCCACAGGTGGGTAGGTTCTAGGTTTATTGTATAATGAAGACCCTCACCTCTACATCTCTCGGTATAGGGGCAGTGGGTTTTTCTCATGGTTCTCATTGATCTCTTTTCTTCTGTTGTCTAGTTCCACCTCTGCCAACGCTGAACCCTGGTTCTCCTCTGGTGGAGGGTGTCGGGCTGACCCTGGCTGCATCCTGTACAGCTGAAGGGAACCCTGCGCCCAGCCTGACCTGGGAAACCGAAGTGTCTGGGACCAATACATCTAAGACATATTCTCACACTCGATCTGCCTCAGTGACTAGTGAATTTTCTGTTGTTCCAACTCGTAGTATGCACAAGAAGCTGCTGACCTGTGTGGTGTCGCACCCTGTGTTCCAGCAGGAGAAGAGGATCACACATGTGCTGGAGGTGGAATGTAAGTACATACACACGTGGACAAAATTATTGGTCCCCTCCCTCGTTTAATGAAAGAAAACCCCACAATGGTCACAGAAATAACTGGAATCTGACAAAAGTAATAATATATAACAATTCTATGACAATGAACAAATGAAAGTCAGACATTGCTTTCCAACCAGGCTGCAACATGAAACAGGCCTGGACAGAAATGAGGGTTCCCTTAATATTTAGTTGCACAACCTTTTGAGGCAATCCATGCAATCAGACGATTCCTGTAACTGGCAATGAGACTTCTGCACCTCTCAGCAGGGATTTTGGCCGCTCCTCATGAGCAAACTGCTCCAGTTGTCTCGGGTGTGAAGGGGGCCTTTTCCAGACGGCATGTTTCAGCTCCTTCCAATAGGATTTAGGTCAGGGCTCATAGAAGGCCACTTCAGAATAGTCCAATGTTTTCCTCTTAGCCATTCTTGGGGGTTTTTAGCTGTGTTTTGGGTCATTATCCTGTTGCAAGACCCATGACCTGCAACTGAGACCAAGCTTTCTAACACTGGGCAGCACATTTCTCTCTAGAATCCCTTGATAGTCTTGAGATTTCATTGTACCCTGCACAGATTCAAGACACCCTGTGCCAGATGCAGCAAAGCAGCCCCAGAACATAACAGAGCCTCCTCCATGTGTTACAGTAGGGACAGTGTTCTTTTCAAGATAGGCTTCATTTTTCCGTCTGTGAACATAGAGCTGATGTGCCTTGTCAAAAATTTGTTTTTTTTGTCTCATCTGTCCATAGGACATTCTCCCAGAAGCTTTGTGGCTTGTCAACATGGAGTTTGGCAAATTCCAGTTTTGTCAGATTCAAGTTATTTCTGTGACCATTGTGGGTTTTTCTTTCATTAAATGAGGGGTACCAACAATTTTGTCCACGTGTGTACATGTTTTGCACCCCAGGCTTTCCTGGCATACATACATACCAGTGCTGTTTAGTACAGAATATACTACTACATCCTCTCCATTTTCCCAACAGACCTTGCTGATGTCACCATACAAGGTCATGAACACTGGTTTGTGGGAAAAACTGATGCAGTTCTTAAGTGTGTCTGTGATGGACACCCAACACTCCGATACACCTGGTCCAGGTAACGTTTCAATGGTCAGGACTTTTCATTAAAGCTGTCACAAATTTATAGTACAATCTGCCCAACTCCAATCTCCTCTGTTCTCCTCCAAACCACTCTAACCTCCTGCAGACACCTCTATCTCCCTCCTGACCCTTCTGTCCAATTTCAGACTTCTCTGTGCCCTACAGACTGTTCTATCCATGTCCAAACTCTTCTGTTCTTTAAAACACAGTGTATGACACTGTCAGGGCTCCTAGGACTATATATCTATAATACATAGTGTATGACACTGTCAGGGCTCCTAGGACTATATATCTATAATACATAGTGTATGACACTGTCAGGGCTCCTAGGACTATATATCTATAATACATAGTGTATGACACTGTCAGGGCTCCTAGGACTATATATCTATAATACATAGTGTATGACACTGTCAGGGCTCCTAGGACTATATATCTATAATACATAGTGTATGACACTGTCAGGGCTCCTAGTACTATATATCTATAATACATAGTCTATGACACTGTCAAGACTCCTAGGACTATATATCTATAATACATAGTGTATGACACTGTCAGGACTCCTAGGACTATATATCTATAATACATAGTGTATGACACTGTCAGGGCTCCTAGTCTATATATCTATAATACATAGTGTATGACACTGTCAGGACTCCGAGGACTATATATCTATAGTACATAGTGTATGACACTGTCAGGGCTCCTAGGACTATATATCTATAAAACATTGTGTATGACACTGTCAGGGATCGTAGGGCTATATATCTATAATACATAGTGTGTGACACTGTCAGGGCTCCTAGGACTATATATCTATAATACATAGTGTATGACACTGTCAGGGCTCCTAGGACTATATATCTATAATACATAGTGTATGACACTGTCAGGACTCCTAGGACTATATATCTATAATACATAGTGTATGACACTGACAGGGCTCATAGGACTATATATTTATAAAACATAGTGTGGGCCGTGTTGGAACTGGGCCTGCACAACCAGGGTAGAACTGGAACCTGGCCTTGCTGCTTTTCTGGACAGAACATTGACCCTGTGGGCCATGAAAGCCATGTATTATCCCTAATCTGGCGTATCCAAGGAAAGGCACGTGTTCTCCGACACGTAGTGATATAAAGCAGGACTAGCCTCAGAGAGAAAAAATGGTAACTAGGAAAGGAAGAGGAATCCACTAAGTGGTACAGAGGTGATTGCACAACCAGGAGACTGGCCAGTTAAGTTGCTTATTCCACATACTATCCTTATTCTACATTCTATCCTTATTCCACATACTATCCTTATTCTACATTCTATCCTTATTCTACATACTATCCTTATTCTACATGGTATCCTTATTCTACATGCTATCCTTATTCTACATGTTATCCTTATTCTACATACTATCCTTATTCTACATGCTACCCTTATTCTACATGTTATTCTTATTCTACATGCTATCCTTATATCACATGTTATCCTTATTCTACATGTTATTCTTATTCTACATGCTACCCTTATTCTACATACTATCCTTATTCTACATGTTATCCTTATTCTACATACTATCCTTATTCTACATGTTATCCTTATTCTACATGCTATCCTTATTCTACATGTTATCCTTATTCTACATACTATCCTTATTCTATATGCTACCCTTATTCTACATGTTATTCTTATTCTACATGCTATCCTTATATCACATGTTATCCTTATTCTACATGTTATCCTTATTCTACATGCTACCCTTATTCTACATGCTACACTTATTCTACATGCTACCCTTATTCTACATGCTATCCTTATTCCACATTCTATCCTTAATCTACATGCTATCCTTATTCTACATGCTACCCTTATTCTACATGCTACCCTTATTCTACATGTTATTCTTATTCTACATACTATCCTTATTCTACATGTTATCCTTATTCTACATACTATCCTTATTCTACATGCTATCCTTATTCTACATGCTATCCTTATTCTACATGGTATCCTTATTCTACATGCTATCCTTATTCTACATGTTATCCTTATTCTACATACTATCCTTATTCTACATGCTACCCTTATTCTACATGTTATTCTTATTCTACATGCTATCCTTATATCACATGTTATCCTTATTCTACATGTTATTCTTATTCTACATGCTATCCTTATTCTACATACTATCCTTATTCTACATGCTACCCTTATTCTACATACTATCCTTATTCTACATGTTATCCTTATTCTACATACTATCCTTATTCTACATGTTATCCTTATTCTACATGCTATCCTTATTCTACATGTTATCCTTATTCTACATACTATCCTTATTCTATATGCTACCCTTATTCTACATGTTATCCTTATTCTACATGTTATCCTTATTCTACATGTTATCCTTATTCTACATGCTACACTTATTCTACATGCTACCCTTATTCTACATGCTATCTTTATTCTACATGCTATCCTTATTCTACATGTTATATTTATTCTGCATGCTATCCTTATTCTACATGCTATCCTTATTCTACATGTTATCCTTATTCTACATGTTATCCTTATTCTACATGTTATCCTTGTTCCACATTCTATCCTTAATCTACATGTTATCCTTATTCTACATGTTATCCTTATTCTACATGCTATCCTTATTCTACATGTTATCCTTATTCTACATGTTATCCTTATTCTACATGCTACCCTTATTCTACATGCTACCCTTATTCTACATGTTATCCTTATTCTACATGTTATCCTTATTCTACATGCTACCCTTATTCTACATGCTACCCTTATTCTACATGTTATCCTTATTCTACATGTTATCCTTATTCTACATGCTACCCTTATTCTACATGCTATCCTTATTCTACATGCTATCCTTATTCTACATGCTATCCTTATTCTACATGCTATCCTTATTCTACATACTATCCTTATTCTACATGCTACCCTTATTCTACATGTTATATTTATTCTACATGCTATCCTTATTCTACATGCTACCCTTATTCTACATGTTATTCTTATTCTACATGCTACCCTTATTCTACATGCTACCCTTATTCTACATGCTACCCTTATTCTACATACTATCCTTATTCTACATGTTATATTTATTCTATATACTATCCTTAATCTACATACTATCCTTATTCTACATACTATCCTTATTCTACATACTATCCTTATTCTACATGCTATTCTTATTCTACATGCTATTCTTATTCTACATGCTATCCTTATTCTACATGCTATCCTTAATCTACATGCTATCCTTATTCCACATTCTATCCTTAATCTACATGCTATCCTTATTCTACATGCTACCCTTATTCTACATGCTATCCTTATTCTACATGCTATCCTTATTCTACATGTTATCTTTATTCTACATGCTATCCTTATTCTACATGCTATCCTTATTCTACATGCTATCCTTATTCTACATGCTATTCTTATTCTACATGCTATCCTTATTCTACATGTTATCCTTATTCTACATGCTATCCTTGTTCCATGTGCTATCCTTTTTTACATACTATCCTTATTCTACAAGCTATCCTTATTCTACATACTATAATTATTCTACAAGCTATCCTTGTTCTATGAGCTAGCCTTTTTTACATGCTATCCTTGTTCCATGTGCTATCCTTTTTTACATACTATCCTTATTCTACAAGCTATCCTTATTCTACATACTATAATTATTCTACAAGCTATCCTTGTTCTATGAGCTAGCCTTTTTTACATGCTATCCTTGTTCCATGTGCTATCCTTTTTTACATACTATCCTTTTCTACAAGCTATCCTCGGTCTACGTGAAATCCTTGTTCCGTGTGCTATCCTTATTCTACATGTTATCCTTATTCTACATGTTATCCTTATTCTACATACTATCCTTATTCTACATGCTATCCTTATTCTATATGCTATCCTTATTCTACATGCTACCCTTATTCTACATGCTACCCTTATTCTACATTGCTATCCTTATTCTACATGTTATCCTTGTTCCACATTCTATCCTTATTCTACATACTATCCTTATTCTACATGCTATCCTTGTTCCATGTGCTATCCTTTTTTACATACTATCCTTATTCTACAAGCTATTCTCGGTCTATGTGAAATCCTTGTTCCGTGTGCTATCCTTATTCTACATACTATCCTTATTCTACATACTATCCTTATTCTACATGCTATCCTTATTCTACATACTATCCTTATTCTACATGTTATCCTTATTCTACATACTATCCTTATTCTACATGTTATCCTTATTCTACATGCTATCCTTATTCTACATGTTATCCTTATTCTACATACTATCCTTATTCTATATGCTACCCTTATTCTACATGTTATTCTTATTCTACATGCTATCCTTATATCACATGTTATCCTTATTCTACATGTTATCCTTATTCTACATGCTACCCTTATTCTACATGTTATCCTTATTCTACATGTTATCCTTATTCTACATGTTATCCTTATTCTACATGTTATCCTTATTCTACATGCTACACTTATTCTACATGCTACCCTTATTCTACATGCTATCCTTATTCCACATTCTATCCTTAATCTACATGCTATCCTTATTCTACATGCTACCCTTATTCTACATGCTACCCTTATTCTACATGTTATTCTTATTCTACATACTATCCTTATTCTACATGTTATCCTTATTCTACATACTATCCTTATTCTACATGGTATCCTTATTCTACATGCTATCCTTATTCTACATGTTATCCTTATTCTACATACTATCCTTATTCTACATGCTACCCTTATTCTACATGTTATTCTTATTCTACATGCTATCCTTATATCACATGTTATCCTTATTCTACATGTTATTCTTATTCTACATGCTACCCTTATTCTACATACTATCCTTATTCTACATGTTATCCTTATTCTACATACTATCCTTATTCTACATGTTATCCTTATTCTACATGCTATCCTTATTCTACATGTTATCCTTATTCTACATACTATCCTTATTCTATATGCTACCCTTATTCTACATGTTATTCTTATTCTACATGCTATCCTTATATCACATGTTATCCTTATTCTACATGCTACCCTTATTCTACATGTTATCCTTATTCTACATGTTATCCTTATTCTACATGTTATCCTTATTCTACATGCTACACTTATTCTACATGCTACCCTTATTCTACATGCTATCTTTATTCTACATGCTATCCTTATTCTACATGTTATATTTATTCTGCATGCTATCCTTATTCTACATGCTATCCTTATTCTACATGTTATCCTTATTCTACATGTTATCCTTATTCTACATGTTATCCTTGTTCCACATTCTATCCTTAATCTACATGTTATCCTTATTCTACATGTTATCCTTATTCTACATGCTATCCTTATTCTACATGTTATCCTTATTCTACATGTTATCCTTATTCTACATGCTACCCTTATTCTACATGCTACCCTTATTCTACATGTTATCCTTATTCTACATGTTATCCTTATTCTACATGCTACCCTTATTCTACATGCTATCCTTATTCTACATGCTATCCTTATTCTACATGCTATCCTTATTCTACATGCTATCCTTATTCTACATACTATCCTTATTCTACATGCTACCCTTATTCTACATGTTATATTTATTCTACATGCTATCCTTATTCTACATGCTACCCTTATTCTACATGTTATTCTTATTCTACATGCTACCCTTATTCTACATGCTACCCTTATTCTACATACTATCCTTATTCTACATGTTATATTTATTCTATATACTATCCTTAATCTATATACTATCCTTATTCTACATACTATCCTTATTCTACATACTATCCTTATTCTACATGCTATTCTTATTCTACATGCTATTCTTATTCTACATGCTATCCTTATTCTACATGCTATCCTTAATCTACATGCTATCCTTATTCCACATTCTATCCTTAATCTACATGCTATCCTTATTCTACATGCTACCCTTATTCTACATGCTATCCTTATTCTACATGCTATCCTTATTCTACATGTTATCTTTATTCTACATGCTATCCTTATTCTACATGCTATCCTTATTCTACATGCTATCCTTATTCTACATGCTATTCTTATTCTACATGCTATCCTTATTCTACATGTTATCCTTATTCTACATGCTATCCTTGTTCCATGTTCTATCCTTTTTTACATACTATCCTTATTCTACAAGCTATCCTTATTCTACATGCTATAATTATTCTACAAGCTATCCTTGTTCTATGAGCTAGCCTTTTTTACATGCTATCCTTGTTCCATGTGCTATCCTTTTTTACATACTATCCTTATTCTACAAGCTATCCTTATTCTACATACTATAATTATTCTACAAGCTATCCTTGTTCTATGAGCTAGCCTTTTTTACATGCTATCCTTGTTCCATGTGCTATCCTTTTTTACATACTATCCTTTTCTACAAGCTATCCTCGGTCTACGTGAAATCCTTGTTCCGTGTGCTATCCTTATTCTACTTGTTATCCTTATTCTACATGTTATCCTTATTCTACATACTATCCTTATTCTACATGCTATCCTTATTCTATATGCTATCCTTATTCTACATGCTACCCTTATTCTACATGCTACCCTTATTCTACATTGCTATCCTTATTCTACATGTTATCCTTGTTCCACATTCTATCCTTATTCTACATACTATCCTTATTCTACATGCTATCCTTGTTCCATGTGCTATCCTTTTTTACATACTATCCTTATTCTACAAGCTATTCTCGGTCTATGTGAAATCCTTGTTCCGTGTGCTATCCTTATTCTACATACTATCCTTATTCTACATACTATCCTTATTCTACATGCTATCCTTATTCTACATACTATCCTTATTCTACATGCTATCCTTATTCTACATGCTATCCTTGTTCCACATTCTATCCTTATTCTCGGTCTATGTGAAATCTTTGTTCCATGTGCTATCCTTTTTTACATGGTATCCTTGTTCCATGTGCTATCCTTATTCTACATGCTATCCTTATTCTACATGTTATCCTTATTCTACATGCTATCCTTATTCTACATGTTATCCTTATTCTACATGTTATCCTTATTCTACATGTTATCCTTATTCTACATACTATCCTTATTCTACTTGTTATCCTTATTCTACATGCTACCCTTATTCTACATGTTATTCTTATTCTACATGCTATCCCTATTCTACATGTTATTCTTATTCTATATGCTATCCTTATTCTACATGTTATCCTTATTCTACATGCTATCCTTATTCTACATGCTATCCTTATTCTATATGCTATCCTTATTCTACATGTTATCCTTATTCTACATGCTATAATTATTCTACAAGCTATCCTTGTTCTATGAGCTAGCCTTTTTTACATGCTATCCTTGTTCCATGTGCTATCCTTTTTTACATACTATCCTTATTCTACAAGCTATCCTTATTCTACATACTATAATTATTCTACAAGCTATCCTTGTTCTATGAGCTAGCCTTTTTTACATGCTATCCTTGTTCCATGTGCTATCCTTTTTTACATACTATCCTTTTCTACAAGCTATCCTCGGTCTACGTGAAATCCTTGTTCCGTGTGCTATCCTTATTCTACATGTTATCCTTATTCTACATGTTATCCTTATTCTACATACTATCCTTATTCTACATGCTATCCTTATTCTATATGCTATCCTTATTCTACATGCTACCCTTATTCTACCTTCTACCCTTATTCTACATTGCTATCCTTATTCTACATGTTATCCTTGTTCCACATTCTATCCTTATTCTACATACTATCCTTATTCTACATGCTATCCTTGTTCCATGTGCTATCCTTTTTTACATACTATCCTTATTCTACAAGCTATTCTCGGTCTATGTGAAATCCTTGTTCCGTGTGCTATCCTTATTCTACATACTATCCTTATTCTACATACTATCCTTATTCTACATGCTATCCTTGTTCCATGTGCTATCCTTTTTTACATACTATCCTTATTCTACAAGCTATTCTCGGTCTATGTGAAATCCTTGTTCCGTGTGCTATCCTTATTCTACATACTATCCTTATTCTACATACTATCCTTATTCTACATACTATCCTTATTCTACATGCTATCCTTATTCTACATACTATCCTTATTCTACATGCTATCCTTGTTCCACATTCTATCCTTATTCTCGGTCTATGTGAAATCTTTGTTCCATGTGCTATCCTTTTTTACATGGTATCCTTGTTCCATGTGCTATCCTTATTCTACATGCTATCCTTATTCTACATACTATCCTTATTCTACATGTTATCCTTATTCTACATACTATCCTTATTCTACATGTTATCCTTATTCTACATGCTATCCTTATTCTACATGTTATCCTTATTCTACATGCTATCCTTATTCTACATGTTATCCTTATTCTACATGCTATCCTTATTCTACATGTTATCCTTATTCTACATGCTATCCTTATTCTACATGCTATTCTTATTCTACATGCTATCCTTAATCTACATACTATCCTTATTCCACATTCTATCCTTAATCTACATGTTATATTTATTCTACATGCTATCCTTATTCTACATGCTATCCTTATTCTACATGCTATCCTTATTCTACATGCTATCCTTATTCTACATGCTATCCTTATTCTACATGTTATCCTTATTCTACATGCTATCCTTGTTCCATGTGCTATCCTTTTTTACATACTATCCTTATTCTACAAGCTATCCTCGGTCTACGTGAAATCCTTGTTCCGTGTGCTATCCTTATTCTACATGCTATCCTTATTCTACATGTTATTCTTGTTCCATGTGCTATCCTTTTTTACATACTATCCTTTTCTACAAGCTATCCTCGGTCTACGTGAAATCCTTGTTCCGTGCGCTATCCTTATTCTACATGTTATCCTTATTCTACATGCTATCCTTATTCTACATGCTATCCTTATTCTACATGCTATCCTTATTCTATATGCTATCCTTATTCTACATGCTGTCCTTATTCTACATGTTATCCTTATTCTACATGCTACCCTTATTCTACATGCTACCCTTATTCTACATTGCTATCCTTATTCTACATGCTACCCTTATTCTACATTGCTATCCTTATTCTACATGCTATCCTTATTCTACATGTTATCCTTGTTCCACATTCTATCCTTATTCTACATGCTATCCTTATTCTACATGCTATCCTTATTCTACATGCTATCCTTATTCTTCATGTTTTTCTTGTTCCACATTCTATCCTTATTCTCGGTCTATGTGAAATCTTTGTTCCATGTGCTATCCTTTTTTACATGTTATCCTTGTTCCACATTCTATCCTTATTCTACATGCTATCCTTATTCTACATGCTATCCTTGTTCCATGTGCTATCCTTTTTTACATACTATCCTTATTCTACAAGCTATCCTCGGTCTATGTGAAATCCTTGTTCCGAGTACTATCCTTATTCTACATACTATCCTTATTCTACATACTATCCTTATTCTACATACTATCCTTATTCTACATGCTATCCTTATTCTACATACTATCCTTATTCTACATGCTATCCTTATTCTACATACTATCCTTATTCTACATGCTATCCTTGTTCCACATTCTATCCTTATTCTCGGTCTATGTGAAATCTTTGTTCCATGTGCTATCCTTTTTTACATGGTATCCTTGTTCCATGTGCTATCCTTATTCTACATGCTATCCTTATTCTACATACTATCCTTATTCTACATGTTATCCTTATTCTACATACTATCCTTATTCTACATGTTATCCTTATTCTACATGCTATCCTTATTCTACATATTATCCTTATTCTACATGCTATCCTTATTCTACATGTTATCCTTATTCTACATGCTATCCTTATTCTACATGTTATCCTTATTCTACATGCTATCCTTATTCTACATGCTATTCTTATTCTACATGCTATCCTTAATCTACATACTATCCTTATTCCACATTCTATCCTTAATCTACATGTTATATTTATTCTACATGCTATCCTTATTCTACATGCTATCCTTATTCTACATGCTATCCTTATTCTATATGCTATCCTTATTCTACATGCTATCCTTAATCTACATACTATCCTTATTCCACATTCTATCCTTAATCTACATGTTATATTTATTCTACATGCTATCCTTATTCTACATGCTATCCTTATTCTACATGCTATCCTTATTCTACATGCTATCCTTATTCTATATGCTATCCTTATTCTACATGCTATCCTTATTCTACATGTTATCCTTATTCTACATGCTATCCTTGTTCCATGTGCTATCCTTTTTTACATACTATCCTTATTCTACAAGCTATCCTCGGTCTACGTGAAATCCTTGTTCCGTGTGCTATCCTTATTCTACATGCTATCCTTATTCTACATGTTATTCTTATTCTACATACTATCCTTATTCTACATGCTATCCTTATTCTACATACTATCCTTATTCTACATGCTATCCTTGTTCCACATTCTATCCTTATTCTCGGTCTATGTGAAATCTTTGTTCCATGTGCTATCCTTTTTTACATGGTATCCTTGTTCCATGTGCTATCCTTATTCTACATGCTATCCTTATTCTACATACTATCCTTATTCTACATGTTATCCTTATTCTACATACTATCCTTATTCTACATGTTATCCTTATTCTACATGCTATCCTTATTCTACATGTTATCCTTATTCTACATGCTATCCTTATTCTACATGTTATCCTTATTCTACATGCTATCCTTATTCTACATGTTATCCTTATTCTACATGCTATCCTTATTCTACATGCTATTCTTATTCTACGTGCTATCCTTAATCTACATACTATCCTTATTCCACATTCTATCCTTAATCTACATGTTATATTTATTCTACATGCTATCCTTATTCTACATGCTATCCTTATTCTACATGCTATCCTTATTCTATATGCTATCCTTATTCTACATGCTATCCTTATTCTACATGTTATCCTTATTCTACATGCTATCCTTGTTCCATGTGCTATCCTTTTTTACATACTATCCTTATTCTACATGCTATCCTTATTCTACATGTTATTCTTGTTCCATGTGCTATCCTTTTTTACATACTATCCTTTTCTACAAGCTATCCTCGGTCTACGTGAAATCCTTGTTCCGTGTGCTATCCTTATTCTACATGTTATCCTTATTCTACATGCTATCCTTATTCTACATGCTATCCTTATTCTACATGCTATCCTTATTCTATATGCTATCCTTATTCTACATGCTGTCCTTATTCTACATGTTATCCTTATTCTACATGCTACCCTTATTCTACATGCTACCCTTATTCTACATTGCTATCCTTATTCTACATGCTGTCCTTATTCTACATGTTATCCTTATTCTACATGCTACCCTTATTCTACATGCTACCCTTATTCTACATTGCTATCCTTGTTCCACATTCTATCCTTATTCTACATGCTATCCTTATTCTACATGCTATCCTTGTTCCACATTCTATCCTTATTCTACATGCTATCCTTATTCTACATGTTATCCTTATTCTACATACTATCCTTATTCTTCATGTTATTCTTGTTCCACATTCTATCCTTATTCTTGGTCTATGTGAAATCTTTGTTCCATGTGCTATCCTTTTTTACATGGTATCCTTGTTCCATGTGCTATCCTTATTCTACAAGCTATTACAAGATATTACACACATAGACACACACACGATACAAGGATATTACACACACACGATACAAGGATATTACACACACACAATACAAGGATATTACACACACACACACACAAGGATATTACACACACACACACACAATACAAGGATATTACACACACACACAATACGAGGATATTACACACACGATACAAGGATATTACATACACACACAATACAAGGATATTACATACACACACACACACACACACACGGATATTACACACACACACACACACACACACACATACAAGGATATTACACACACACACAATACGAGGATATTACACACACGATACAAGGATATTACATACACACACAATACAAGGATATTACATACACACACACACACACACACACAATACGAGGATATTACACACACGATACAAGGATATTACATACACACACACACACAATACAAGGATATTACACACACACGATACAAGGATATTACATACACACACAATACAAGGATATTACATACACACACACACACACACACACACACACACACACACACACACACACAATACAAGGATATTACCCCTCCCACACACACACACATCACCCCTCCCTTCCCCAGGTAAGAAAATGGATAGTCTTTAGAGAAGATTTCTATGCTTGTTTTTTGTGTGAGCCACGGATTCCAGCTTTTTGCAAAATGCTCGACTGCATGTGAACATGGATCTATTGGCCCCCGGCTCCTTATAATCGTCCATGCCGGGGTCACCTACGATCTCACAACACCTGATGTCAGGTCCAGACAAACCCCTGTTTTCTGCCAAACCAGCAAGTCTGTGGGAAAGTTGAGCCTTGAGATTCTGGCTGGACCAGTTCATGATGATGTCATCGGCCACACCTCTCCATGCGAGTTGCTACTTGTGTCCATGAAGACAACTCCTGTTACTCTGGGGTAACTCCTTCACTGCCAGACACTGGGGGTACTTACCTAGACATTGCGCCTATTGTGTTACAATGTATCACTCAGCTCCCACAGATTCTGTTCAGAGAGTTCTGTTATCACCCCAGGGCCCCCCCCTCAGCTCAGTTTCTATACACGAGATCAAACCAGGGCGCTACTTCATTTATGTGTTTCTCTCAACCAGTCCTGCGTATATGGACAGATGTGGCAGAGTTGTAATGTATGCTGTTACATAGGACTACAGGGATTCCCACTGCAGCCCCATGTAATAATAACCTGCGACCTTCCCTTATTTCCAGGGTCAATGGTTCACTCTCCAAAGATCTAAGGACAGAAGGAAACCAGCTGAGCTTTACAGAACCGATCCGTGCAGAGGACGCTGGGGTCTACATCTGCGAGGCTACCAATGGTCGCACCAGTAGACAAGCCAGAGCCACCGTTACCATCACAGGTAGATTAAATATCACAGGTGGGGGGGCATTACCATAGGTTGGGGTAATTAGGGTGTCATCTGTTCACCTCTTGAGTTTCCTGTTTCTTTCCAACTCTTTGGATGCCTATCTCTGTCCATCTCTTGGTTTGCCAGTCTCTGTCCTGCTTTTAGGTTTCCTTTCTCTATCCACCTCCTAGGATGTCTGCCTATGTCCACTTCTTGGGATGTCTCACTTTGTTCACCTCTTGGGATTCTTTCTCTCTGTCCACACCTTGGCAAGCCTCTCTTTCTCCATCTCTTGGGATGCCTCTCTGTAACTACCTCTTGGAAAGTCTTTCTTTCCACCTCTATGGATGCTTGTCTCTGTCCACCTCTTGGGAAGCCTCTCTCTGTCCACCTCTATGGATGCTTGTCTCTGTCCACCTCTTGGGAATCCTCTCTCTGTCCACACCTTGGTAAGCCTTTCTCTGTCCACCTCTTGGGAAGCCTCTCTCTATCCACCTCTTGGGAAGCCTCTCTCTGTCCACCTCTTGGGAAGCCTTTCTCTGTCCACCTCTTGGGAAGCCTCTCTCTATCCACCTCTTGCGATGCTTGTCTTTGTCCACCTCTTGGGAAGACTCTCTCTGTCCACACCTTGGTAAGCCTTTCTCTGTCCACCTCTTGGGAAGCCTCTCTCTATACACCTCTTGGTAAGCCTTTCTCTGTCCACCTCTTGGGAAGCCTTTCTCTGTCCACCTCTTGGGAAGCCTCTCTCTATCCACCTCTTGGGAAGCCTCTCTCTGTCCACACCTTGGTAAGCTTTTCTCTATCCACCTCTTGGGAAGCCTCTCTCTGTCCACCTCTTGCGATGCTTGTCTTTGTCCACCTTTTGGGATGACTCTCTCTGTCCACACCTTGGTAAGCCTCTCTCTGTGTTTTAGTGCTTGCAGGTGATCAGGGTTGACATGCTAAAAGTTTTAGGGCTTCCAGGTGATCAGCTTTGACATTCTGGGGGTTGTGGTGATCTTGTGGGATCAGCCTGACATTCTGGGGCTTGTGGTGATCTTGGGGATCAGCGTGACATTCTGGGGCTTGTGGTGACCTCGGGAGAGCAGTCTGACCTTCTGGGAGTTGTGGTTATCTCGTGGGATCATACCGGGCAATCTTGTGGGTTCAGATCTGACATTCTGGGGGTTGTGGTGATCTTGGGGATCAGACCTGACACTCTGGTATTGTGGTGATCTTGTGGGTTCGGCCTAAGATTCTGGGGGTTGTGGTGATTTCAGAGATCAGACCTCACATTCTAGTGTTGTGGTTATCTCGTGGGATCAGCCTGACATCATAGGGGTTGTGGTGATCTTGGGGATCAGACCTGACACTCTGGTGTTGTGGTGATCTCATGGGATCAGTCTGACATTCTATGGGTTAGGGATGTCATCTGAAGGTCCAGGGCCCTTCATTGTAGAGCCCAGCTGTGAGGAGGTAACTACAGATAACTTCAACATTATTCTTTTCTTCTCCAGTCAGTGAACCCCGTAACGTGGACATCATGTCAGTCTCCTTGGTATCTGTGGCGATAGTGACGGCGCTCCTGGTGCTCATACTGGTGATAATTGTGATCCTAGTGAACCGTCATCACAAGAGGAAGACAAAGAGACTGTCAGAGAAAATGTGAGTCTTGGAGAGGGTGACAATATGTGACTGAGCCCCAGCTGTGTCCATGTAATGGTGGAGTGGTCAGTGCTGTGTCCGTGTGATGGTGGAGCGGTCAGTGCTGTGTCCATGTAATGGTGGAGCGGTCAGTGCAGTGTCCGTGTGATGGTGGATCGGTCAGTGCTGTGTCCGTGTGATGGTGGAGCGGTCAGTGCTGTGTCCATGTAATGGTGGAGCGGTCAGTGCAGTGTCCGTGTGATGGTGGAGTGGTCAGTGCTGTGTCCGTGTGATGGTGGAGCGGTCAGTGCTGTGTCCATGTAATGTTGGAGCGGTCAGTGCAGTGTCCGTGTGATGGTGGAGTGGTCAGTGCTGTGTCCATGTAATGGTGGAGAGGTCAGAGCATTGTCCGTGTCATTGTGGAGCGGTCAGTGCAGTGTCATTGTGATGGTGGAGCGGTCAGTGCAGTGTCAGTGTGATGGTGGAGCGGTCAGTGCTGTGTCATTGTGATGGTGCAGCGGTCAGTGCTGAGTCAGTGTGATGGTAGAGTGGTCAGTGCTGTGTCCATGTGATGGTGGAGCGGTCAGTGCTGTGTCAGTGTGTTGGTGGAGCGGTCAGTGATGTGTCAGTGTGATGGTAGAGTGGTCAGTGCTGTCAGTGTGATGGTGGAGCAGTCAGTGCAGTGTCAGTGTGATGGTGGAGCGGTCAGTGCTGTGTCCATGTGATGGTGGAGCGGTCAGTGCTGTGTCCGTGTGATGGTGGAGCGGTCAGTGCTGTGTCAGTGTGATGGTGGAGCGGTTAGTGATGTGTCAGTGTGATGGTGGAGCGGTCAGTGCTGTGTCCGTGTGATGGTGGAGCGGTCAGTGTTGTGTCAGTGTGATGGTGGAGCGGTCAGTGCTGTGTCCATGTGATGGTGGAGCGGTTAGTGATGTGTCAGTGTGATGGTGGAGCGGTCAGTGATGTGTCAGTGTGATGGTGGAGCGGTCAGTGCTGTGTCCATGTGATGGTGGAGCGGTCAGTGCTGTGTCAGTGTGATGGTGGAGCGGTCAGTGATGTGTCAGTGTGATGGTGGAGCGGTCAGTGCTGTGTCCATGTGATGGTGGAGCGGTCAGTGCTGTGTCAGTGTGATGGTGGAGCGGTCAGTGCTGTGTCAGTGTGATGGTGGAGCGGTCAGTGCTGTGTCCATGTGATGGTGGAGCGGTCAGTGCTGTGTACGTGTGAGGGTGGAGCGGTCAGTGCTGTGTCCGTGTGATGGTGGAGCGGTCAGTGTTGTGTCAGTGTGATGGTGGATCGGTCAGTGCAGTGTCCATGTGATGGTGGAGCGGTCAGTGCTGTGTCCATGTGATGGTGGAGCGGTCAGTGCTGTGTCAGTGTGATGGTGGAGCGGTCAGTGCTTTGTCCGTGTGATGGTGGAGCGGTCAGTGCTGTGTCAGTGTGATGGTGGAGCGGTCAGTGCTGTGTCAGTGTGATGGTGGAGCGGTCAGTGCTTTGTCCGTGTGATGGTGGAGCGGTCAGTGCTGTGTCCGTGTGATGGTGGAGTGGTCAGTGATGTGTCAGTGTGATGGTAGAGCGGTCAGTGCTGTGTCCGTGTGATGGTGGAGCGGTCAGTGCTGTGTCAGTGTGATGGTGGATCGGTCAGTGCAGTGTCCATGTGAAGGTGGAGCGGTCAGTGCAGTGTCCATGTGATGGTGGAGCGGTCAGTGCAGTGTCCATGTGATGGTGGAGCGGTCAGTGCTGTGTCCATGTGATGGTGGAGCGGTCAGTGATGTGTCAGTGTGATGGTGGAGCGGTCAGTGATGTGTCAGTGTGATGGTGGAGCGGTCAGTGCTGTGTCCATGTGATGGTGGAGCGGTCAGTGCTGTGTCAGTGTGATGGTGGAGCGGTCAGTGATGTGTCAGTGTGATGGTAGAGTGGTCAGTGCTGTGTCCATGTGATGGTGGAGCGGTCAGTGCTGTGTCCATGTGATGGTAGAGCGGTCAGTGTTGTGTCCGTGTGATGGTGGAGCGGTCAGTGCTGTGTCCGTGTGATGGTGGAGCGGTCAGTGTTGTGTCCGTGTGATGGTGGAGCGGTCAGTGCAGTGTCCATGTGATGGTGGAGCGGTCAGTGCAGTGTCCGTGTGATGGTGGAGCGGTCAGTGCTGTGTCAGTGTGATGGTGGAGCGGTCAGTGCTGTGTCAGTGTGATGGTGGAGCGGTCAGTGATGTGTCAGTGTGATGGTGGAGCGGTCAGTGCTGTGTCCGTGTGATGGTGGAGCGGTCAGTGTTGTGTCCGTGTGATGGTGGAGCGGTCAGTGCTGTGTCCGTGTGATGGTGGAGCGGTCAGTGTTGCGTCCGTGTGATGGTGGAACGGTCAGTGTTGTGTCCGTGTGAAGGTGGAGCGGTCAGTGCAGTGTCCATGTGATGGTGGAGCGGTCAGTGCTGTGTCCGTGTGATGGTGGAGCGGTCAGTGTTGTGTCCGTGTGATGGTGGAGCGGTCAGTGTTGTGTCCATGTGATGGTGGAGCGGTCAGTGCTGTGTCCATGTGATGGTGGAGCGGTCAGTGCAGTGTCCATTTGATGGTGGAGCGGTCAGTGCTGTGTCAGTGTGATGGTGGAGCGGTCAGTGATGTGTCAGTGTGATGGTGGAGCGGTCAGTGCTGTGTCAGTGTGATGGTGGAGCGGTCAGTGTTGTGTCCGTGTGATGGTGGAGCGGTCAGTGCTGTGTCCGTGTGATGGTGGAGCGGTCAGTGCTGTGTCCGTGTGATGGTGGAGCGGTCAGTGTTGTGTCCGTGTGATGGTGGAACGGTCAGTGTTGTGTCCGTGTGAAGGTGGAGCGGTCAGTGCAGTGTCCATGTGATGGTGGAGCGGTCAGTGCTGTGTCCGTGTGATGGTGGAGCGGTCAGTGTTGTGTCCGTGTGATGGTGGAGCGGTCAGTGTTGTGTCCATGTGATGGTGGAGCGGTCAGTGCTGTGTCCATGTGATGGTGGAGCGGTCAGTGCTGTGTCAGTGTGATGGTGGAGCGGTCAGTGATGTGTCAGTGTGATGGTGGAGTGGTCAGTGCTGTGTCAGTGTGATGGTGGAGCGGTCAGTGCTGTGTCAGTGTGATGGTGGAGCGGTCAGTGATGTGTCAGTGTGATGGTAGAGCGGTCAGTGATGTGTCAGTGTGATGGTAGAGTGGTCAGTGCTGTGTCCATGTGATGGTAGAGCGGTCAGTGCAGTGTCCATATGATGATGGAGCGGTCAGTGCTGTGTCCATGTGATGGTGCAGCGGTCAGTGCTGTGTCCATGTGATGGTGGAGCGATCAGTGCTGTGTCCATGTGATGGTAGAGCGGTCAGTGTTGTGTCCATATGATGGTGGAGCGGTCAGTGCAGTGTCCGTGTGAGGGTGGAGCGGTCAGTGCAGTGTCCATGTGATGGTGGAGCGGTCAGTGCTGTGTCCATGTGATGGTGGAGCGGTCAGTGCAGTGTCCATGTGATGGTGGAGCGGTCAGTGCTGTGTCATTGTGATGGTGGAGCGGTCAGTGCTGTGTCATTGTGATGGTAGAGCGGTCAGTGTTGTGTCCGTGTGATGGTGGAGCGGTCAGTGTTGTGTCCGTGTGATGGTGGAGCGGTCAGTGCTGTGTCATTGTGATGGTGGAGCGGTCAGTGCAGTGTCCATGTGATGGTGGAGCGGTCAGTGCAGTGTCCGTGTGATGGTGGAGCGGTCAGTGCTGTGTCAGTGTGATGGTGGAGCGGTCAGTGCTGTGTCAGTGTGATGGTGGAGCGGTCAGTGATGTGTCAGTGTGATGGTGGAGCGGTCAGTGCTGTGTCCGTGTGATGGTGGAGCGGTCAGTGTTGTGTCCGTGTGATGGTGGAGCGGTCAGTGCTGTGTCCGTGTGATGGTGGAGCGGTCAGTGTTGTGTCCGTGTGATGGTGGAACGGTCAGTGTTGTGTCCGTGTGAAGGTGGAGCGGTCAGTGCAGTGTCCATGTGATGGTGGAGCGGTCAGTGCTGTGTCCGTGTGATGGTGGAGCGGTCAGTGTTGTGTCCGTGTGATGGTGGAGCGGTCAGTGCTGTGTCAGTGTGATGGTGGAGTGGTCAGTGCTGTGTCAGTGTGATGGTGGAGCGGTCAGTGCTGTGTCAGTGTGATGGTGGAGCGGTCAGTGCAGTGTCCATGTGATGGTGAAGCGGTCAGTGCTGTGTCAGTGTGATGGTGGAGTGGTCAGTGCTGTGTCAGTGTGATGGTGGAGCGGTCAGTGCTGTGTCAGTGTGATGGTGGAGCGGTCAGTGATGTGTCAGTGTGATGGTAGAGCGGTCAGTGATTTGTCAGTGTGATGGTAGAGTGGTCAGTGCTGTGTCCATGTGATGGTAGAGTGGTCAGTGCTGTGTCCATATGATGATGGAGCGGTCAGTGCTGTGTCCATGTGATGGTGCAGCGGTCAGTGCTGTGTCCATGTGATGGTGGAGCGGTCAGTGCTGTGTCCATGTGATGGTAGAGTGGTCAGTGCTGTGTCCATATGATGATGGAGCGGTCAGTGTTGTGTCCATATGATGGTGGAGCGGTCAGTGCAGTGTCCGTGTGAGGGTGGAGCGGTCAGTGCAGTGTCCATGTGATGGTGGAGCGGTCAGTGCTGTGTCATTGTGATGGTGGAGCGGTCAGTGCTGTGTCATTGTGATGGTGGAGCGGTCAGTGCTGTGTCATTGTGATGGTAGAGCGGTCAGTGCTGTGTCATTGTGATGGTGGAGCGGTCAGTGCTGTGTCCATGTGATGGTGGAGCGGTCAGTGCTGTGTCATTGTGATGGTGGAGCGGTCAGTGCTGTGTCCATGTGATGGTGGAGCGGTCAGTGCAGTGTCCATGTGATGGTGGAGCGGTCAGTGCTGTGTCATTGTGATGGTGGGAGCGGTCAGTGCTGTGTCAGTGTGATGGTGGAGCGGTCAGTGCAGTGTCCATGTGATGGTGGAGCGGTCAGTGCTGTGTCAGTGTGATGGTGGAGTGGTCAGTGCTGTGTCAGTGTGATGGTGGAGCGGTCAGTGCAGTGTGCATGTGATGGTGAAGCGGTCAGTGCTGTGTCAGTGTGATGGTGGAGTGGTCAGTGCTGTGTCAGTGTGATGGTGGAGCGGTCAGTGCTGTGTCAGTGTGATGGTGGAGCGGTCAGTGATGTGTCAGTGTGATGGTAGAGCGGTCAGTGATGTGTCAGTGTGATGGTAGAGCGGTCAGTGCTGTGTCCATGTGATGGTAGAGCGGTCAGTGCAGTGTCCATATGATGGTGGAGCGGTCAGTGCTGTGTCCATGTGATGGTGGAGCGGTCAGTGCTGTGTCAGTGTGATGGTGGAGCGGTCAGTGCAGTGTCCATATGATGGTGGAGCGGTCAGTGCAGTGTCCGTGTGAGGGTGGAGCGGTCAGTGCAGTGTCCATGTGATGGTGGAGCGGTCAGTGCTGTGTCATTGTGATGGTGGAGCGGTCAGTGCTGTGTCCATGTGATGGTGGAGCGGTCAGTGCAGTGTCCATGTGATGGTGAAGCGGTCAGTGCAGTGTCCATGTGATGGTGGAGCGGTCAGTGCAGTGTCCGTGTGATGGTGGAGCGGTCAGTGCTGTGTCCATGTAATGGTGGAGCGGTCAGTGTTGTGTCCATGTAATGGTGGAGCGGTCAGTGTTGTGTCCATGTGATGGTGGAGCGGTCAGTGCTGTGTCCATGTGATGGTGGAGCGGTCAGTGCAGTGTCCATGTGATGGTGGAGCGGTCAGACCTCATCCTTAGTGGTATGTTTTGTATGGTATATTTCAGTGAGGAGCTTTCAACACTATCCAGACAGACGTCGCGGAGGAGACTGAACTCTAACACAGCCAGCACAGATACAAGGATGCAGGTATGTCCATCCATGAAGGAGAAGACATTTCAGAATATCTCAGGACCACACTGCTGTCCTGAGGATGAAGAAAGTCTCATACTCTGCCCATCACTCGTTGCTACAGTGGATGTTAGAAATGGTTGGAGGCAGTTGGGGTACCTAGTAGAGGATGGCGGCATCTCGGGAAAGGACGAGGCCAGCTGCATTGTCCTCTACTGCAGCAGTGCACCATATACATAGAGACCGAGTGATAACAATTGGTATTTTCTGTGTGTGTTTTAGTTAGAGGAGACCATGCATCTGAGAGGACATCACTCCGACAGCCTGAGGGACCCCAGTATCAGCTCCATGTTGGTAAGCATGTCTTGTATTCACAGGGCCTTGATGTAGTAGACAATGGGGGCAGTTAGACCAGCGCTCACCCTGACTTTACAGGGTATGGGTTTAGGTTAAACACTAGGCCCTTGAGAAATTCCCCATGTAATATAGGGGGATGCAGAGGAACATGAAGCCTTGGTTTCTCCAACAGCTTCTCTTACCTGATGGAACTAGATGGATATGTGTCTCTGAAGTTCTGTCCTATGGGACCTATGTTACTATGTACTTAGCTAGACATGATATTGATGTGATGACAATGTATTGTATTTCTACCAGGGAGAAGAGGCGGACAGGCGTAGCTACTCCACACTGACAACTGTGCGGGAAATAGAGACTCAGACAGAGCTGCTGGCCACAGTTCCAGATGAGGATGTAAAGGAGGAGGATGAGGGAACACAGGAGGAGCCTATGGAAGAGAAAGAACTGGAACTAAGCGAGCGAGGGAGCACAGGAGTCTTGTCCACCCAACCATTCATCAAGCAGGGAATGACCCATTTTTATCAGGAGAATGGGACTCTACGAGCCAAACCAACTACAAATGGGATCTATATAAATGGCCGAGGACACCTCGTATAACTGTGACATAGGAGACTCTTCCATTGTGGTTGAGGAGCACTGACACTATATGGTAACAGACTTGTTTGTGGTGGCATCAGGAGGTTTTTCAGCTGCAGGACAGATGTGGCCAATTGTTAGATTGGATTGTTCCAAGCCATTCCTGCCATCATAAGATCCTGATCCAGTTGTTACCCCCAATAACTCTTTGTTGAATTGTGCACATCCCAATTTGGGGTATTGATGATGACAGAAGCCATGTCAGGTATTACCCCCAGTGATCCAAACACATCTGTCATGTCCATGGACTCTCATCATGTCCCCAGGACTGAAAGTTTGACATCTAAAATCCCTTGACAAGAGCATTCTGAATTTTACTCATCTGGGTCAGGAACAGACTGTGCCTTGCTGGATATCTTGGCCTTTTTCCCCAATGTAGACCTTTTTGGTGCACTAAATGTGTACCGCTACTTGTGAAGCTGTCACAGAAGCTTTATCATGCTGGAATATTGGCCGGATACTGGATAGTTGGAAAGGGTGAATGGCCAGCATGCTCAGTTTTGTCTTTCTGTTACATCCAAGAAGAGGAACCAATCTTCATCAGACTGACTCACAACAGGATTCTTGTGAAACTTCAGCTAATTGTATATATGGCCAGAACAGTAACCCCCCTCCCCCCTACACCTTTATTACACACTCTGTGGCCCCAGTGAAGACAATGTTATGGGATTCATGTAGATGAGAAGCCTTATTGGGGCCAACCCTGAGGAATGGGGCTCCAGGCTGTAGACTACTTCTATTTCCTAAATGCTGGAGCCTTAGGGACTCACTAGTATTTGTACATACTCATGTAAATTTCTTCTCCACTCATTGTATGGACGTGTAAGACGAGAGGCAAATATTTATATGTACTGTATAGATTTTCTACTTACGGTATTTATGTCAGGGCCGGGGTGTTTTTATCTTTATTGATGGGAAATTCTTGTACAAAGATGATTAATACTTGAAGTTCAATGTCTGTAAATCACAAAAATTGGGATGTGAAGTGAATTTTTGTGAATGTCTTTATTTCCTATATAAGGTGAGGCCACCCAATCCCCATGATGTAAATCTTACGCACATTGACTAGACTATACCGTATAATAAAGATAAGTAACAGTCCACACATGGGGGAACCCACCATCAGAGCTTCTACACCTCTGCCCCATATCACACTCATTAAGTTCACGCACCTGAGACTCTTAAGGACTTGCAGTTATAGACCCAAGACAAATTTCTGTGGCTACAGAATATCCACCACTCCTGTCTTTCCAGCATAGACATCCATGATCTTACTATGCTGGTAACTCAATGGGTTTGGGTCATAATGTGTCCTGCAGAAGAACCTGCTCCTAGATTCTCTGTTCTATGTTCTGCGGTTTGGGTGATGCTATGAACAGGATGTGGTTCTCAGACAGTAACTCAGGCTTCCTCTAAATTCAGATCATTACATTCACTGCTAAAAAGGGGCTGGGACATGGTGCAACGCTCGTCACGTCAGGGTGGTGATCGCCTCTGTAACACGGCTGCTTCCTTTACCAAAACCACTTCCTGTGCATTATTAAGTTTTGCATCTTATCTGCAACAAAGTAAGAGTAGACAATCAAGCAGCAGGTGCCAGGAGATGTACTAAATCCATGAGAGGTCAACACATCAAAGAAGCCATCAAAGGACATCTACCGTCATGTCGTTAGCTATGAAGGCCAGACAGAGAGTGAAGAAGAAGACCGTCAAGGACAAAATTTTTGGGTGTGACTTGCTGGAACATCTCCAAGCATCCGGGCAAGAAGGTAAGTGCAGACCTGTCTTTCATGCGGCTCCTGTGCATTTATGTCCATTGGCCATGAATAAGATGTCATGGACATGGGATTCCAGTTCATTCTGGACAGTAAAAATATGGCCATTAACTGGGCGGCAGAACGTCATGGATGATTCATTATCTCAACAGCTACAAACGACCAGAACATAAAAGCAAAAAATGGTTAACTTCATGCAGGGTCCAGATCATAATGGAACCGTCAGCTAATGGAAGTCCATGTGACTCACAAGGTACCCGAGTCTAACAGCGTCAGACCAGTACCGGTGTAGGCCTCAGCCACTAACTGGGCTGATATCTATGATGAGATCATAACTAATCAGATAACTCACTCCAAAAGTGTTAGGGTGCAGCAGGAAAGAGTCACAGAAGACTTTTCAGCCAAGCTATGTGGTGTAGTGTCAGCCACCTGCACAGTATAAAGATCTGTCAGTTCTCCTGTGTGGAGTAGCATATAGAGGATCTGGGGTAATATATAGAGAATATGTCCTCTCTCCTGTGTGGTGTAGTATATGGAGGATCTCTCCTGTGTGGTGTAGTATATAGAGGATCTGTCCTCTCTCCTGTGTGGTGTAGTATATAGAGGATCTGTCCTGTGTGGTGTAGTATATAGAGGATCTGGGGTAATATATAGAGAATATGTCCTCTCTCCTGTGTGGTGTAGTATATGGAGGATCTCTCCTGTGTGGTGTAGTATATAGAGGATCTCTCCTGTGTGGTGTAGTATATAGAGGATCTCTCCTGTGTGGTGTAGTATATAGAGGATCTCTCCTGTGTGGTGTAGTATATAGAGGATCTGTCCTCTCTCCTGTGTGGTGTAGTATATAGAGGATCTGTCCTCTCTCCTGTGTGGTGTAGTATATAGAGGATCTGTCCTGTGCGGTGTAGTATATAGAGGATCTGTCCTGTGTGGTGTAGTATATAGAGGATCTGTCCTGTGCGGTGTAGTATATAGAGGATCTCTCCTGTGCGGTGTAGTATATAGAGGATCTCTCCTGTGTGGTGTAGTATATAGAGGATCTGTCCTGTGTGGTGTAGTATATAGAGGATCTGTCCTCTCTCCTGTGTGGTGTAGTATATAGAGGATCTGTCCTGTGTGGTGTAGTATATAGAGGATCTGTCCTCTCTCCTGTGTGGTGTAGTATATAGAGGATCTGTCCTGTGTGGTGTAGTATATAGAGGATCTGTCCTGTGTGGTGTAGTATATAGAGGATCTGTCCTGTGTGGTGTAGTATATAGAGGATCTGTCCTGTGTGGTGTAGTATATAGAGGATCTGTCCTGTGCGGTGTAGTATATAGAGGATCTCTCCTGTGCGGTGTAGTATATAGAGGATCTGTCCTGTGTGTTGTAGTATATAGAGGATCTCTCCTGTGTGGTGTAGTATATAGAGGATCTCTCCTGTGTGGTGTAGTATATAGAGGATCTGGTCTGTGTGGTGTAGTATATAGAGGATCTGTCCTGTGTGGTGTAGTATATAGAGGATCTGTCCTGTGTGGTGTAGTATATAGAGGATCTGTCCTCTCTCCTGTGTGGTGTAGTATATAGAGGATCTGTCCTGTGCGGTGTAGTATATAGAGGATCTGTCCTGTGTGGTGTAGTATATAGAGGACCTCTCCTGTGTGGTGTAGTATATAGAGGATGTGTCCTGTGTGGTGTAGTATATAGAGGATCTGTCCTGTGTGGTGTAGTATATAGAGGATCTCTCCTGTGTGGTGTAGTATATAGAGGATCTCTCCTGTGTGGTGTAGTATATAGAGGATCTGTCCTGTGTGGTGTAGTATATAGAGGATCTGTCCTGTGTGGTGTAGTATATAGAGGATCTGTCCTGTGTGGTGTAGTATATAGAGGATCTCTCCTGTGTGGTGTAGTATATAGAGGATCTCTCCTGTGTGGTGTAGTATATAGAGGATCTCTCCTGTGTGGTGTAGTATATAGAGGATCTGTCCTGTGTGGTGTAGTATATAGAGGATCTGTCCTGTGCAGTGTAGTATATAGAGGATCTCTCCTGTGTGGTGTAGTATATAGAGGATCTCTCCTGTGTGGTGTAGTATATAGAGGATCTCTCCTGTGCGGTGTAGTATATAGAGGATCTGTCCTGTGTGGTGTAGTATATGGAGGATCTCTCCTGTGTGGTGTAGTATATAGAGGATCTGTCCTCTCTCCTGTGTGGTGTAGTATATAGAGGATCTGTCCTGTGTGGTGTAGTATATAGAGGATCTGTCCTGTGTGGTGTAGTATATAGAGGATCTGTCCTGTGTGGTGTAGTATATAGAGGATCTGTCCTCTCTCCTGTGTGGTGTAGTATATAGAGGATCTGTCCTCTCTCCTGTGCGGTGTAGTATATAGAGGATCTCTCCTGTGCGGTGTAGTATATAGAGGATCTGTCCTGTGCGGTGTAGTATATAGAGGATCTCTCCTGTGTGGTGTAGTATATAGAGGATCTGTCCTGTGCGGTGTAGTATATAGAGGATCTGTCCTGTGTGGTGTAGTATATAGAGGATCTGTCCTGTGTGGTGTAGTATATAGAGGATCTGTCCTGTGCGGTGTAGTATATAGAGGATGTGTCCTGTGTGGTGTAGTATATAGAGGATCTGTCCTGTGTGGTGTAGTATATAGAGGATCTCTCCTGTGTGGTGTAGTATATAGAGGATCTGTCCTGTGTGGTGTAGTATATAGAGGATCTGTCCTCTCTCCTGTGTGGTGTAGTATATGGAGGATCTCTCCTGTGTGGTGTAGTATATAGAGGATCTGTCCTCTCTCCTGTGTGGTGTAGTATATAGAGGATCTGTCCTGAGTGGTGTAGTATATAGAGGATCTGTCCTCTCTCCTGTGTGGTGTAGTATATAGAGGATCTCTCCTGTGTGGTGTAGTATATAGAGGATCTGTCCTGTGCGGTGTAGTATATAGAGGATCTCTCCTGTGTGGTGTAGTATATAGAGGATCTGTCCTGTGTGGTGTAGTATATAGAGGATGTGTCCTGTGTGGTGTAGTATATAGAGGATCTCTCCTGTGTGGTGTAGTATATAGAGGATCTCTCCTTTGTGGTGTAGTATATAGAGGATCTCTCCTGTGTGGTGTAGTATATAGAGGATCTGTCCTGTGCGGTGTAGTATATAGAGGATCTGTCCTCTCTCCTGTGTGGTGTAGTATATAGAGGATCTCTCCTGTGTGGTGTAGTATATAGAGGATCTGTCCTGAGTGGTGTAGTATATAGAGGATCTGTCCTCTCTCCTGTGTGGTGTAGTATATAGAGGATCTCTCCTGTGTGGTGTAGTATATAGAGGATCTGTCCTGTGCGGTGTAGTATATAGAGGATCTCTCCTGTGTGGTGTAGTATATAGAGGATCTGTCCTGTGTGGTGTAGTATATAGAGGATCTGTCCTGTGCGGTGTAGTATATAGAGGATCTGTCCTGTGCGGTGTAGTATATAGAGGATCTATCCTGTGTGCTGTAGTATATAGAGGATCTGTCCTCTCTCCTGTGTGGTGTAGTATATAGAGGATCTGTCCTCTCTCCTGTGTGGTGTAGTATATAGAGGATCTGTCCTGTGTGGTGTAGTATATAGAGGATCTCTCCTGTGCGGTGTAGTATATAGAGGATCTGTCCTGTGTGGTGTAGTATATAGAGGATCTGTCAGCTCTCCTGTGTGGTGTAGTATATAGAGGATCTGTCCTGTGCGGTGTAGTATATAGAGGATCTGTCCTGTGTGGTGTAGTATATAGAGGATGTGTCCTGTGTGGTGTAGTATATAGAGGATCTCTCCTGTGCGGTGTAGTATATAGAGGATCTGTCCTGTGCGGTGTAGTATATAGAGGATCTGTCCTGTGTGGTGTAGTATATAGAGGATCTCTCCTGTGTGGTGTAGTATATAGAGCATCTGTCCTGTGTGGTGTAGTATATAGAGGATCTCTCCTGTGTGGTGTAGTATATAGAGGATCTGTCCTGTGCGGTGTAGTATATAGAGGATCTGTCCTCTCTCCTGTGCGGTGTAGTATATAGAGGATCTGTCCTCTCTCCTGTGCGGTGTAGTATATAGAGGATCTGTCCTGTGTGGTGTAGTATATATAGGATCTGTCCTGTGTGGTGTAGTATATAGAGGATCTGTCCTGTGTGGTGTAGTATATAGAGGATCTGTCCTGTGTGGTGTAGTATATAGAGGATCTGTCCTGTGTGGTGTAGTATATAGAGGATCTGTCATGTGTGGTGTAGTATATAGAGGATCTCTCCTGTGCGGTGTAGTATATAGAGGATCTGTCCTGTGTGGTGTAGTATATAGAGGATCTGTCCTGTGTGGTGTAGTATATAGAGTATCTGTCCTGTGTGGTGTAGTATATAGAGGATCTGTCCTGTGTGGTGTAGTATATAGAGGATCTGTCCTGTGTGGTGTTGTATATAGAGGATCTGTCCTGTGCGGTGTAGTATATAGAGGATCTGTCCTCTCTCCTGTGTGGTGTAGTATATACAGGATCTGTCCTGTGTGGTGTAGTATATAGAGGATCTGTCCTGTGCGGTGTAGTATATAGAGGATCTGTCCTGTGCGGTGTAGTATATAGAGGATCTGTCCTGTGCGGTGTAGTATATAGAGGATCTGTCCTGTGTGGTGTAGTATATAGAGGATCTCTCCTGTGTGTTGTAGTATATAGAGGATCTGTCCTGTGCGGTGTAGTATATAGAGGATCTCTCCTGTGTGGTGTAGTATATAGAGGATCTGTCCTGTGCGGTGTAGTATATAGAGGATCTGTCCTGTGCGGTGTAGTATATAGAGGATCTGTCCTGTGCGGTGTAGTATATAGAGGATCTGTCCTGTGCGGTGTAGTATATAGAGGATCTGTCCTGTGCGGTGTAGTATATAGAGGATCTCTCCTGTGTGGTGTAGTATATAGAGGATCTGTCCTGTGTGGTGTAGTATATAGAGGATCTCTCCTGTGCGGTGTAGTATATAGAGGATCTGTCCTGTGTGGTGTAGTATATAGAGGATCTGTCCTGTGCGGTGTAGTATATAGAGGATCTGTCCTGTGCGGTGTAGTATATAGAGGATCTGTCCTGTGTGGTGTAGTATATAGAGGATGTGTCCTGTGTGGTGTAGTATATAGATGATCTCTCCTGTGCGGTGTAGTATATAGAGGAACTCTCCTGTGTGGTGTAGTATATAGAGGATCTGTCCTGTGTGGTGTAGTATATAGAGGATCTGTCCTGTGTGGTGTAGTATATAGAGGATCTCTCCTGTGCGGTGTAGTATATAGAGGATCTATCCTGTGTGGTGTAGTATATAGAGGATCTGTCCTCTCTCCTGTGTGGTGTAGTATATAGAGGATCTCTCCTGTGTGGTGTAGTATATAGAGGATCTGTCCTGTGTGGTGTAGTATATAGAGGATCTGGTCTGTGTGGTGTAGTATATAGAGGATCTCTCCTGTGTGGTGTAGTATATAGAGGATCTGTCCTGTGTGGTGTAGTATATAGAGGATTTGTCCTGTGTGGTGTAGTATATAGAGGATCTCTCCTGTGTGGTGTAGTATATAGAGGATGTGTCCTGTGTGGTGTAGTATATAGAGGATCTCTCCTGTGCGGTGTAGTATATAGAGGATCTGTCCTGTGTGGTGTAGTATATAGAGGATCTCTCCTGTGTGGTGTAGTATATAGAGGATCTGTCCTGTGAGGTGTAGTATATAGAGGATCTGTCCTGTGTGGTGTAGTATATAGAGGATCTGTCCTGTGTGGTGTAGTATGTAGAGGATCTGTCCTGTGTGGTGTAGTATATAGAGGATCTCTCCTGTGTGGTGTAGTATATAGAGGATCTGTCCTGTGCGGTGTAGTATATAGAGGATCTGTCCTGTGTGGTGTAGAATATAGAGGATCTCTCCTGTGTGGTGTAGTATATAGAGGATCTCTCCTGTGTGGTGTAGTATATAGAGGATCTGTCCTGTGCGGTGTAGTATATAGAGGATCTCTCCTGTGCGGTGTAGTATATAGAGGATCTGTCCTGTGTGGTGTAGTATATAGAGGATCTGTCCTGTGCGGTGTAGTATATAGAGGATCTGTCAGCTCTCCTGTGTGGTGTAGTATATAGAGGATCTGTCCTGTGCGGTGTAGTATATAGAGGATCTGTCCTGTGCGGTGTAGTATATAGAGGATCTGTCCTGTGTGGTGTAGTATATAGAGGATCTCTCCTGTGTGGTGTAGTATATAGAGGATCTGTCCTGTGTGGTGTAGTATATAGAGGATCTGTCCTGTGCGGTGTAGTATATAGAGGATCTGTCCTCTCTCCTGTGCGGTGTAGTATATAGAGGATCTCTCCTGTGTGGTGTAGTATATAGAGGATCTGTCCTACCTCCTGTGTGGTGTAGTATATATAGGATCTGTCCTGTGTGGTGTAGTATATAGAGGATCTTTCCTGTGTGGTGTAGTATATAGAGGATCTGTCCTCTCTCCTGTGCGGTGTAGTATATAGAGGATCTATCCTGTGTGGTGTAGTATATAGAGGATCTGTCCTCTCTCCTGTGTGGTGTAGTATATAGAGGATCTGTCCTGTGTGGTGTAGTATATAGAGGATCTGTCCTGTGTGGTGTAGTATATAGAGGATCTGTCCTGTGTGGTGTAGTATATAGAGGATCTGTCCTCTCTCCTGTGTGGTGTAGTATATAGAGGATCTCTCCTGTGTGGTGTAGTATATAGAGGATCTGTCCTGTGTGGTGTAGTATATAGATGATCTCTCCTGTGTGGTGTAGTATATAGAGGATCTGTCCTGTGTGGTGTAGTATATAGAGGATCTCTCCTGTATGGTGTAATATATAGAGGATCTGTCCTGTGCAGTGTAGTATATAGAGGATCTGTCCTCTCTCCTGTGTGGTGTAGTATATAGAGGATCTCTCCTGTGTGGTGTAGTATATAGAGGATCTGTCCTGTGCGGTGTAGTATATAGAGGATCTCTCCTGTGCGGTGTAGTATATAGAGGATCTGTCCTGTGTGGTGTAGTATATAGAGGATCTGTCCTGTGCGGTGTAGTATATAGAGGATCTGTCCTGTGCGGTGTAGTATATAGAGGATCTGTCCTGTGTGGTGTAGTATATAGAGGATCTCTCCTGTGTGGTGTAGTATATAGAGGATCTGTCCTGTGTGGTGTAGTATATAGATGATCTCTCCTGTGTGGTGTAGTATATAGAGGATCTCTCCTGTGTGGTGTAGTATATAGAGGATCTCTCCTGTGCGGTGTAGTATATAGAGGATCTCTCCTGTGCGGTGCAGTATATAGAGGATCTGTCCTGTGTGGTGTAGTATATAGAGGATCTCTCCTGTGTGGTGTAGTATATAGAGGATCTCTCCTGTGTGGTGTAGTATATAGAGGATCTGTCCTGTGTGGTGTAGTATATAGATGATCTCTCCTGTGTGGTGTAGTATATAGAGGATCTGTCCTGTGTGGTGTAGTATATAGAGGATCTCTCCTGTATGGTGTAATATATAGAGGATCTGTCCTGTGCAGTGTAGTATATAGAGGATCTGTCCTCTCTCCTGTGTGGTGTAGTATATAGAGGATCTCTCCTGTGTGGTGTAGTATATAGAGGATCTGTCCTGTGTGGTGTAGTATATAGATGATCTCTCCTGTGTGGTGTAGTATATAGAGGATCTCTCCTGTGTGGTGTAGTATATAGAGGATCTCTCCTGTGCGGTGTAGTATATAGAGGATCTCTCCTGTGCGGTGCAGTATATAGAGGATCTGTCCTGTGTGGTGTAGTATATAGAGGATCTCTCCTGTGTGGTGTAGTATATAGAGGATCTCTCCTGTGTGGTGTAGTATATAGAGGATCTGTCCTGTGTGGTGTAGTATATAGAGGATCTGTCCTCTCTCTTGTGCGGTGTAGTATATAGAGGATCTGTCCTCTCTCCTGTGTGGTGTAGTATATAGAGGATCTGTCCTGTGCGGTGTAGTATATAGAGGATCTCTCCTGTGTGGTGTAGTATATAGAGGATCTCTCCTGTGTGGTGTAGTATATAGAGGATCTGTCCTCTCTCTTGTGCGGTGTAGTATATAGAGGATCTGTCCTCTCTCCTGTGTGGTGTAGTATATAGAGGATCTGTCCTGTGCGGTGTAGTATATAGAGGATCTCTCCTGTGTGGTGTAGTATATAGAGGATCTCTCCTGTGCGGTGTAGTATATAGAGGATCTGTCCTGTGCGGTGTAGTATATAGAGGATCTCTCCTGTGCGGTGTAGTATATAGAGGATCTGTCCTGTGTGGTGTAGTATATAGAGGATCTGTCCTGTGTGGTGTAGTATATAGAGGATCTATCCTGTATGGTGTAGTATATAGAGGATCTCTCCTGTGCGGTGTAGTATATAGAGGATCTGTCCTGTGCGGTGTAGTATATAGAGGATCTGTCCTGTGTGGTGTAGTATATAGAGGATCTGTCCTGTGTGGTGTAGTATATAGAGGATCTGTCCTGTGCGGTGTAGTATATAGAGGATCTGTCCTGTGCGGTGTAGTATATAGAGGATCTCTCCTGTGTGGTGTAGTATATAGAGGATCTGTCCTGTGTGGTGTAGTATATAGAGGATCTCTCCTGTGCGGTGTAGTATATAGAGGATCTGTCCTGTGTGGTGTAGTATATAGAGGATCTGTCCTGTGCGGTGTAGTATATAGAGGATCTGTCCTGTGCGGTGTAGTATATAGAGGATCTGTCCTGTGTGGTGTAGTATATAGAGGATGTGTCCTGTGTGGTGTAGTATATAGATGATCTCTCCTGTGCGGTGTAGTATATAGAGGAACTCTCCTGTGTGGTGTAGTATATAGAGGATCTGTCCTGTGTGGTGTAGTATATAGAGGATCTCTCCTGTGTGGTGTAGTATATAGAGGATCTCTCCTGTGCGGTGTAGTATATAGAGGATCTATCCTGTGTGGTGTAGTATATAGAGGATCTGTCCTCTCTCCTGTGTGGTGTAGTATATAGAGGATCTCTCCTGTGTGGTGTAGTATATAGAGGATCTGTCCTGTGTGGTGTAGTATATAGAGGATTTGTCCTGTGTGGTGTAGTATATAGAGGATCTCTCCTGTGTGGTGTAGTATATAGAGGATGTGTCCTGTGTGGTGTAGTATATAGAGGATCTCTCCTGTGCGGTGTAGTATATAGAGGATCTGTCCTGTGTGGTGTAGTATATAGAGGATCTCTCCTGTGTGGTGTAGTATATAGACGATCTGTCCTGTGAGGTGTAGTATATAGAGGATCTGTCCTGTGTGGTGTAGTATATAGAGGATCTGTCCTGTGTGGTGTAGTATATAGAGGATCTGTCCTGTGTGGTGTAGTATATAGAGGATCTGTCCTGTGTGGTGTAGTATATAGAGGATCTCTCCTGTGTGGTGTAGTATATAGAGGATCTGTCCTGTGCGGTGTAGTATATAGAGGATCTGTCCTGTGTGGTGTAGAATATAGAGGATCTCTCCTGTGTGGTGTAGTATATAGAGGATCTGTCCTGTGTGGTGTAGTATATAGAGGATCTCTCCTGTGCGGTGTAGTATATAGAGGATCTCTCCTGTGTGGTGTAGTATATAGAGGATCTCTCCTGTGTGGTGTAGTATATAGAGGATCTGTCCTGTGCGGTGTAGTATATAGAGGATCTCTCCTGTGCGGTGTAGTATATAGAGGATCTGTCCTGTGTGGTGTAGTATATAGAGGATCTGTCCTGTGCGGTGTAGTATATAGAGGATCTGTCCTGTGTGGTGTAGTATATACAGGATCTCTCCTGTGCGGTGTAGTATATAGAGGATCTCTCCTGTGTGGTGTAGTATATAGAGGATCTCTCCTGTGTGGTGTAGTATATAGAGGATCTGTCCTGTGCGGTGTAGTATATAGAGGATCTCTCCTGTGTGGTGTAGTATATAGAGGATCTCTCCTGTGTGGTGTAGTATATAGAGGATCTGTCCTGTGCGGTGTAGTATATACAGGATCTCTCCTGTGCGGTGTAGTATATAGAGGATCTGTCCTGTGCGGTGTAGTATATAGAGGATCTCTCCTGTGCGGTGTAGTATATAGAGGATCTCTCCTGTGTGGTGTAGTATATAGAGGATCTCTCCTGTGTGGTGTAGTATATAGAGGATCTGTCCTGTGCGGTGTAGTATATAGAGGATCTGTCCTGTGCGGTGTAGTATATAGAGGATCTGTCCTGTGTGGTGTAGTATATAGAGGATCTCTCCTGTGTGGTGTAGTATATAGAGGATCTGTCCTGTGTGGTGTAGTATATAGAGGATCTGTCCTCTCTCCTGTGCGGTGTAGTATATAGAGGATCTATCCTGTGTGGTGTAGTATATAGAGGATCTCTCCTGTGTGGTGTAGTATATAGAGGATCTGTCCTCTCTCCTGTGCGGTGTAGTATATAGAGGATCTCTCCTGTGTGGTGTAGTATATAGAGGATCTGTCCTACCTCCTGTGTGGTGTAGTATATAGAGGATCTGTCCTCTCTCCTGTGTGGTGTAGTATATATAGGATCTGTCCTGTGTGGTGTAGTATATAGAGGATCTTTCCTGTGTGGTGTAGTATATAGAGGATCTGTCCTCTCTCCTGTGCGGTGTAGTATATAGAGGATCTATCCTGTGTGGTGTAGTATATAGAGGATCTGTCCTCTCTCCTGTGTGGTGTAGTATATAGAGGATCTGTCCTGTGTGGTGTAGTATATAGAGGATCTGTCCTGTGTGGTGTAGTATATAGATGATCTCTCCTGTGTGGTGTAGTATATAGAGGATCTGTCCTGTGTGGTGTAGTATATAGAGGATCTCTCCTGTATGGTGTAATATATAGAGGATCTGTCCTGTGCAGTGTAGTATATAGAGGATCTCTCCTGTGTGGTGTAGTATATAGAGGATATCTCCTGTGTGGTGTAGTATATAGAGGATCTGTCCTGTGTGGTGTAGTATATAGAGGATCTGTCCTGTGTGGTGTAGTATATAGATGATCTCTCCTGTGTGGTGTAGTATATAGAGGATCTGTCCTGTGTGGTGTAGTATATAGAGGATCTCTCCTGTATGGTGTAATATATAGAGGATCTGTCCTGTGCAGTGTAGTATATAGAGGATCTCTCCTGTGTGGTGTAGTATATAGAGGATATCTCCTGTGTGGTGTAGTATATAGAGGATCTGTCCTGTGTGGTGTAGTATATAGAGGATCTGTCCTCTCTCTTGTGCGGTGTAGTATATAGAGGATCTGTCCTCTCTCCTGTGTGGTGTAGTATATAGAGGATCTGTCCTGTGCGGTGTAGTATATAGAGGATCTCTCCTGTGTGGTGTAGTATATAGAGGATCTCTCCTGTGTGGTGTAGTATATAGAGGATCTGTCCTCTCTCTTGTGCGGTGTAGTATATAGAGGATCTGTCCTCTCTCCTGTGTGGTGTAGTATATAGAGGATCTGTCCTGTGCGGTGTAGTATATAGAGGATCTCTCCTGTGTGGTGTAGTATATAGAGGATCTCTCCTGTGCGGTGTAGTATATAGAGGATCTGTCCTGTGCGGTGTAGTATATAGAGGATCTCTCCTGTGCGGTGTAGTATATAGAGGATCTGTCCTGTGTGGTGTAGTATATAGAGGATCTCTCCTGTGCGGTGTAGTATATAGAGGATCTGTCCTGTGTGGTGTAGTATATAGAGGATCTGTCCTGTGTGGTGTAGTATATAGAGGATCTGTCCTGTGTGGTGTAGTATATAGAGGATCTATCCTGTATGGTGTAGTATATAGAGGATCTCTCCTGTGCGGTGTAGTATATAGAGGATCTGTCCTGTGTGGTGTAGTATATAGAGGATCTGTCCTGTGTGGTGTAGTATATAGAGGATCTCTCCTGTGCAGTGTAGTATATAGAGGATCTGGTCTGTGTGGTGTAGTATATAGAGGATCTCTCCTGTGTGGTGTAGTATATAGAGGATCTGTCCTGTGTGGTGTAGTATATAGAGGATCTCTCCTGTGTGGTGTAGTATATAGAGGATCTCTCCTGTGTGGTGTAGTATATAGAGGATCTGTCCTGTGCGGTGTAGTATATAGAGGATCTGTCCTGTGTGGTGTAGTATATAGAGGATCTGTCCTGTGTGGTGTAGTATATAGAGGATCTGTCCTGTGCGGTGTAGTATATAGAGGATGTGTCCTGTGTGGTGTAGTATATAGAGGATCTGTCCTGTGTGGTGTAGTATATAGAGGATCTCTCCTGTGTGGTGTAGTATATAGAGGATCTGTCCTGTGTGGTGTAGTATATAGAGGATCTGTCCTCTCTCCTGTGTGGTGTAGTATATGGAGGATCTCTCCTGTGTGGTGTAGTATATAGAGGATCTGTCCTCTCTCCTGTGTGGTGTAGTATATAGAGGATCTGTCCTGAGTGGTGTAGTATATAGAGGATCTGTCCTCTCTCCTGTGTGGTGTAGTATATAGAGGATCTCTCCTGTGTGGTGTAGTATATAGAGGATCTGTCCTGTGCGGTGTAGTATATAGAGGATCTCTCCTGTGTGGTGTAGTATATAGAGGATCTGTCCTGTGTGGTGTAGTATATAGAGGATGTGTCCTGTGTGGTGTAGTATATAGAGGATCTCTCCTGTGTGGTGTAGTATATAGAGGATCTCTCCTTTGTGGTGTAGTATATAGAGGATCTCTCCTGTGTGGTGTAGTATATAGAGGATCTATCCTGTGTGCTGTAGTATATAGAGGATCTGTCCTCTCTCCTGTGTGGTGTAGTATATAGAGGATCTGTCCTCTCTCCTGTGTGGTGTAGTATATAGAGGATCTGTCCTGTGTGGTGTAGTATATAGAGGATCTCTCCTGTGCGGTGTAGTATATAGAGGATCTGTCCTGTGTGGTGTAGTATATAGAGGATCTGTCAGCTCTCCTGTGTGGTGTAGTATATAGAGGATCTGTCCTGTGCGGTGTAGTATATAGAGGATCTGTCCTGTGTGGTGTAGTATATAGAGGATGTGTCCTGTGTGGTGTAGTATATAGAGGATCTCTCCTGTGCGGTGTAGTATATAGAGGATCTGTCCTGTGCGGTGTAGTATATAGAGGATCTGTCCTGTGTGGTGTAGTATATAGAGGATCTCTCCTGTGTGGTGTAGTATATAGAGCATCTGTCCTGTGTGGTGTAGTATATAGAGGATCTCTCCTGTGTGGTGTAGTATATAGAGGATCTGTCCTGTGCGGTGTAGTATATAGAGGATCTGTCCTCTCTCCTGTGCGGTGTAGTATATAGAGGATCTGTCCTCTCTCCTGTGCGGTGTAGTATATAGAGGATCTGTCCTGTGTGGTGTAGTATATATAGGATCTGTCCTGTGTGGTGTAGTATATAGAGGATCTGTCCTGTGTGGTGTAGTATATAGAGGATCTGTCCTGTGTGGTGTAGTATATAGAGGATCTGTCCTGTGTGGTGTAGTATATAGAGGATCTGTCATGTGTGGTGTAGTATATAGAGGATCTCTCCTGTGCGGTGTAGTATATAGAGGATCTGTCCTGTGTGGTGTAGTATATAGAGGATCTGTCCTCTCTCCTGTGTGGTGTAGTATATAGAGGATCTCTCCTGTGTGGTGTAGTATATAGAGGATCTGTCCTGTGTGGTGTAGTATATAGAGGATCTGTCCTGTGTGGTGTTGTATATAGAGGATCTGTCCTGTGCGGTGTAGTATATAGAGGATCTGTCCTCTCTCCTGTGTGGTGTAGTATATACAGGATCTGTCCTGTGTGGTGTAGTATATAGAGGATCTGTCCTGTGCGGTGTAGTATATAGAGGATCTGTCCTGTGCGGTGTAGTATATAGAGGATCTGTCCTGTGCGGTGTAGTATATAGAGGATCTGTCCTGTGTGGTGTAGTATATAGAGGATCTCTCCTGTGTGTTGTAGTATATAGAGGATCTGTCCTGTGCGGTGTAGTATATAGAGGATCTCTCCTGTGTGGTGTAGTATATAGAGGATCTGTCCTGTGCGGTGTAGTATATAGAGGATCTGTCCTGTGCGGTGTAGTATATAGAGGATCTGTCCTGTGCGGTGTAGTATATAGAGGATCTGTCCTGTGCGGTGTAGTATATAGAGGATCTGTCCTGTGCGGTGTAGTATATAGAGGATCTCTCCTGTGTGGTGTAGTATATAGAGGATCTGTCCTGTGTGGTGTAGTATATAGAGGATCTCTCCTGTGCGGTGTAGTATATAGAGGATCTGTCCTGTGTGGTGTAGTATATAGAGGATCTGTCCTGTGCGGTGTAGTATATAGAGGATCTGTCCTGTGCGGTGTAGTATATAGAGGATCTGTCCTGTGTGGTGTAGTATATAGAGGATGTGTCCTGTGTGGTGTAGTATATAGATGATCTCTCCTGTGCGGTGTAGTATATAGAGGATCTCTCCTGTGTGGTGTAGTATATAGAGGATCTGTCCTGTGCGGTGTAGTATATAGAGGATCTCTCCTGTGTGGTGTAGTATATAGAGGATCTGTCCTGTGCGGTGTAGTATATAGAGGATCTGTCCTGTGTGGTGTAGTATATAGAGGATCTCTCCTGTGTGGTGTAGTATATAGAGGATGTGTCCTGTGTGGTGTAGTATATAGAGGATCTCTCCTGTGCGGTGTAGTATATAGAGGATCTGTCCTGTGTGGTGTAGTATATAGAGGATCTCTCCTGTGTGGTGTAGTATATAGAGGATCTCTCCTGTGCGGTGTAGTATATAGAGGATCTATCCTGTGTGGTGTAGTATATAGAGGATCTGTCCTCTCTCCTGTGTGGTGTAGTATATAGAGGATCTCTCCTGTGTGGTGTAGTATATAGAGGATCTGTCCTGTGTGGTGTAGTATATAGAGGATTTGTCCTGTGTGGTGTAGTATATAGAGGATCTGTCCTGTGCGGTGTAGTATATAGAGGATCTGTCCTGTGTGGTGTAGTATATAGAGGATTTGTCCTGTGTGGTGTAGTATATAGAGGATCTCTCCTGTGTGGTGTAGTATATAGAGGATGTGTCCTGTGTGGTGTAGTATATAGAGGATCTCTCCTGTGCGGTGTAGTATATAGAGGATCTGTCCTGTGTGGTGTAGTATATAGAGGATCTCTCCTGTGTGGTGTAGTATATAGAGGATCTGTCCTGTGAGGTGTAGTATATAGAGGATGTGTCCTGTGCGGTGTAGTATATAGAGGATCTGTCCTGTGTGGTGTAGAATATAGAGGATCTCTCCTGTGTGGTGTAGTATATAGAGGATCTCTCCTGTGTGGTGTAGTATATAGAGGATCTGTCCTGTGCGGTGTAGTATATAGAGGATCTCTCCTGTGCGGTGTAGTATATAGAGGATCTGTCCTGTGTGGTGTAGTATATAGAGGATCTGTCCTGTGCGGTGTAGTATATAGAGGATCTGTCAGCTCTCCTGTGTGGTGTAGTATATAGAGGATCTGTCCTGTGCGGTGTAGTATATAGAGGATCTGTCCTGTGCGGTGTAGTATATAGAGGATCTGTCCTGTGTGGTGTAGTATATAGAGGATCTCTCCTGTGCGGTGTAGTATATAGAGGATCTCTCCTGTGTGGTGTAGTATATAGAGGATCTGTCCTGTGTGGTGTAGTATATAGAGGATCTGTCATGTGTGGTGTAGTATATAGAGGATCTCTCCTGTGTGGTGTAGTATATAGAGGATCTGTCCTGTGCGGTGTAGTATATAGAGGATCTGTCCTGTGTGGTGTAGAATATAGAGGATCTCTCCTGTGTGGTGTAGTATATAGAGGATCTCTCCTGTGTGGTGTAGTATATAGAGGATCTGTCCTGTGCGGTGTAGTATATAGAGGATCTCTCCTGTGCAGTGTAGTATATAGAGGATCTGTCCTGTGTGGTGTAGTATATAGAGGATCTCTCCTGTGTGGTGTAGTATATAGAGGATCTGTCCTGTGTGGTGTAGTATATAGAGGATCTCTCCTGTGTGGTGTAGTATATAGAGGATCTGTCCTCTCTCCTGTGCGGTGTAGTATATAGAGGATCTCTCCTGTGTGGTGTAGTATATAGAGGATCTGTCCTACCTCCTGTGTGGTGTAGTATATAGAGGATCTGTCCTCTCTCCTGTGTGGTGTAGTATATATAGGATCTGTCCTGTGTGGTGTAGTATATAGAGGATCTTTCCTGTGTGGTGTAGTATATAGAGGATCTGTCCTCTCTCCTGTGCGGTGTAGTATATAGAGGATCTATCCTGTGTGGTGTAGTATATAGAGGATCTGTCCTCTCTCCTGTGTGGTGTAGTATATAGAGGATCTGTCCTGTGTGGTGTAGTATATAGAGGATCTGTCCTGTGTGGTGTAGTATATAGAGGATCTGTCCTGTGTGGTGTAGTATATAGAGGATCTGTCCTCTCTCCTGTGTGGTGTAGTATATAGAGGATCTCTCCTGTGTGGTGTAGTATATAGAGGATCTGTCCTGTGAGGTGTAGTATATAGAGGATCTGTCCTGTGCGGTGTAGTATATAGAGGATCTCTCCTGTGTGGTGTAGTATATAGAGGATCTGTCCTGTGTGGTGTAGTATATAGAGGATCTGTCCTGTGTGGTGTAGTATATAGATGATCTCTCCTGTGTGGTGTAGTATATAGAGGATCTGTCCTGTGTGGTGTAGTATATAGAGGATCTCTCCTGTATGGTGTAATATATAGAGGATCTGTCCTGTGCAGTGTAGTATATAGAGGATCTCTCCTGTGTGGTGTAGTATATAGAGGATCTCTCCTGTGTGGTGTAGTATATAGAGGATCTGTCCTGTGTGGTGTAGTATATAGAGGATCTGTCCTCTCTCTTGTGCGGTGTAGTATATAGAGGATCTGTCCTCTCTCCTGTGTGGTGTAGTATATAGAGGATCTGTCCTGTGCGGTGTAGTATATAGAGGATCTCTCCTGTGTGGTGTAGTATATAGAGGATCTCTCCTGTGTGGTGTAGTATATAGAGGATCTGTCCTCTCTCTTGTGCGGTGTAGTATATAGAGGATCTGTCCTCTCTCCTGTGTGGTGTAGTATATAGAGGATCTGTCCTCTCTCCTGTGTGGTGTAGTATATAGAGGATCTGTCCTGTGTGGTGTAGTATATAGAGGATCTCTCCTGTGCGGTGTAGTATATAGAGGATCTGTCCTGTGCGGTGTAGTATATAGAGGATCTCTCCTGTGCGGTGTAGTATATAGAGGATCTGTCCTGTGTGGTGTAGTATATAGAGGATCTGTCCTGTGCGGTGTAGTATATAGAGGATGTGTCCTGTGTGGTGTAGTATATAGAGGATCTGTCCTGTGTGGTGTAGTATATAGAGGATCTCTCCTGTGTGGTGTAGTATATAGAGGATCTGTCCTGTGTGGTGTAGTATATAGAGGATCTGTCCTCTCTCCTGTGTGGTGTAGTATATGGAGGATCTCTCCTGTGTGGTGTAGTATATAGAGGATCTGTCCTCTCTCCTGTGTGGTGTAGTATATAGAGGATCTGTCCTGAGTGGTGTAGTATATAGAGGATCTGTCCTCTCTCCTGTGTGGTGTAGTATATAGAGGATCTCTCCTGTGTGGTGTAGTATATAGAGGATCTGTCCTGTGCGGTGTAGTATATAGAGGATCTCTCCTGTGTGGTGTAGTATATAGAGGATCTGTCCTGTGTGGTGTAGTATATAGAGGATGTGTCCTGTGTGGTGTAGTATATAGAGGATCTCTCCTGTGTGGTGTAGTATATAGAGGATCTCTCCTTTGTGGTGTAGTATATAGAGGATCTCTCCTGTGTGGTGTAGTATATAGAGGATCTGTCCTGTGTGGTGTAGTATATAGAGGATCTATCCTGTGTGCTGTAGTATATAGAGGATCTGTCCTCTCTCCTGTGTGGTGTAGTATATAGAGGATCTGTCCTCTCTCCTGTGTGGTGTAGTATATAGAGGATCTGTCCTGTGTGGTGTAGTATATAGAGGATCTCTCCTGTGCGGTGTAGTATATAGAGGATCTGTCCTGTGTGGTGTAGTATATAGAGGATCTGTCAGCTCTCCTGTGTGGTGTAGTATATAGAGGATCTGTCCTGTGCGGTGTAGTATATAGAGGATCTGTCCTGTGTGGTGTAGTATATAGAGGATGTGTCCTGTGTGGTGTAGTATATAGAGGATCTCTCCTGTGCGGTGTAGTATATAGAGGATCTGTCCTGTGTGGTGTAGTATATAGAGGATCTCTCCTGTGCGGTGTAGTATATAGAGGATCTGTCCTGTGTGGTGTAGTATATAGAGGATCTGTCCTGTGCGGTGTAGTATATAGAGGATCTGTCCTGTGTGGTGTAGTATATAGAGGATCTCTCCTGTGTGGTGTAGTATATAGAGCATCTGTCCTGTGTGGTGTAGTATATAGAGGATCTCTCCTGTGTGGTGTAGTATATAGAGGATCTGTCCTGTGCGGTGTAGTATATAGAGGATCTGTCCTCTCTCCTGTGCGGTGTAGTATATAGAGGATCTGTCCTCTCTCCTGTGCGGTGTAGTATATAGAGGATCTGTCCTGTGTGGTGTAGTATATATAGGATCTGTCCTGTGTGGTGTAGTATATAGAGGATCTGTCCTGTGTGGTGTAGTATATAGAGGATCTGTCCTGTGTGGTGTAGTATATAGAGGATCTGTCCTGTGTGGTGTAGTATATAGAGGATCTGTCATGTGTGGTGTAGTATATAGAGGATCTCTCCTGTGCGGTGTAGTATATAGAGGATCTGTCCTGTGTGGTGTAGTATATAGAGGATCTGTCCTGTGCGGTGTAGTATATAGAGGATCTGCCCTGTGTGGTGTAGTATATAGAGGATCTGTCCTGTGCGGTGTAGTATATAGAGGATCTGTCCTGTGTGGTGTAGTATATAGAGGATCTGTCCTGTGTGGTGTAGTATATAGAGGATCTGTCCTGTGTGGTGTAGTATATAGAGGATCTGTCCTCTCTCCTGTGTGGTGTAGTATATAGAGGATCTGTCCTGTGCGGTGTAGTATATAGAGGATCTCTCCTGTGCAGTGTAGTATATAGAGGATCTGTCCTGTGCGGTGTAGTATATAGAGGATCTCTCCTGTGCGGTGTAGTATATAGAGGATCTGTCCTGTGCGGTGTAGTATATAGAGGATCTGTCCTGTGTGGTGTAGTATATAGAGGATGTGTCCTGTGTGGTGTAGTATATAGAGGATCTCTCCTGTGTGGTGTAGTATATAGAGGATCTGTCCTGTGTGGTGTAGTATATAGAGGATCTGTCCTCTCTCCTGTGTGGTGTAGTATATAGAGGATCTGTCCTGTGTGGTGTAGTATATAGAGGATCTGTCCTCTCTCCTGTGTGGTGTAGTATATAGAGGATCTGTCCTGTGTGGTGTAGTATATAGAGGATCTGTCCTGTGTGGTGTAGTATATAGAGGATCTGTCCTGTGTGGTGTAGTATATAGAGGATCTGTCCTGTGTGTTGTAGTATATAGAGGATCTCTCCTGTGTGGTGTAGTATATAGAGGATCTCTCCTGTGCGGTGTAGTATATAGAGGATCTGTCCTGTGTGGTGTAGTATATAGAGGATCTCTCCTGTGTGGTGTAGTATATAGAGGATCTATCCTGTATGGTGTAGTATATAGAGGATCTGTCCTGTGCGGTGTAGTATATAGAGGATCTCTCCTGTGTGGTGTAGTATATAGAGGATGTGTCCTGTGCGGTGTAGTATATAGAGGATCTGTCCTGTGCGGTGTAGTATATAGAGGATCTGCCCTGTGTGGTGTAGTATATAGAGGATCTGTCCTGTGCGGTGTAGTATATAGAGGATCTGTCCTGTGTGGTGTAGTATATAGAGGATCTGTCCTGTGCGGTGTAGTATATAGAGGATCTGTCCTCTCTCCTGTGTGGTGTAGTATATAGAGGATCTCTCCTGTGTGGTGTAGTATATAGAGGATCTGTCCTGTGCGGTGTAGTATATAGAGGATCTGTCCTGTGTGGTGTAGTATATAGAGGATCTGTCCTGTGTGGTGTAGTATATAGAGGATCTGTCCTCTCTCCTGTGTGGTGTAGTATATAGAGGATCTGTCCTCTCTCCTGTGCGGTGTAGTATATAGAGGATCTCTCCTGTGCGGTGTAGTATATAGAGGATCTGTCCTGTGTGGTGTAGTATATAGAGGATCTGTCCTGTGCGGTGTAGTATATAGAGGATCTGTCCTGTGTGGTGTAGTATATAGAGGATCTGTCAGCTCTCCTGTGTGGTGTAGTATATAGAGGATCTGTCCTGTGTGGTGTAGTATATAGAGGATGTGTCCTGTGTGGTGTAGTATATAGAGGATCTCTCCTGTGCGGTGTAGTATATAGAGGATCTGTCCTGTGCGGTGTAGTATATAGAGGATCTGTCCTGTGTGGTGTAATATATAGAGGATCTGTCCTGTGCGGTGTAGTATATAGAGGATCTCTCCTGTGTGGTGTAGTATATAGAGCATCTGTCCTGTGTGGTGTAGTATATAGAGGATCTCTCCTGTGTGGTGTAGTATATAGAGGATCTGTCCTGTGCGGTGTAGTATATAGAGGATCTGTCCTCTCTCCTGTGCGGTGTAGTATATAGAGGATCTGTCCTCTCTCCTGTGCGGTGTAGTATATAGAGGATCTGTCCTGTGTGGTGTAGTATATATAGGATCTGTCCTGTGTGGTGTAGTATATAGAGGATCTGTCCTGTGTGGTGTAGTATATAGAGGATCTGTCCTGTGTGGTGTAGTATATAGAGGATCTGTCCTGTGTGGTGTAGTATATAGAGGATCTGTCATGTGTGGTGTAGTATATAGAGGATCTCTCCTGTGCGGTGTAGTATATAGAGGATCTGTCCTGTGTGGTGTAGTATATAGAGGATCTGTCCTGTGCGGTGTAGTATATAGAGGATCTGCCCTGTGTGGTGTAGTATATAGAGGATCTGTCCTGTGCGGTGTAGTATATAGAGGATCTGTCCTGTGTGGTGTAGTATATAGAGGATCTGTCCTGTGTGGTGTAGTATATAGAGGATCTGTCCTGTGTGGTGTAGTATATAGAGGATCTGTCCTCTCTCCTGTGTGGTGTAGTATATAGAGGATCTGTCCTGTGCGGTGTAGTATATAGAGGATCTCTCCTGTGTGGTGTAGTATATAGAGGATCTGTCCTGTGCGGTGTAGTATATAGAGGATCTGTTCTGTGCGGTGTAGTATATAGAGGATCTGTCCTGTGTGGTGTAGTATATAGAGGATCTGTCATGTGTGGTGTAGTATATAGAGGATCTCTCCTGTGTGGTGTAGTATATAGAGGATCTCTCCTGTGCAGTGTAGTATATAGAGGATCTGTCCTGTGCGGTGTAGTATATAGAGGATCTCTCCTGTGCGGTGTAGTATATAGAGGATCTGTCCTGTGCGGTGTAGTATATAGAGGATCTGTCCTGTGTGGTGTAGTATATAGAGGATCTGTCCTGTGTGGTGTAGTATATAGAGGATCTGTCCTGTGTGGTGTAGTATATAGAGGATCTCTCCTGTGTGGTGTAGTATATAGAGGATCTATCCTGTATGGTGTAGTATATAGAGGATCTGTCCTGTGCGGTGTAGTATATAGAGGATCTCTCCTGTGTGGTGTAGTATATAGAGGATGTGTCCTGTGCGGTGTAGTATATAGAGGATCTGTCCTGTGCGGTGTAGTATATAGAGGATCTGCCCTGTGTGGTGTAGTATATAGAGGATCTGTCCTGTGCGGTGTAGTATATAGAGGATCTGTCCTGTGTGGTGTAGTATATAGAGGATCTGTCCTGTGCGGTGTAGTATATAGAGGATCTGTCCTCTCTCCTGTGTGGTGTAGTATATAGAGGATCTCTCCTGTGTGGTGTAGTATATAGAGGATCTGTCCTGTGCGGTGTAGTATATAGAGGATCTGTCCTGTGTGGTGTAGTATATAGAGGATCTGTCCTGTGTGGTGTAGTATATAGAGGATCTGTCCTCTCTCCTGTGTGGTGTAGTATATAGAGGATCTGTCCTCTCTCCTGTGCGGTGTAGTATATAGAGGATCTCTCCTGTGCGGTGTAGTATATAGAGGATCTGTCCTGTGTGGTGTAGTATATAGAGGATCTGTCCTGTGCGGTGTAGTATATAGAGGATCTGTCCTGTGTGGTGTAGTATATAGAGGATCTGTCCTGTGTGGTGTAGTATATAGAGGATCTGTCCTGTGTGGTGTAGTATATAGAGGATCTGTCCTGTGCGGTGTAGTATATAGAGGATCTGTCCTGTGTGGTGTAGTATATAGAGGATCTGTCCTGTGTGGTGTAGTATATAGAGGATCTCTCCTGTGTGGTGTAGTATATAGAGGATCTGTCCTCTCTCCTGTGTGGTGTAGTATATAGAGGATCTGTCCTGTGTGGTGTAGTATATAGAGGATCTGTCCTGTGTGGTGTAGTATATAGAGGATCTGTCCTGTGTGGTGTAGTATATAGAGGATCTGTCCTGTGTGGTGTAGTATATAGAGGATCTCTCCTGTGCGGTGTAGTATATAGAGGATCTCTCCTGTGTGGTGTAGTATATAGAGGATCTCTCCTGTGCGGTGTAGTATATAGAGGATCTGTCCTGTGTGGTGTAGTATATAGAGGATCTCTCCCGTGTGGTGTAGTATATAGAGGATCTCTCCTGTGCGGTGTAGTATATAGAGGATCTCTCCTGTGCGGTGTAGTATATAGAGGATCTGTCCTGTGTGTTGTAGTATATAGAGGATCTCTCCTGTGTGGTGTAGTATATAGAGGATCTCTCCTGTGTGGTGTAGTATATAGAGGATCTGTCCTGTGCGGTGTAGTATATAGAGGATCTGGTCTGTGTGGTGTAGTATATAGAGGATCTGTCCTGTGTGGTGTAGTATATAGAGGATCTGTCCTGTGTGGTGTAGTATATAGAGGATCTCTCCTGTGCGGTGCAGTATATAGAGGATCTGTCCTGTGTGGTGTAGTATATAGAGGATCTGTCCTGTGTGGTGTAGTATATAGAGGATCTCTCCTGTGCGGTGTAGTATATAGAGGATCTGTCCTCTCTCCTGTGTGGTGTAGTATATAGAGGATCTGTCCTGTGTGGTGTAGTATATAGAGGATCTCTCCTGTGCGGTGTAGTATATAGAGGATCTGTCCTGTGTGGTGTAGTATATAGAGGATCTGTCCTGTGTGGTGTAGTATATAGAGGATCTGTCCTGTGTGGTGTAGTATATAGAGGATCTGTCCTGTGTGGTGTAGTATATAGAGGATCTGTCCTGTGTGGTGTAGTATATAGAGGATCTGTCAGCTCTCCTGTGTGGTGTAGTATATAGAGGATCTGTCCTGTGTGGTGTAGTATATAGAGGATCTCTCCTGTGTGGTGTAGTATATAGAGGATCTGTCCTGTGTGGTGTAGTATATAGAGGATCTGTCCTGTGTGGTGTAGTATATAGAGGATCTGTCCTGTGTGGTGTAGTATATAGAGGATCTGTCCTGTGTGGTGTAGTATATAGAGGATCTGTCCTGTGCGGTGTAGTATATAGAGGATCTCTCCTGTGTGGTGTAGTATATAGAGGATCTGTCCTGTGTGGTGTAGTATATAGAGGATCTCTCCTGTGTGGTGTAGTATATAGAGGATCTGTCCTGTGCGGTGTAGTATATAGAGGATCTGTCAGCTCTCCTGTGTGGTGTAGTATATAGAGGATCTGTCCTGTGTGGTGTAGTATATAGAGGATCTCTCCTGTGCGGTGTAGTATATAGAGGATCTGTCCTCTCTCCTGTGTGGTGTAGTATATAGAGGATCTGTCCTGTGTGGTGTAGTATATAGAGGATCTCTCCTGTGCGGTGTAGTATATAGAGGATCTGTCCTGTGTGGTGTAGTATATAGAGGATCTGTCCTGTGTGGTGTAGTATATAGAGGATCTGTCCTGTGTGGTGTAGTATATAGAGGATCTGTCCTGTGTGGTGTAGTATATAGAGGATCTGTCCTGTGTGGTGTAGTATATAGAGGATCTGTCAGCTCTCCTGTGTGGTGTAGTATATAGAGGATCTGTCCTGTGTGGTGTAGTATATAGAGGATCTCTCCTGTGTGGTGTAGTATATAGAGGATCTGTCCTGTGTGGTGTAGTATATAGAGGATCTGTCCTGTGTGGTGTAGTATATAGAGGATCTGTCCTGTGTGGTGTAGTATATAGAGGATCTGTCCTGTGTGGTGTAGTATATAGAGGATCTGTCCTGTGCGGTGTAGTATATAGAGGATCTCTCCTGTGTGGTGTAGTATATAGAGGATCTGTCCTGTGTGGTGTAGTATATAGAGGATCTCTCCTGTGTGGTGTAGTATATAGAGGATCTGTCCTCTCTCCTGTGTGGTATATCCACGTCTATTGGTCTTTCACAACTTTCCTCTTCCGCCACACATGTACAGTCATGGCCAAAAGTTTTGAGAATGACACAAATATTATATTGTCACATGATCTGCTGCCCTCTGGTTTTTATGTGTGTTTGTCAGATGTTTTTATCACATACAGAAATAGAATTGCATTCATATTATGAGTAACAGAAGCTTATAGTGACAGTTAGAATGAGTTAATGCAGCAAGTCAATATTTGCAGTGTTGACCCTTCTTCTTCAGGACCTCTGCAATTCTCCCTGGCATGCTCTCAATCAACTTCTGGACCAAATCCTGACTGATAGCAGTCCATTCTTGCAGAATCAATGCTTTCATTTTGGCTGAATTTGTTGGTTTTTGTTTGTCCACCCGTCTCTTGATGATTGACCACAAGTTCTCAATGGGATTAAGATCTGGGGAGTTTCCAGGCCATGGACCCAAAATCTCTATGTTTTGTTCCCTGAGCCATTTAGTTATCACCTTTGCTTTATGGCAAGGTGCTCCATCATGCTGGAAAAGGCATTGTTGAGCGCCAAACTGCTCTTGGACGGTTGGGAGAAGTTGCTCTTGGAGGACATTCTGGTACCATTCTTTATTCATGGCAAGACTGTGAGAGAGCCGATTCCCTTGGCTGAGAAGCAACCCCACACATGAATGCTTTCAGGATGCTTTACAGTTGGCATGAGACAAGACTGGTGGTAGCGCTCACCTCTTCTTCTCCGAATAAGCTGTTTTCCAGATGTTCCAAACAATCGAAAAGGGGATTCATCAGAGAAAATGACTTTACCCCAGTCCCCAGCAGTCCACTCCCTGTACCTTTTGCAGAATATCAGTCTGTCCCTGATGTTTTTTCTGGAGAGAAGTGGCTTCTTTGCTGCCCTCCTTGAGACCAGGCCTTGCTCCGCCTCACAGTGCGTGCAGATGCACTCACACCTGCCTGCTGCCATTCCTCAGCAAGCTCTGCACTGCTGGTAGCCCGATCCCGCAGCTGAAACACTTTTAAGAGACGGTCCTGCCGCTTGCTGGTCTTTCTTGGGCGCCCTGGAGCCTTTTTGGCACCAATGGAACCTCTCTCCTTGAAGTTCTTGATGATGCGATAGATTGTTGACTGAGGTGCAATCTTTCTAGCTGCAATACTCTTCCCAGTTAGGCCATTTTTGTGCAGTGCAATGATGACTGCACGTGTTTCTTTAGAGATAACCATGGTTAACAGAAGAGAAACAATGATGGCAAGCACCAGCCTCCTTTTAAAGTGTCCAGTGGTGTCATTCTTACTTAATCATGACAGATTGATCTCCAGCCCTGTCCTCATCAACACCCACACCTGTGTTAATGGAGCAATCACTGAAACGATGTTAGGTGGTCCTTTTAAGGCAGGGCTGCAATGATGTTGAAATGTGTTTTGGGGGATAAAGTTCATTTTCTAGGCAAATATTGACTTTGCAAGTAATTGCTGTTAAGCTGATCACTCTTTATAACATTCTGGAGTATATGCAAATTGCCATTAGAAAAACTGAAGCAGTAGACTTTGTAAAAATTAATATTTGTATCATTCTCAAAACTTTTGGCCATGACTGTAGATGGCAACACCATTGATCTTGTCTTCCATCATCTCCTCACAGTTTCTAAACTTACTAACTCTTCTCTGCCACTCTCTGACCATAACCTTCTGTCTCTCACCATCAGCGCTTTCTCTCCTTCACAGGACACACCTACTCATCATACATATAGGAATTTACCCAGCACCTCTGATACTCTACAGTCCTCTCTGTCCCCCATCTCCTCACTCTCCTGCCCCAATCTGGCCACCAGTCACTATGATGAAATCCTTAAGAGTGCATTGGATGAGGCGGCTCCCCCCCTCCCCCTCCACTTGAAAGGTTAGATGCAGGAGGCAGAACCCTGGCACACACCACAGACACGTTTTCTTCAGCGGTGCTCTAGGTGTGCTGAACGTCTGTGGAGAAAATCACGTACACCTGCAGACTTCCTCCACTTTAAATTTATGCTTAAAATCTATAATTCTGCCCTTCACCTAGCCAAACAAGACTATTTCACCGCTCTCATCTCTTCTCTCTCCTGTAACCCTAAAAGGCTATTTGAAACTTTTCATTCCTTACTTACCCCTAAGGTGCAGATGCCATTCACAGACCTTAGCGCAGATGACCTAGCCTCTTATTTCCATGATAAAATTGATAAGATCCGTTAGGAAATAACTGCCCAATCCCCAGGTGGCACTGACCCCCTCACCAGCCGCACTTCAGACTGTTCATTCTCATCTTTTGAACCTGTTACAGAGGAGGAAGTATCTCAGCTACTTTCCTCTTCTCGCCCTACGACCTGAAGTAGTGACCCTTTCCCCTCACACCTTCTCCAGTCTCTGTCTCCTGCCGTCACGACTTACCTTACTAAAATATTTAACCTCTCTCTCTCTTCTGGAATTTTCCCATCCTCTTTCAAACATGCTGTCATAACCCCACTACTGAAGAAATCCTCCCTTGACCCGTCCTGTGCTGCTAACTATCGACCTGTCTCTAACCTCCCCTTCATCTCCAAAATCTTGGAACGCTTGGTCTAGTCTCATTTAATCCGCTATCTTTCTGCTAACTCTCTCCTTGACCCCTTACAATCTGGCTTCCGCACTCTGCACTCTACTGAAACGGCCCTCACAAAAGTCTCCAATGATCTCCTGACGGCTAAATCCAAAGGTGACTTCTCTCTTCTTATTCTTCTAGATCTCTCAGCAGCATTTGACACTGTTGCCCATCACCTCCTCCTCACAGACACCGCTCTCTCCTGGTTCTCCTCTTATCTCTCTGACCGCACTTTCTGTTTTTCATTTGCGGGCTCTGTTTCTTCCCCTTGCCGTTGGGGTTCCTCAGGGCTCGGTCCTAGGTCCCCTGCTCTTCTCCCTCTACACAGCCCCCATTGGACAAACCATCACTAGATTTGGCTTCCGGTACCATCTTTATGCTGATGACACCCAATTATATACGTCAAACCGTGACATCACCCCTGCACTAATACAGAACACCAGTTACTGTCTCTAATATCATGTCTTCGCTTTATCTGACACTGAATCTCTCAAAGACTGAACTACTGCTGTTTCCACCATCTAATAGATCTGTCCCTGATATCTCCATTGCAGTCTCCGGCCTTACCATAACGCCTAGGCAGTATGCCCGCTGCCTCGGGGTTATGTCTGACTCAGACCTTTCCTTCTCCCCCCCATATCCAATCACTCGCACGCTCTTGTCATATCCACCTCAAAAACATCTCCAGAATCCGCCCTTTCCTTACCACAGATACACTAAAGACACTTATTGTTGCCCTGATTCACTCTCGCCTTGACTACTGTAACTCCTTACTAATCCGTCTTCCCCTTACTAAACTCTCCCCAGAACAATCTATTCTGAATGCGGCGGTCAGGCTCATCTATCAGTCTAGACGCTACAGCGAGGCCTCCAGTCTGTGCCGGTCACTACAGCGAGGCCTCCGGTCTGTGCCGGTCACTACAGCGAGGCCTCCGTTCTGTGCCAGTCACTACAGCGAGGCCTCCGGTCTGTGCCGGTCACTACAGCGAGGCCTCCGGTCTGTGCCGGTCACTACAGCGAGGCCTCCGGTCTGTGCCGGTCACTACATTGGCTGCCTATACAATAGAGAATACAATATAAACTTCTCCCCCTCCTCCTCAAGGCTCTCCATAATGCTGCACCTCCCTACATTTCCTCCCTCATCTCTATCGCCCAACCCGTACTCTCCGCTCACTCAATAACCTAAGACTAACATTCTCTATTATCAGAACCTCCCACGCTCGTATACAAGACTTCTTCCAAGTTGCACCACTTCTCTGGAATGCTCTATCCCGGACTATCAGATTAACCCCCAATTTCCACAGCTTCAAGCGTAAACTAAAGACACATCTTATTAGACAGGCCGATCACAACTCCTAATGTAAACCCTTCTGTAGTTAGAATCCCTAAAACGTCCCCTCCTCTGTTCACGCTCCCGCATTACCTCACAGGATATGAGGCCGTATCAGACTAACTTTATATGTCCGGGCACCGACTGCACGTTATAGGACATGACTGGTGACGGCTCCTACAGCTTTATATATGTGTAATGGCAGTAACCTCTATTACACAACTGTCTGACCAGTGTATAAGCAATGCTACCTCCGATGTCGCCCCTGATACCTCATAGATTGTAAGCTCTTGTGTCACCTCCTCTACCTCATAGATTGTAAGCTCTTGTGTCACCTCCTCTACCTCATAGATTGTAAGCTCTTGTGTCACCTCCTCTACCTCATAGAGTGTAAGCTCTTGTGTCACCTCTACCTCATAGATTGTAAGCTCTTGTGTCACCTCTACCTCATAGAGTGTAAGCTCTTGTGTCACCTCCTCTATCTCATAGATTGTAAGCTCTTGTGTCACCTCCTCTACCTCATAGAGTGTAAGCTCTTGTGTCACCTCTACCTCATAGATTGTAAGCTCTTGTGTCACCTCCTCTACCTCATAGATTGTAAGCTCTTGTGTCACCCCCTCTACCTCATAGATTGTAAGCTCTTGTGTCACCTCTACCTCATAGATTGTAAGCTCTTGTGTCACCCCCTCTACCTCATAGATTGTAAGCTCTTGTGTCACCTCCTCTACCTCATAGAGTGTAAGCTCTTGTGTCACCTCCTCTACCTCATAGATTGTAAGCTCTTGTCACCTCCTCTACCTCATAGATTGTAAGCTCTTGTGTCACCTCTACCTCATAGATTGTAAGCTCTTGTGTCACCTCTACCTCATAGATTGTAAGCGCTTGTGTCACCTCCTCTACCTCATAGATTGTAAGCTCTTGTGTCACCCCCTCTACCTCATAGATTGTAAGCTCGTGTCACCTCCTCTACCTCATAGATTGTAAGCTCTTGTGTCACCTCCTCTACCTCATAGATTGTAAGCTCTTGTGTCACCTCCTCTACCTCATAGATTGTAAGCTCTTGTGTCACCTCTACCTCATAGATTGTAAGCTCTTGTGTCACCCCCTCTACCTCATAGATTGTAAGCTCTTGTGTCACCTCCTCTACCTCATAGATTGTAAGCTCTTGTGTCACCCCCTCTACCTCATAGATTGTAAGCTCCTGTGTCACCCCCTCTACCTCATAGATTGTAAGCTCTTGTGTCATCTCCTCTACCTCATAGATTGTAAGCTCTTGTGTCACCTCCTCTACCTCATAGATTGTAAGCTCTTGTGTCACCTCTACCTCATAGATTGTAAGCTCTTGTGTCACCTCTACCTCATAGATTGTAAGCTCTTGTGTCACCTCCTCTACCTCATAGATTGTAAGCTCTTGTGTCACCTCTACCTCATAGATTGTAAGCTCTTGTGTCACCTCTACCTCATAGATTGTAAGCTCTTGTGTCACCTGCTCTACCTCATAGATTGTAAGCTCTTGTGTCACCTGCTCTACCTCATAGATTGTAAGCTCTTGTGTCACCTGCTCTACCTCATAGATTGTAAGCTCTTGTGTCACCTCTACCTCATAGATTGTAAGCTCTTGTGTCACCCCCTCTACCTCATAGATTGTAAGCTCTTGTGTCACCTCTACCTCATAGATTGTAAGCTCTTGTGTCACCTCTACCTCATAGATTGTAAGCTCTTGTGTCACCTCCTCTACCTCATAGATTGTAAGCTCTTGTGTCACCTACCTCATAGATTGTAAGCTCGTGTCACCTCCTCTACCTCATAGATTGTAAGCTCTTGTGTCACCCCCTCTACCTCATAGATTGTAAGCTCTTGTGTCACCTCCTCTACCTCATAGATTGTAAGCTCTTGTGTCACCTCTACCTCATAGATTGTAAGCTCTTGTGTCACCTCTACCTCATAGATTGTAAGCTCTTGTGTCACCCCCTCTACCTCATAGATTGTAAGCTCGTGTCACCTCCTCTACCTCATAGATTGTAAGCTCTTGTGTCACCTCTACCTCATGGATTGTAAGCTCTTGTGTCACCTCCTCTACCTCATAGATTGTAAGCTCTTGTGTCACCTCCTCTACCTCATAGATTGTAAGCTCTTGTGTCACCCCCTCTACCTCATAGATTGTAAGCTCTTGTGTCACCTCCTCTACCTCATAGATTGTAAGCTCTTGTGTCACCTCTACCTCATAGATTGTAAGCTCTTGTGTCACCTCCTCTACCTCATAGATTGTAAGCTCTTGTGTCACCTCCTCTACCTCATAGATTGTAAGCTCTTGTGTCACCTAACTCATAGATTGTAAGCTCTTGTGTCACCTACCTCATAGATTGTAAGCTCTTGTGTCACCTCTACCTCATAGATTGAAAGCTCTTGTGTCACCTCCTCTACCTCATAGATTGTAAGCTCTTGTGTCACCTCTACCTCATAGATTGTAAGCTCTTGTCACCCCCTCTACCTCATAGATTGTAAGCTCCTGTGTCATCTCCTCTACCTCATAGATTGTAAGCTCTTGTGTCACCTACCTCATAGATTGTAAGCTCTTGTGTCACCTCCTCTACCTCATAGATTGTAAGCTCTTGTGTCACCTCCTCTACCTCATAGATTGTAAGCTCTTGTGTCACCTCCTCTACCTCATAGATTGTAAGCTCTTGTGTCACCTACCTCATAGATTGTAAGCTCTTGTGTCACCTCTACCTCATAGATTGTAAGCTTTTGTGTCACCTGCTCTACCTCATAGATTGTAAGCTCTTGTGTCACCTCCTCTACCTCATAGATTGTAAGCTCTTGTGTCACCTACCTCATAGATTGTAAGCTCTTGTGTCACCTCTACCTCATATATTGTAAGCTCTTGTGTCACCCCCTCTACCTCATAGATTGTAAGCTCTTGTGTCACCTCCTCTACCTCATAGATTGTAAGCTCTTGTCACGTCCTCTACCTCATAGATTGTAAGCTCTTGTGTCACCTCCTCTACCTCATAGATTGTAAGCTCTTGTGTCACCTCCTCTACCTCATAGATTGTAAGCTCTTGTGTCACCTCCTCTACCTCATAGATTGTAAGCTCTTGTGTCACCTCTACCTCATAGATTGTAAGCTCTTGTGTCACCTCCTCTATCTCATAGATTGTAAGCTCTTGTGTCACCCCCTCTACCTCATAGATTGTAAGCTCTTGCGAACAGGGCCCTCGGTCCCAGTGTGTGAATTGAATATTACTTTGTAATGGATCTTTTTTGTCAGTACTTGATCCCTACAAGTTGTACAGTGCTGCGGAATATGTTGGCGCTATAGAAATAAAATGTATTATTATTATTATATAGAGGATCTCTCTAAAGCACAATTCTTTTCTTTTTCAATCATTCTGAATTATATTTGCTGCTAGAGATAAGTGAACGTCTGTACATTTCTATTGTTTCAGGTCCAGATTCGTTGTGGGTTGAACAAGTGTGATACAGACCGTAACATAACCATAACAGAGTATAGCACTGTCAGGGCTCCTAGGACTGTATATCTATAATACATAGTGTATGACACTGTCAGGGCTCCTAGGACTATATATCTATAATACATAGTGTATGTCACTGTCAGGGCTCCTAGGACTGTATATCTATAATACATAGTGTATGACACTGTCAGGGCTCCTAGGACTGTATATCTATAATACATAGTGTATGACACTGTCAGGGCTCCTAGGACTGTATATCTATAATACATAGTGTATGACACTGTCAGGACTCCTAGGACTATATATCTACAATACATAGTGTATGACACTGTCAGGGCTCCTATGACTATATATCTATGATACATAGTGTATGACACTGTCAGGACTCCTAGGACTATATCTATAAAACATAGCGCATGACACTGTCAGGACTCCTAGAACTATATCTATAATACATAGTGTATGACACTGTCAGAGCTCCTAGGACTATATATCTATAATACATAGTGTATGATACTGTCAGGACTCCTAGGACTATATATCTATAATACATAGTGTATGACACTGTCAGGACTCCTAGAACTATATCTATAATACATAGTGTATGACACTGTCAGGGCTCCTAGGACTATATATCTATAATACATAGTGTATGATACTGTCAGGACTCCTAGGACTATATATCTATAATACATAGTGTATGACACTGTCAGGACTCCTAGAACTATATTTCTATAAAACATAGTATATGACACTGTCAGGGCTCCTAGGACTATATATCTATAATACATAGTGTATGACACTGTCAGGACTCCTAAGACTATATATCTATAAAACATAGTATATGACACTGTCAGGGCTCCTAGGACTATATATCTATAATACATAGTGTATGACACTGTCAGGACTCCTAGAACTATATCTATAATACATAGTGTATGACACTGTCAGGACTCCTAGGACTATATATCTATAATACATAGTGTATGACACTGTCAGGACTCCTAGGACTATATCTATAAAACATAGCGCATGACACTGTCAGGACTCCGAGGACTATATATCTATAATACATAGTGTATGATACTGTCAGGACTCCTAGGACTATATATCTATAATACATAGTGTATGACACTGTCAGGACTCCTAGAACTATATCTATAATACATAGTGTATGACACTGTCAGGACTCCTAGAACTATATCTATAATACATAGTGTATGACACTGTCAGGGCTCCTAGGACTATATATCTATGATACATAGTGTATGACACTGTCAGAGCTCCTAGGACTATATATCTATAATACATAGTGTATGACACTGTCAGGGCTCCTAGGACTATATATAATACATAGTGTATGACACTGTCAGGACTCCTAGGACTATATATCTCTAAAACACAGTGTATGACACTGTCAGGACTCCTAGGACTATATTTCTATAAAACATAGTATATGACACTGTCAGGGCTCCTAGGACTATATATCTATAATACATAGTGTATGACACTGTCAGGACTCCTAGGACTATATATCTATAAAACATAGTATATGACACTGTCAGGGCTCCTAGGACTATATATCTATAATACATAGTGTATGACACTGTCAGGGCTCCTAGGACTGTATATCTATAATACATAGTGTATGACACTGTCAGGGCTCCTAGGACTGTATATCTATAATACATAGTGTATGACACTGTCAGGACTCCTAGGACTATATATCTATAATACATAGTGAATGACACTGTCAGGGCTCCTATGACTATATATCTATAATACATAGTGTATGACACTGTCAGGACTCCTAGAACTATATCTATAATACATAGTGTATGACACTGTCAGTACTCCTAGGACTATATATCTATAATACATAGTGTATGACACTGTCAGGGCTCCTAGGACTATATATCTCTAAAACATAGTGTATGACACTGTCAGGACTCCTAGGACTATATTTCTATAAAACATAGTATATGACACTGTCAGGGCTCCTAGGACTATATATCTATAATACATAGTGTATGACACTGTCAGGACTCCTAGGACTATATATCTATAAAACATAGTATATGACACTGTCAGGGCTCCTAGGACTATATATCTATAATACATAGTGTATGACACTGTCAGGGCTCCTATGACTATATATCTATGATACATAGTGTATGACACTGTCAGGACTCCTAGGACTATATATCTATAATACATAGTTTATGACACTGTCATGGCTCCTAGTACTATATATCTATAATACATAGTGTATGACACTGTCAGCTCTCCTAGGACTATATATCTATAATACATAGTGTATGACACTGTCAGGGCTCCTATGACTATATATCTATGATACATAGTGTATGACACTGTCAGGACTCCTAGGACTATATATCTATAATACATAGTGTATGACACTGTTAGGGCTCCTATGACTATATATCTATGATACATAGTGTATGACACTGTCAGGACTCCTAGGACTATATCTATAAAACATAGCGCATGACACTGTCAGGACTCCTAGGACTATATATCTATAATACACAGTGTATGACACTGTCAGGACTCCTAGGACTATATATCTATAATACATAGTGTACGACACTGTCAGGGCTCCTAGGACTATATAACTATAATACATAGTGTATGACACTGTCAGGACTCCTAGAACTATATCTATAATACATAGTGTATGACACTGTCAGTACTCCTAGGACTATATATCTATAATACATAGTGTATGACACTGTCAGGGCTCCTAGGACTATATATCTATGATACATAGTGTATGAAACTGTCAGAGCTCCTAGGTCTATATATCTATAATACATAGTGTATGACACTGTCAGGACTCCTAGGACTATATATCTCTAAAACACAGTGTATGACACTGTCAGGACTCCTAGGACTATATTTCTATAAAACATAGTATATGACACTGTCAGGGCTCCTAGGACTATATATCTATAATACATAGTGTATGACACTGTCAGGACTCCTGGGACTATATATCTATAAAACATAGTATATGACACTGTCAGGGCTCCTAGGACTATATATCTATAATACATAGTGTATGACACTGTCAGCTCTCCTAGGACTATATATCTATAATACATAGTGTATGACACTGTCAGGGCTCCTATGACTATATATCTATGATACATAGTGTATGACACTGTCAGGACTCCTAGAACTATATCTATAATACATAGTGTATGACACTGTCAGGACTCCTAGGACTATATATCTATAATACATAGTGTATGACACTGTCAGGGCTCCTAGGACTATATATCTATAATACATAGTGTATGACATTGTCAGGGCTCCTAGGACTATCTATAATATATAGTGTATGACACTGTCAGGGCTCCTAGGACTATATATCTATAATACATACATGCTGGAGCAACACGTCCACTCTGAACTGTCCTCCTATCTCTCGTCCAATGTGCTCTTTGACAGACTACAGTCAGGCTTCAGACCCCATCACTCCACAGAAACTGCCCTAACCAAGGTCACTAATGACCTTCTAACTGCCAAAGCCAAAAGTCACTATTCTGTCCTCCTCCTCCTCTACCTCTTCTCTGCCTTTGACACAGTCGACCATTCCCTCCTGCTAGAAACTCTCTCATCCCTTGGCATCTCTGACCTGGTCCTTTCCTGGATCTCCTCATACCTCACCAACCGCACATTCAGCGTCTCCCACTCATACACCACCTCCCCGCCATGCCCCCTTTCTGTAGGTGTCCCCCAAGGCTCCGTCCTAGGACCCCTCCTGTTCTCAATCTAAACCCTAGGCCTTGGCCAACTCATAGAATCCCATGGTTTCCATTATTACTGCTATGCTGACGACACCCAAATATATCTCTCTGGACCAGACATTACCTCTCTGTTGTCCAGAGTCCCAGAATGTCTAGCAGCCGTAGCCTCCTTTCTCTCCTCCCGCTTTCTCAAACTCAACATGGAGAAAACGGAGTTCATAATCTTCACCCCTCCACGCATGACCCCCTTACCTGACCCATCTATCAAAATTAATGGAACCAATCCCACCCCAGTCCCACAGGCCCGATGCCTTGGGATAACCTTAGACTCTGACCTATCCTTCAAGCCGCATATTCAAACCCTCAACACCTCCTGCCGCCTCCAACTCAAGAACATCCACCGAATCCACTCCTTCCTCACCCCTGAAACTACAAAGATGCTAGTCCACGCCCTCATAATCTCCCGTCTAGACTACTGTAACACCATTCTCCATGGCCTCCCAACTAACACTCTCGCCCCCTCCTGTCCACCTTATACTGTGCTGCTCGCCTAATACACCTCTCCCCCCGTTCTTCATCGGCCATCCCCCTCTGCCAATCCCTCCACTGACTACCCATTGCCCAGCGAATAGAGCTCAAACTACTAACACAGACATACAAAGTCATCCACAACCTGTCCCCTCCATATATCTCCTACCTAATCTCCCGCTACCTGCCCACACGTAACCTCCGATCCTCCAAAGACCTCCTACTCCGCTCTGCTCTTATCCACTCTTCACACAAACGACTCCAAGACTTCTCCCGGGCATCCCCCATACTCTGGAACTCATTACCAAGACACATAAGACTGACCCCCAAAGTCACAAACTTCAAGAAGGCCCTGAAGACTCACTTATTCAGGAAGGTCTACAACCGCCAATAACACTACTGTCACCACACCGCCATCTGTACAGCTTCTACCCCCACCTTCTGTCTCTATCCCTCTTCCCTCATAGATTGTAAGCCCTTGCGGGCAGGGCCCACTATCCCACTGTGCCAATTGGTCACTGTTTGTATTATCTGTTTTGTATATCTGGTGTACTGTATGTAAATCCGAAAATGTAAAACACCATGGAATTAATGATGCTATATAAATAAACAATAATAATACATAGTGTATGACACTGTCAGGACTCCTAGGACTATATATCATAGTGTATGGCACTGTCAGGACTCCTAGGACTATACAGTATATCTATAAAACTTTGTGTATGACACTGTCAGGGCTTCTAGGACTATATATCTATAATACATAGTGTATGACACTGTCAGGGCTCCTAGGACTACTGTATATATCTATAATACATAGTGTATGACACTGTCAGGGCTCCTAGGACTATATATCTATAAAACATAGTGTATGACACTGTCAGGGCTCCTAGGACTGTATATCTATAATACATAGTGTATGGCACTGTCAGGACTCCTAGGACTATACAGTATATCTATAAAACTTTGTGTATGACACTGTCAGGTCTTCTAGGACTATATATCTATAATACATAGTGTATGACACTGTCAGGGCTCCTAGGACTATTGTATATATCTATAATACATAGTGTATGACACTGTCAGGGCTCCTAGGACTATATATCTATAAAATATAGTGTATGACACTGTCAGGACTCCTAGGACTATATATCTATAATACATAATGTATGACACTGTCAGGACTCCTAGGACTATATATCTATAAAACTTTGTGTATGACACGGACAGGACTCCTAGGACTATATATCTATAATACATAGTGTATGACACTGTCAGGACTCCTAGGACTACTGTATATATCTATAATACATAGTGTATGACACTGTCAGGACTCCTAGGAATATATTATCTATAAAACATATTGTATGACACAGTCAGGGCGCCTTGGACTATATATCTATAAAACATAGTGTATGACACTGTCAAGGCTCTAGGACTATATATCTATAACACATAGTGTATGACACTGTCAGCTCTCCTAGGACTATATATATTTAAAACCTTGTGTATGACACTGTCAGGACTCCTACGACTATACATCTATAAAACATAGTGTAGAACACTGTCGGGACTCCTAGGACTATATATCTATAATACATAGTGTATGACACTGTCAGGGCTCCTAGGACTATATAGCTATAAAACATAGTGTATGACACTGTCAGGACTCCTAGGAATATATATCTATAATACATAGTGTATGACACTGAATGTTTGTGGTAAGCACTTCCCTTTACACACTGTCAGGTGTCCTAGGACTATATATCTATAATACATAGTGTATGGCACTGTCAGGGCTCCTAGGACTATATATCTATAAAACATAGTGTATGACACTGTCAGGACTCCTAGGAATATATATCTATAATACATAGTGTATGACACTGTCAGGGCTCCTAGGACTATATATCTATAATACATAGTGTATGACACTGTCAGGGCTCCTAGGAATATATATCTATAATACATAGTGTATGACACTGTCAGGTATCCTAGGACTATATATCTATAATACATAGTGTATGGCACTGTCAGGGCTACTAGGACTATATATCTATAAAACATAGTGTATGACACTGTCAGGACTCCTAGGAATATATATCTATAATACATAGTGTATGACACTGTCAGGACTCCTAGGACTATATATCTATAATACATAGTGTATGACACTGTCAGGGCTCCTAGGAATATATATCTATAATACATAGTGTATGACACTGTCAGGGCTCCTAGGAATATATATCTATAATACATAGTGTATGATACTGTCAGGGCTCCTAGGACTATATATCTATAATACATAGTGTATGACACTGTCAGGACTCCTAGGACTATATATCTATAAAACATTGTGCATGACACTGTCAGGACTCCTAGGACTATATATATTTAAAACATTGTGTATGACACTGTCAGGGCTCCTAGGACTATATATCTATAATACATGGTGTATGACACTGTCAGGGCTCCTAGGACTATATATCTATAATACATGGTGTATAACACTGTCAGGACTCCTAGGACTATATATCTATAATACATAGTGTATGACACTGTCAGGGCTCCTAGGACTATATATCTATAATTCATAGTGTATGACACTGTCAGGGCTCCTAGGACTATATATATATAAAGCATAGTAGATGACACTGTCAAGGATCCTAGGACTATATATCTATAATACATAGTGTATGACACTGTCAGGACTCCTAGGACTATATATCTATAATACATAGTGTATGACACTGTCAGGACTCCTAGGAGGAGTGACAGTGACTTGTATATCTATTAGATAACGGATTGTAAGCAGAGGATACATATTCCTCCTTTAACCATACACTGCACTGACACTCGCTTTGAAACACTCTTAAAATTTACCTTTTTTGGGAAGAATAATGCTTTTTAATGTTTTATTAGAGACACATGACGGTTATATTGCAAAAAGCAATGTTTTTTTCTTTAAAAATTACCCGTTAGATGACATGTAAGTGCCACAGGATTACTGTTATTATATGGGAGACAGATGTGTGGCTACGAGCTGTGGCTAGCTGAAAAGTGATGAAGATTTGGCTTTTTAAAAATAAAAAAAAAGCCAGTAAAAGTTATCCCTTTATGGGAGCAGAATGCCACAGCTACCTTGTGTCAGTGTTGGAAGAAGTAATGGTAGGTTTGTTTGCTGAGGAGTAATGGCTTGTCCTGGTGAAGTTGGGGCAGTGAAATGGTTCAGTGTGTGAACTGGAGAAGGTGGATGGGTCCACCTGGTGTAGAAACTGTGGCCGCCCTGCATCTGTGAGGACATGTCAGTACTGGAAAGCATCGGGTCTTACTATGTTTCTAGACTGTGGCCTCTGACCATCTTGACCCATGGGCCGTGACAACTAAGTACTTTCTATGCCCATAATTGTGCTCCACGTATTGCGGGTGGCTGGCACCTTTCCTCACATGGACAATTACAAGGAGAGGCCCACATGGCCATCAAGAAGGGACAACTTTCTTTGAGAATTTATGGGGGCTAGGTATTCTCCATGGAGAAGGTGCGCTGCCATCAGTCGGCGACAAGCAGTGGATTCTTGAATTACCTGTTTGCAGATCTGATTGAATTGTTTGCAGATCTTGCACTTTGTCTTCAATTTGTCATTTGGTAATGCACAATTCCCATATGGTAGATGACCGCACATAGCTGCTGCCGCCAGAATCCGCAGCAGTGGAGACGTGACTGCCGGTGCCACCACCACCCGAGCTTACCTTAGATTTACCCCAGGTAGGTCCCTGGGATGTTGGACCTGTATGTTGGATAGAATTCTTCCTATTTGATGTTACTCTGATCCTTTTACTAGGTCTCATCTATAATAGAACAATCATCGGATTCAGTATTGTCATCATCTTCCCCACTTTCTTGTGACTCATCATGGCAATGGGATTCCTCGCTGCCCTCACAATATTTCCCCCTAGTGCCCCTACCAGCACTACCACCAGTAGCACACCCCCTGCCACTACTACCTGCACCAACACTCATGTCTTCCACCTCTACCTCCTCCATGTCTCATCCAACTCCTCAAATAGAGGAGGAAGTTTTGGGCTATGAGGAATATCTTGGCAGATGCCACATGACTATTAAAGCATGGGATCTGTGTCAGTGAAGATAAAGAATAAGACATGGCTGACAATACAGAAAGACAGCGCAGTAAATTATGTGTTACAGAGGAGGAGGAACACACAGAACCCTCCATCAATATTTGTGAGTCACTGCTTTTACAAACGAGTTTATTCTCAGGAAGTGCGACAACACTGCGGCAACTATCGGGGCTGTCAAGCGCAAAAGTAGCGTTGCTGTTACCATTCACATTCTTATTGTTAGTAACAGTACTTTAACATGTGTTTCCTCCTCCCCCTACTTTTGCCTGTCCCCTGCCCTAATTTTTTCCCATTTTATCGTGCACTACTAAGTGATTTGACAACAATTCTGACATGGTGTATTTTTTTTTTTTTAACTAAAAATATTTCAAGAAAAATAGCAAAACATTAAAACACTAAAAGGATCACCTTGTCAGTGAGTGTTAGACTAGAACTGTGTCAGTCAGTTTATACGAAATAACAAGTTAGTTTTCTTTTTCAAATTAGCGCAGACTAGACTGTATATTGGGTGAACAACACCCCAAAAAAGTGGTCAAGACCAGAAGTAGTGTTGCTACTGCCTTCCACTTTCTTATTGTTAGCACTTACACAATTGTTTCCTCCTCTCCATGCTTTTGTCATTGGCAACAATATTGACACTGTGTATTTTTTTTTTTTGCAAAAAACTATTTAAATAAAAACAGCAAAGCACCAATAGGGTCACCTGGTCTGTGAGCATTATTAGACTAGAACTGCATCAGTCAGTTTTTACATTTTTAGTCGCTTTCAGATCAGCAGGCTCCATCATACTGTTTAATGGCTGAGAAAAAAACCTTAAATACAGAGTTTGTATTCAGATTAGTGCAGGCTGCAATGCTGTGAGTATTGGGTGAGCAGAGGGTTTTTCAGATTAGTGCAGGCTGCAATGCTGTGAGTATTGGGTGAGCAGAGGGTTTTTCAGATTAGCGCAGGCTGCAATGCTGTGAGTATTAGGTGAGCAGAGGGTTTTTCAGATTAGTGCAGGCTGCAATGCTGTGAGTATTGGGTGAGCAGAGGGTTTTTCAGATTAGCGCAGGCTGCAATGCTGTGAGTATTAGGTGAGCAGAGGGTTTTTCAGATTAGTGCAGGCTGCAATGCTGTGAGTATTAGGTGAGCAGAGGGTTTTTCAGATTAGCGCAGGCTGCAATGCTGTGAGTATTGGGTGAGCAGAGGGTTTTTCAGATTAGCGCAGGCTGCAATGCTGTGAGTATTAGGTGAGCAGAGGGTTTTTCAGATTAGCGCAGGCTGCAATGCTGTGAGTATTGGGTGAGCAGAGGGTTTTTCAGATTAGCGCAGGCTGCAATGCTGTGAGTATTGGGTGAGCAGAGGGTTTTTCAGATTAGCGCAGGCTGCAATGCTGTGAGTATTAGGTGAGCAGAGGGTTTTTCAGATTAGTGCAGGCTGCAATGCTGTGAGTATTGGGTGAGCAGAGGGTTTTTCAGATTAGTGCAGGCTGCAATGCTGTGAGTATTGGGTGAGCAGAGGGTTTTTCAGATTAGTGCAGGCTGCAATGCTGTGAGTGTTAGGTGAGCAGAGGGTTTTTCAGATTAGCGCAGGCTGCAATGCTGTGAGTGTTAGGTGAGCAGAGGGTTTTTCAGATTAGCGCAGGCTGCAATGCTGTGAGTAATGGGTGAGCAGAGGGGTTTTCAGATTAGCGCAGGCTGCAATGCTGTGAGTATTGGGTGAGCAGAGGGGTTTTCAGATTAGCGCAGGCTGCAATGCTGTGAGTATTGGGTGAGCAGAGGGTTTTTCAGATTAGCGCAGGCTGCAATGCTGTGAGTATTAGGTGAGCAGAGGGGTTTTCAGATTAGCGCAGGCTGCAATGCTGTGAGTATTAGGTGAGCAGAGGGTTTTTCAGATTAGTGCAGGCTGCAATGCTGTGAGTATTGAGTGAGCAGAGGGTTTTTCAGATTAGCGCAGGCTGCAATGCTGTGAGTATTGGGTGAGCAGAGGGGTTTTCAGATTAGCGCAGGCTGCAATGCTGTGAGTATTAGGTGAGCAGAGGGTTTTTCAGATTAGCGCAGGCTGCAATGCTGTGAGTGTTAGGTGAGCAGAGGGTTTTTCAGATTAGCGCAGGCTGCAATGCTGTGAGTGTTAGGTGAGCAGAGGGGTTTTCAGATTAGCGCAGGCTGCAATGCTGTGAGTATTAGGTGAGCAGAGGGTTTTTCAGATTAGCACAGGCTGCAATGCTGTGAGTATTAGGTGAGCAGAGGGTTTTTCAGATTAGCGCAGGCTGCAATGCTGTGAGTATTGGGTGAGCAGAGGGTTTTTCAGATTAGTGCAGGCTGCAATGCTGTGAGTATTAGGTGAGCAGAGGGTTTTTCAGATTAGTGCAGGCTGCAATGCTGTGAGTAGTGGGTGAGCAGAGGGGTTTTCAGATTAGCGCAGGCTGCAATGCTGTGAGTATTAGGTGAGCAGAGGGTTTTTCAGATTAGCGCAGGCTGCAATGCTGTGAGTATTGGGTGAGCAGAGGGTTTTTCAGATTAGTGCAGGCTGCAATGCTGTGAGTATTGAGTGAGCAGAGGGTTTTTCAGATTAGTGCAGGCTGCAATGCTGTGAGTATTAGGTGAGCAGAGGGTTTTTCAGATTAGCGCAGGCTGCAATGCTGTGAGTATTGAGTGAGCAGAGGGTTTTTCAGATTAGTGCAGGCTGCAATGCTGTGAGTATTGGGTGAGCAGAGGGGTTTTCAGATTAGCGCAGGCTGCAATGCTGTGAGTATTGGGTGAGCAGAGGGGTTTTCAGATTAGCGCAGGCTGCAATGCTGTGAGTATTGGGTGAGCAGAGGGTTTTTCAGATTAGTGCAGGCTGCAATGCTGTGAGTATTAGGTGAGCAGAGGGTTTTTCAGATTAGCGCAGGCTGCAATGCTGTGAGTATTGGGTGAGCAGAGGGTATTTCAGATTAGCGCAGGCTGCAATGCTGTGAGTATTAGGTGACCAGAGGGTTTTTCAGATTAGCGCAGGCTGCAATGCTGTGAGTGTTAGGTGAGCAGAGGGGTTTTCAGATTAGCGCAGGCTGCAATGCTGTGAGTATTGGGTGAGCAGAGGGGTTTTCAGATTAGCACAGGCTGCAATGCTGTGAGTATTGGGTGAGCAGAGGGGTTTTCAGATTAGTGCAGGCTGCAATGCTGTGAGTATTGGGTGAGCAGAGGGGTTTTCAGATTAGCGCAGGCTGCAATGCTGTGAGTATTGGGTGAGCAGAGGGTTTTTCAGATTAGCGCAGGCTGCAATGCTGTGAGTATTGGGTGAGCAGAGGGTTTTTCAGATTAGCGCAGGCTGCAATGCTGTGAGTATTGAGTGAGCAGAGGGTTTTTCAGATTAGCGCAGGCTGCAATGCTGTGAGTATTAGGTGAGCAGAGGGTTTTTCAGATTAGCGCAGGCTGCAATGCTGTGAGTATTAGGTGAGCAGAGGGTTTTTCAGATTAGCGCAGGCTGCAATGCTGTGAGTATTGGGTGAGCAGAGGGTTTTTCAGATTAGTGCAGGCTGCAATGCTGTGAGTATTGGGTGAGCAGAGGGGTTTTCAGATTAGCGCAGGCTGCAATGCTGTGAGTATTGGGTGAGCAGAGGGGTTTTCAGATTAGCGCAGGCTGCAATGCTGTGAGTATTAGGTGAGCAGAGGGTTTTTCAGATTAGCGCAGGCTGCAATGCTGTGAGTATTGGGTGAGCAGAGGGTTTTTCAGATTAGCGCAGGCTGCAATGCTGTGAGTATTGGGTGAGCAGAGGGTTTTTCAGATTAGCGCAGGCTGCAATGCTGTGAGTATTGGGTGAGCAGAGGGGTTTTCAGATTAGCGCAGGCTGCAATGCTGTGAGTATTGGGTGAGCAGAGGGGTTTTCAGATTAGCGCAGGCTGCAATGCTGTGAGTATTGGGTGAGCAGAGGGTTTTTCAGATTAGTGCAGGCTGCAATGCTGTGAGTATTGGGTGAGCAGAGGGTTTTTCAGATTAGCGCAGGCTGCAATGCTGTGAGTATTAGGTGAGCAGAGGGTTTTTCAGATTAGCGCAGGCTGCAATGCTGTGAGTATTGGGTGAGCAGAGGGTTTTTCAGATTAGTGCAGGCTGCAATGCTGTGAGTATTGGGTGAGCAGAGGGTTTTTCAGATTAGCGCAGGCTGCAATGCTGTGAGTATTGGGTGAGCAGAGGGTTTTTCAGATTAGCGCAGGCTGCAATGCTGTGAGTGTTAGGTGAGCAGAGGGTTTTTCAGATTAGCGCAGGCTGCAATGCTGTGAGTGTTAGGTGAGCAGAGGGTTTTTCAGATTAGTGCAGGCTGCAATGCTGTGAGTATTGGGTGAGCAGAGGGTTTTTCAGATTAGCGCAGGCTGCAATGCTGTGAGTATTGGGTGAGCAGAGGGTTTTTCAGATTAGTGCAGGCTGCAATGCTGTGAGTATTGGGTGATCAGAGGGTTTTTCAGATTAGTGCAGGCTGCAATGCTGTGAGTATTGGGTGAGCAGAGGGTTTTTCAGATTAGCGCAGGCTGCAATGCTGTGAGTATTAGGTGAGCAGAGGGTATTTCAGATTAGCGCAGGCTGCAATGCTGTGAGTATTGGGTGAGCAGAGGGGTTTTCAGATTAGCGCAGGCTGCAATGCTGTGAGTATTAGGTGAGCAGAGGGTTTTTCAGATTAGCGCAGGCTGCAATGCTGTGAGTATTAGGTGAGCAGAGGGTTTTTCAGATTAGTGCAGGCTGCAATGCTGTGAGTATTGGGTGAGCAGAGGGGTTTTCAGATTAGCGCAGGCTGCAATGCTGTGAGTATTGGGTGACCAGAGGGTTTTTCAGATTAGTGCAGGCTGCAATGCTGTGAGTATTAGGTGAGCAGAGGGTTTTTCAGATTAGCGCAGGCTGCAATGCTGTGAGTATTGGGTGAGCAGAGGGTTTTTCAGATTAGCGCAGGCTGCAATGCTGTGAGTATTGGGTGACCAGAGGGTTTTTCAGATTAGCGCAGGCTGCAATGCTGTGAGTATTAGGTGAGCAGAGGGTTTTTCAGATTAGCGCAGGCTGCAATGCTGTGAGTATTGAGTGAGCAGAGGGTTTTTCAGATTAGCGCAGGCTGCAATGCTGTGAGTATTAGGTGAGCAGAGGGTTTTTCAGATTAGCGCAGGCTGCAATGCTGTGAGTATTGAGTGAGCAGAGGGTTTTTCAGATTAGCGCAGGCTGCAATGCTGTGAGTATTAGGTGAGCAGAGGGTTTTTCAGATTAGCGCAGGCTGCAATGCTGTGAGTATTAGGTGAGCAGAGGGTTTTTCAGATTAGCGCAGGCTGCAATGCTGTGAGTATTGGGTGAGCAGAGGGGTTTTCAGATTAGCGCAGGCTGCAATGCTGTGAGTATTGAGTGAGCAGAGGGGTTTTCAGATTAGTGCAGGCTGCAATGCTGTGAGTATTAGGTGAGCAGAGGGTTTTTCAGATTAGCGCAGGCTGCAATGCTGTGAGTATTGGGTGAGCAGAGGGGTTTTCAGATTAGCGCAGGCTGCAATGCTGTGAGTATTAGGTGAGCAGAGGGTATTTCAGATTAGCGCAGGCTGCAATGCTGTGAGTATTGAGTGAGCAGAGGGTATTTCAGATTAGTGCAGGCTGCAATGCTGTGAGTATTGGGTGAGCAGAGGGTTTTTCAGATTAGTGCAGGCTGCAATGCTGTGAGTATTGGGTGAGCAGAGGGTTTTTTTTCAGATTAGCGCAGGCTGCAATGCTGTGAGTATTGGGTGAGCAGAGGGTTTTTCAGATTAGCGCAGGCTGCAATGCTGTGAGTAATGGGTGAGCAGAGGGGTTTTCAGATTAGCTCAGGCTGTTTGTTTATTGGATGAACAACAACAAAAAAACACTTAAATAATGCATTTCATGGAATCAGCCCTTTGCTGAAAAGCAATCTGAATGTATTTTTAATTTTAAAAAATGCCCTAAAAAACTAACAAAAGATTAGCAGAACTGACTGTCAGTAAAAACTATGTTTAACCCTTTCTCTGCCAGGGGTCTCTGGATATTCTGCACCTCTGGCTGCCGGGGCAATTTTCACAGTTTTGAGATGGACAAATAAAACCTAAATAGCAACATAAAAAAACACATACGACTCCCCCCCCGCTCCATACATATAGATCTTATTTAAGTAGACACCTGCAGCATTGTCACAATGTTCACTTGGTACTATATACAGGCAGGCACCTCCATGCAATTTTGATTGAAAGTGAATGTTTTATAAAAAACAAAAATGCAAATACATTTATATTAGTTACTAAAAGTGAAAAGCAAACAAAAAGTTATCTGCACCAAATAGCCTAAAAATAAGAGATCAGACATATCACTAAGGACGAGACCTGTATACACATATCACTAAGGCCTACGCCTGTATGTACATATCACTAAGGCCTACACCTGTATACACATATCACTAAGGCCTACGCCTGTATGTACATATCACTAAGGACTACGCCTGTATGTACATATCACTAAGGACTACACCTGTATGTACATATCACTAAGGACTACACCTGTATGGACATATCACTAAGGACGAGACCTGTATACACATATCACTAAGGCCTACGCCTGTATGTACATATCACTAAGGACTACGCCTGTATGTACATATCACTAAGGACTACACCTGTATGTACATATCACTAAGGACTACACCTGTATGTACATATCACTAAGGACTACACCTGTATGTACATATCACTAAGGACTACTACGCCTGTATGTACATATCACTAAGGCCTACACCTGTATGTACATATCACTAAGGACTACTACACCTGTATGTACATATCACTAAGGACTACGCCTGTATGTACATATCACTAAGGACTACACCTGTATGTACATATCACTAAGGACTACACCTGTATGTACATATCACTAAGGACGAGACCTGTATACACATATCACTAAGGCCTACGCCTGTATGTACATATCACTAAGGACGAGACCTGTATACACATATCACTAAGGCCTACGCCTGTATGTACATATCACTAAGGCCTACACCTGTATACACATATCACTAAGGCCTACGCCTGTATGTACATATCACTAAGGACTACGCCTGTATGTACATATCACTAAGGACTACGCCTGTATGTAGATATCACTAAGGACTACACCTGTATGTACATATCACTAAGGATTACACCTGTATACACATATCACTAAGGACTACGCCTGTATATACATATCACTAAGGACTACACCTGTATATACATATCACTAAGGCCTATACCTGTATACACATATCACTAAGGACTACACCTGTATGTACATATCACTAAGGACTACACCTGTATACACATATCACTAAGGACTACACCTGTATGTACATATCACTAAGGACTACACCTGTATGTATATATCACTAAGGCCTACGCCTGTATGTACATATCACTAAGGACTACACCTGTATACACATATCACTAAGGCCTACACCTGTATGTACATATCACTAAGGACTACACCTGTATATACATATCACTAAGGCCTACGCCTGTATGTACATATCACTAAGGCCTACGCCTGTATGTACATATCACTAAGGCCTATACCTGTATGTACATATCACTAAGGCCTATACCTGTATGTACATATCACTAAGGACTACGACTGTATATACATATCACTAAGGACTACACCTGTATGTACATATCACTAAGGACTACGCCTGTATGTACATATCACTAAGGACTACACCTGTATATACATATCACTAAGGACTACACCTGTATACACATATCACTAAGGCCTACGCCTGTATGTACATATCACTAAGGACTACGCCTGTATGTACATATCACTAAGGACTACACCTGTATGTACATATCACTAAGGATTACACCTGTATACACATATCACTAAGGACTACGCCTGTATGTACATATCACTAAGGACTACACCTGTATGTACATATCACTAAGGACTACACCTGTATGTACATATCACTAAGGCCTACGCCTGTATGTACATATCACTAAGGCCTACGCCTGTATGTACATATCACTAAGGCCTACGCCTGTATGTACATATCACTAAGGACTACACCTGTATGTACATATCACTAAGGACTACACCTGTATGTACATATCACTAAGGACTACGCCTGTATGTACATATCACTAAGGACTACACCTGTATGTACATATCACTAAGGACTACGCCTGTATGTACATATCACTAAGGACTACGCCTGTATGTACATATCACTAAGGACTACACCTGTATGTACATATCACTAAGGACTACACCTGTATATACATATCACTAAGGACTACGCCTGTATGTACATATCACTAAGGACTACACCTGTATGTACATATCACTAAGGATTACACCTGTATACACATATCACTAAGGACTACGCCTGTATGTACATATCACTAAGGACTACACCTGTATGTACATATCACTAAGGACTACACCTGTATGTACATATCACTAAGGCCTACGCCTGTATGTACATATCACTAAGGCCTACACCTGTATGTACATATCACTAAGGCCTACACCTGTATGTACATATCACTAAGGCCTACACCTGTATGTACATATCACTAAGGCCTACACCTGTATGTACATATCACTAAGGCCTACACCTGTATGTACATATCACTAAGGACTACACCTGTATGTACATATCACTAAGGACTACGCCTGTATGTACATATCACTAAGGACTACGCCTGTATGTACATATCACTAAGGACTACGCCTGTATGTACATATCACTAAGGACTACACCTGTATGTACATATCACTAAGGACTACACCTGTATATACATATCACTAAGGACTACGCCTGTATGTACATATCACTAAGGACTACACCTGTATGTACATATCACTAAGGATTACACCTGTATATACATATCACTAAGGACTACGCCTGTATGTACATATCACTAAGGACTACACCAGTATGTACATATCACTAAGGCCTACTACGCCTGTATGTACATATCACTAAGGACTACACCTGTATACACATATCACTAAGGACTACGCCTGTATGTACATATCACTAAGGACTACACCTGTATGTACATATCACTAAGGACTACGCCTGTATGTACATATCACGAAGGACTACACCTGTATACACATATCACTAAGGCCTACGCCTGTATGTACATATCACTAAGGACTACGCCTGTATGTACATATCACTAAGGACTACACCTGTATGTACATATCACTAAGGATTACACCTGTATACACATATCACTAAGGACTACGCCTGTATGTACATATCACTAAGGACTACACCTGTATGTACATATCACTAAGGACTACACCTGTATGTACATATCACTAAGGCCTACGCCTGTATGTACATATCACTAAGGCCTACGCCTGTATGTACATATCACTAAGGACTACACCTGTATGTACATATCACTAAGGACTACGCCTGTATGTACATATCACTAAGGACTACGCCTGTATGTACATATCACTAAGGACTACACCTGTATGTACATATCACTAAGGACTACACCTGTATATACATATCACTAAGGACTACGCCTGTATGTACATATCACTAAGGACTACACCTGTATGTACATGTCACTAAGGATTACACCTGTATACACATATCACTAAGGACTACGCCTGTATGTACATATCACTAAGGACTACATCTGTATATACATATCACTAAGGCCTACTACGCCTGTATGTACATATCACTAAGGACTACACCTGTATACACATATCACTAAGGACTACACCTGTATGTACATATCACTAAGGACTACACCTGTATGTACATATCACTAAGGCCTACACCTGTATGTACATATCACTAAGGCCTACACCTGTATGTACATATCACTAAGGACTACGCCTGTATGTACATATCACTAAGGACTACACCTGTATGTACATATCACTAAGGACTACGCCTGTATGTACATATCACTAAGGACTACACCTGTATGTACATATCACTAAGGACTACACCTGTATGTACATATCACTAATGACTACACCTGTATGTACATATCACTAAGGCCTACTACGCCTGTATGTACATATCACTAAGGACTACACCTGTATACACATATCACTAAGGACTACACCTGTATGTACATATCACTAAGGACTACACCTGTATGTACATATCACTAAGGACTACGCCTGTATGTACATATCACTAAGGACTACACCTGTATGCACAGATCACTAAGGCCTACGCCTGTATGTACATATCACTAAGGACTACACCTGTATGTACATATCACTAAGGACTACACCTGTATGTACATATCACTAAGGACTACACCTGTATGTACATATCACTAAGGACTACGCCTGTATGTACATATCACTAAGGTCTACACCTGTATGTACATATCACTAAGGACTACACCTGTATGTACATATCACTAAGGACTACACCTGTATGTACATATCACTAAGGCCTACACCTGTATGTACATATCACTAAGGACTACACCTGTATGTACATATCACTAAGGACTACGCCTGTATATACATATCACTAAGGACTACACCTGTATGTACATATCACTAAGGACTACACCTGTATGTACATATCACTAAGGACTACACCTGTATGTACATATCACTAATGCCTACGCCTGTATGTACATATCACTAAGGCCTACGCCTGTATATACTGTACATATCACTAAGGACTACACCTGTATATACATATCACTAAGGACTACACCTGTATGTACATATCACTAAGGACTACGCCTGTATGTACATATCACTAAGGAGTACACCTGTATATACTGTACATATCACTAAGGACTACGCCTGTATGTACATATCACTAAGGCCTACGCCTGTATGTACATATCACTAAGGCCTACGCCTGTATGTACATATCACTAAGGATGAGACCGGTATACACATATCACTAAGGACTACACCTGTATGTACATATCACTAAGGACTACACCTGTATGTACATATCACTAAGGACTACACCTGTATGTACATATCACTAAGGACTACGCCTGTATGTACATATCACTAAGGACTACACCTGTATGTACATATCACTAAGGACTACACCTGTATGTACATATCACTAAGGACTACGCCTGTATATACATATCACTAAGGACTACGCCTGTATGTACATATCACTAAGGACGAGACCGGTATACACATATCACTAAGGCCTACGCCTGTATGTACATATCACTAAGGACGAGACCGGTATACACATATCACTAAGGCCTACGCCTGTATGTACATATCACTAAGGACTACACCTGTATGTACATATCACTAAGGCCTACGCCTGTATGTACATATCACTAAGGCCTACGCCTGTATGTACATATCACTAAGGACTACACCTGTATATACTGTACATATCACTAAGGACTACACCTGTATATACATATCACTAAGGACTACACCTGTATGTACATATCACTAAGGCCTACGCCTGTATGTACATATCACTAAGGCCTACGCCTGTATATACTGTACATATCACTAAGGACTACACCTGTATATACATATCACTAAGGACTACACCTGTATGTACATATCACTAAGGACTACGCCTGTATGTACATATCACTAAGGATGAGACCGGTATACACATATCACTAAGGACTACACCTGTATGTACATATCACTAAGTACTACGCCTGTATGTACATATCACTAAGGACTACACCTGTATGTACATATCACTAAGGACTACACCTGTATGTACATATCACTAAGGACTACGCCTGTATGTACATATCACTAAGGACTACGCCTGTATATACATATCACTAAGGACTACGCCTGTATACACATATCACTAAGGCCTACACCTGTATGTACATATCACTAAGGACTACACCTGTATATACATATCACTAAGGACTACACCTGTATGTACATATCACTAAGGACTACGCCTGTATATACATATCACTAAGGACTACGCCTGTATGTACATATCACTAAGGACTACACCTGTATGTACATATCACTAAGGACTACACCTGTATGTACATATCACTAAGGACTACGCCTGTATGTACATATCACTAAGGACTACGCCTGTATGTACATATCACTAAGGACTACGCCTGTATGTACATATCACTAAGGACTACACCTGTATGTACATATCACTAAGGCCTACGCCTGTATGTACATATCACTAAGGACTACACCTGTATGTACATATCACTAAGGACTACACCTGTATATACTGTACATATCACTAAGGACTACACCTGTATATACATATCACTAAGGACTACACCTGTATGTACATATCACTAAGGACTACGCCTGTATGTACATATCACTAAGGACTACGCCTGTATGTACATATCACTAAGGACTACACCTGTATGTACATATCACTAAGGACTACACCTGTATGTACATATCACTAAGGACTACGCCTGTATGTACATATCACTAAGGACTACGCCTGTATGTACATATCACTAAGGACTACGCCTGTATGTACATATCACTAAGGACTACACCTGTATGTACATATCACTAAGGCCTACGCCTGTATGTACATATCACTAAGGACTACACCTGTATGTACATATCACTAAGGACTACACCTGTATATACTGTACATATCACTAAGGACTACACCTGTATATACATATCACTAAGGACTACACCTGTATGTACATATCACTAAGGACTACACCTGTATATACATATCACTAAGGACTACACCTGTATGTACATATCACTAAGGACTACACCTGTATGTACATATCACTAAGGACTACGCCTGTATGTACATATCACTAAGGACTACGCCTGTATGTACATATCACTAAGGACTACGCCTGTATGTACATATCACTAAGGACTACACCTGTATGTACATATCACTAAGGCCTACGCCTGTATGTACATATCACTAAGGACTACACCTGTATGTACATATCACTAAGGACTACGCCTGTATATACATATCACTAAGGACTACACCTGTATATACATATCACTAAGGACTACACCTGTATGTACATATCACTAAGGACTACGCCTGTATATACATATCACTAAGGACTACGCCTGTATGTACATATCACTAAGGACTACGCCTGTATATACATATCACTAAGGACTACACCTGTATATACATATCACTAAGGACTACACCTGTATGTACATATCACTAAGGACTACACCTGTATGTACATATCACTAAGGACTACGCCTGTATATACATATCACTAAGGACTACGCCTGTATATACATATCACTAAGGACTACGCCTGTATGTACATATCACTAAGGACTACGCCTGTATGTACATATCACTAAGGACTACACCTGTATGTACATATCACTAAGGACTACACCTGTATACACATATCACTAAGGACTACACCTGTATGTACATATCACTAAGGACTACGCCTGTATATACATATCACTAAGGACTACACCTGTATATACATATCACTAAGGACTACACCTGTATATACATATCACTAAGGACTACACCTGTATGTACATATCACTAAGGACTACGCCTGTATATACATATCACTAAGGACTACACCTGTATGTACATATCACTAAGGACTACGCCTGTATATACATATCACTAAGGACTACACCTGTATATACATATCACTAAGGACTACACCTGTATATACATATCACTAAGGACTACACCTGTATGTACATATCACTAAGGACTACGCCTGTATATACATATCACTAAGGACTACGCCTGTATACACATATCACTAAGGACTACGCCTGTATGTACATATCACTAAGGACTACACCTGTATGTACATATCACTAAGGCCTACACCTGTATGTACATATCACTAAGGACTACACCTGTATATACATATCACTAAGGACTACACCTGTATGTACATATCACTAAGGCCTACACCTGTATGTACATATCACTAAGGACTACGCCTGTATGTACATATCACTAAGGACTACACCTGTATGTACATATCACTAAGGCCTACACCTGTATGTACATATCACTAAGGACTACACCTGTATATACATATCACTAAGGACTACACCTGTATGTACATATCACTAAGGCCTACACCTGTATGTACATATCACTAAGGACTACGCCTGTATATACATATCACTAAGGACTACGCCTGTATACACATATCACTAAGGACTACACCTGTATGTACATATCACTAAGGCCTACGCCTGTATGTACATATCACTAAGGACTACGCCTGTATGTACATATCACTAAGGACTACACCTGTATGTACATATCACTAAGGACTACACCTGTATGTACATATCACTAAGGCCTACGCCTGTATGTACATATCACTAAGGACTACACCTGTATGTACATATCACTAAGGACTACACCTGTATGTACATATCACTAAGGCCTACACCTGTATGTACATATCACTAAGGACTACGCCTGTATGTACATATCACTAAGGCCTACACCTGTATGTACAGATCACTAAGGCCTACGCCTGTATGTACATATCACTAAGGACTACGCCTGTATATACATATCACTAAGGACTACGCCTGTATGTACATATCACTAAGGACTACGCCTGTATACACATATCACTAAGGACTACGCCTGTATGTACATATCACTAAGGACTACACCTGTATGTACATATCACTAAGGACTACACCTGTATGTATATATCACTAAGGCCTACGCCTGTATGTACATATCACTAAGGACTACACCTGTATATACATATCACTAAGGCCTACGCCTGTATGTAGATATCACTAAGGACTACACCTGTATGTACATATCACTAAGGACTACACCTGTATACACATATCACTAAGGACTACGCCTGTATACACATATCACTAAGGACTACGCCTGTATATACATATCACTAAGGACTACGCCTGTATATACATATCACTAAGGACTACACCTGTATGTACATATCACTAAGGACTACACCTGTATGTATATATCACTAAGGCCTACGCCTGTATGTACATATCACTAAGGACTACACCTGTATATACATATCACTAAGGCCTACGCCTGTATGTAGATATCACTAAGGACTACACCTGTATGTACATATCACTAAGGACTACACCTGTATACACATATCACTAAGGACTACGCCTGTATACACATATCACTAAGGACTACGCCTGTATATACATATCACTAAGGACTACGCCTGTATATACATATCACTAAGGACTACGCCTGTATGTACATATCACTAAGGACTACACCTGTATGTACATATCACTAAGGACTACACCTGTATGTACATATCACTAAGGACTACACCTGTATGTACATATCACTAAGGACTACGCCTGTATGTACATATCACTAAGGACTACACCTGTATATACATATCACTAAGGACTACACCTGTATGTACATATCACTAAGGACTACGCCTGTATGTACATATCACTAAGGCCTACACCTGTATACACATATCACTAAGGACTACGCCTGTATGTACATATCACTAAGGACTACTACGCCTGTATGTACATATCACTAAGGACTACGCCTGTATGTACATATCACTAAGGACTACGCCTGTATACACATATCACTAAGGACTACGCCTGTATATACATATCACTAAGGACTACACCTGTATGTACATATCACTAAGGACTACGCCTGTATGTACATATCACTAAGGACTACACCTGTATGTACATATCACTAAGGACTACGCCTGTATATACATATCACTAAGGACTACACCTGTATATACATATCACTAAGGACTACGCCAGTATGTACATATCACTAAGGACTACACCTGTATGTACATATCACTAAGGACTACGCCTGTATGTACATATCACTAAGGACTACACCTGTATGTACATATCACTAAGGACTACACCTGTATGTACATATCACTAAGGACTACTACGCCTGTATATACATATCACTAAGGACTACACCTGTATGTACATATCACTAAGGACTACGCCTGTATGTACATATCACTAAGGACTACACCTGTATGTACATATCACTAAGGACTACACCTGTATGTACATATCACTAAGGACTACGCCTGTATGTACATATCACTAAGGACTACACCTGTATATACATATCACTAAGGACTACACCTGTATGTACATATCACTAAGGACTACACCTGTATGTACATATCACTAAGGACTACTACGCCTGTATGTACATATCACTAAGGACTACGCCTGTATGTACATATCACTAAGGACTACGCCTGTATACACATATCACTAAGGACTACGCCTGTATATACATATCACTAAGGACTACACCTGTATGTACATATCACTAAGGACTACGCCTGTATATACATATCACTAAGGACTACACCTGTATATACATATCACTAAGGACTACGCCAGTATGTACATATCACTAAGGACTACACCTGTATGTACATATCACTAAGGACTACGCCTGTATGTACATATCACTAAGGACTACACCTGTATGTACATATCACTAAGGACTACACCTGTATGTACATATCACTAAGGACTACTACGCCTGTATATACATATCACTAAGGACTACGCCTGTATACACATATCTTCATGCAATCACCAGAACTAGAAGGAACAAAAATCTGCTCTGAAGCTTCAAATGTTATAAAAGTATCATCCTATAAAATGTAGGGATTACACACCGTGGCAAGCAAGTGCACCCCTAAACCCTATAGATTTCTTGTGTGTCTCAATGGGTTATTACTCGCCATGTCCACCTTCATGTAACGTTGTGACAAACACATACTTTTTTGAAAAACTGCACTAAAACATATATTTGCAGCTAAAACTTCTAGTAAATCGTACACAAGAAGCACATATATAATAGTAGATTGCGGTGTACACAATGTATATGTTACCGTTAAAGTGCAGAATTCAGGTAATCTGCAGATAGGGAATGTGCACATTCACTAGGGCGATCCGTTATAGTGCAGAAATCTGCTTTCATTTCTCACATTACCTAGGTAATCTGCACATTAAGTACTAGGCACTCGTTAAAGTGCAGATAACGACATGTCAACGTCACCGGCATTACAGCGAACGTAATGCCGGGGACAGGACAAGGAAAGGTTGAAGACGGTTTTCTTACAAAATGCTTTCAACTTGAATGGGCTTTGAAAGGAAACGGGCGGGTGTGTGTTCGTGCTTACATCCTCTGCGCTGCGAAAAGCCGGTTTTTGTTTTCTCGTCGGAAACACAAAGTCCTTCGTGTCCGAAAAAAAAAAAAAGCCGGCTGCTTGACAGCGCAGAGGGTGTAAGCGCGAACACACACACCTGCCCGTTTGCTTTCAAAACCCATTCAAGTTGAAAGCATTTTGTAAGGAAACCGTCTTAGTTGTGCTACGCGCTGGGCAGCCGGCGGCGATTGTGGCACATGAAGAATAAACGACAACCGGAGACGCTGCTGGCGAACGGAGGGAGAAGAAGAGGGGACGGAGTAGGGACAGCAGGACTACGAGGTAAACCAACTTCTGGACTTTAACTATCCGCAAGCCGTGAATGATTCCGCACTTTAACGGAGCAAATCAGTTCATCTGCAGAATACCTAAGCAATGTGCACAGTCACTGATTTTACACTTTAATGGTAACAAATATATATATACAGCATACAGTATATATATATACACACTATATGTACCGCAAACATCAACTACAACAAGAGCTCGGACTCTCAAACACTGATACAGAAGACAAGTAAGATCCTGCGGTCGCCACTAATGTGTTACACGTCTATACTGCACATAGCGCACTGTGACTGCGATACCGTCTCTTTACGGAGCTGACATAAACTCCAGGAATAAAGTACCAGGATCCGCACTTATTATTTCCAGATAAACCACCAATTTGATGTAGTAAATTCAGGACTTTTATTTTTGTCTTAGGCTGGTTTCACATCTGCGTTCGTCAATCTGCTCGAAATCAGCTGAAATCTTCAAAAGCTGATTCTGAACGGTCCGGATTACAACCTATTGATTTCAATGGATTTTAGAAGTAATCCGCATGTATCTGTTTGTGTCCATTTTGAAATCCGTTTTTCCCTCTTCGCATGCTCAGAATGAAGAAGGGGGAAGAAAAAAAAAACGGATTGGTCAAAAATGGACACAAACGGATTACAAACGGACACCCATTGACTAATCCGTCTAAAAGAACGGATTCGGTATCCGCTGTGTAACCGTTTGGAATCCTTTTTTACCAAATCGTTTTTCTCTTAAACCACCAAACACAGATGTGACTCCAGCCTTAGATAAGGCGTTTCGGGGGGGTGCTGCGCTACTCAGAGTGTACTCACCCCTTCCTCAGATCATAACAGACACAACCACAGCAATTACAGAAGAAATTGGCATAAAATACGATAAAACCTCTTCACAGGGTCCAACCATCCTGCGAACGGGAAGAAATGAGCGGAGCTTTACAGAAATTGTTAAAGAAACAATAAAATATTTAATAAAAGGGGGGGGGTGCATGTGTACAAGTACCTAGAAAACACACAAATTTTATATTCACGTTACCCCTTCTAGAGACGCATAGAAATACGTATCAATAGGGTTTCCATACAGTACAGTATGGTATCAGTATATTATAGTATTACATAGTCATAGCCTGTGACTAACCTGCAGCGCCTAATTCCCATGAAAGTAGCGGGGGGATTATAAAGGAGCGAAGATGCCCACATCTGCGCACTAAAGAATTGAAGTGCGCCTCCTCTGTCCTGTGTAGTGCTGTGAGGGGCGTCTGACACAGCGAGAGTTTCCCGCATGCGCACTGAACTGTGCGAGCGCGATGTCTCCTGTTAGTCTGGTTGAGGATATAGAATGATTAGAAAAAAAAATTCCTAGAGAGATAAGGAATAAGGAATGGATCAGTTTATAATGGACTGACGACTATAGACGTCAGCTCCTTATAGTCTACCATTCCACACAATAAAGGGATTTGGGCTATCTCTCAATATTTGGACTCTGATCCATCACTACCCACGATTCAAAGGGAATTTCTTCTGGCTAGTATCCAATTCATTTTACAATATAATGTATTTTCATTCAAAGTGCCCTTTTTAAACAATGCAGGTGGGCTGCGATGGGCACGAAACACATGGTCAGCTAACATCATATTTCATACTAGATACATAGACGATCTCATTATCTGATTTCTCATTGTCTCTGCAGTATTCTCCTCTGCTCCTTCCTCCTCCCTGCAGCTTTAAAATGCTGCCTCACGCTGGAGGGGAAAGACACTTTAGAACCCCATATCTCTAGATCAGTTAGGGCTATGAAGATGAGAATCTCATCTTTAAAATGATACCAAGATCACCATTATAGCTCTTACAGATTCGGAGCGATATGCTGTTAAAAACGCTGTCGGGAATTGAGATTTGCATTGGGATCTCACTGCCGAACATGGCTTCAGATCTGTAAGGACTATAATGGTGATCTTGGTATATAAAGATGAGATTCTCTTCTTTAAAATGAATCCAAGATCATCTTCATAGCCCTAACCGTTCCTGAGATGTCGGCATTAGTAGTAAGGACGTATTAGATACATAGGTGGCAGGGAAAGGGTTAAACCCTCTGTATACAGCAGCACAAATCTGCTCCTTCACTCCAATCTATGATTTCTATCATCTGCCTGTGTAATTGCTTGAATTCTAACTATTGCTTTTAATGGTAAGCTTTTCAGCACTGAGTGCTCTGTATGATGCAGTGAGATGAATCACCGACCTTTCACTATCTCTACTATCACTGTAATGTCCTTATATAGATTATATGACATCAGACCTGAATACTCTGTATGATGCCGTGAGATGAATCACAGACCCTTCACTATCTCCACCATCACTGTAATGCCACCTTATATAGTGTATATGACATCAGACCTGAGTACTCTGTATGATGCAGTGAGATGAATCACAGACCCTTCACTATCTCCACCATCACTGTAATGCCACCTTATATAGTGTATATGACATCAGCACTGAGTGCTCTGTATGATGCAGTGAGATGAATCACAGACCCTTCACTATCTCCACCATCACTGTAATGTCACCTTATATAGTGTATATGACATCAGACCTGTGCTCTGTATGATGTAGTGAGATGAATCACAGACCCTTCACTATCTCCACCATTACTGTAATGCCACCTTATATAGTGTATATGACATCAGACCTGTGCTCTGTATGATGTAGTGAGATGAATCACAGACCCTTCACTATCTCCACCATTACTGTAATGTCACCTTATATAGTGTATATGACATCATCACTGAGTGCTCTGTATGATGTAGTGAGATGAATCACAGACCCTTCACTATCTCCACCATCACTGTAATGCCACCTTATATAGTGTATGACATCAGACCTGTGCTCTGTATGATGCAGTGAGAAGAATCACAGACCCATCACTATCTCCACCATTACTGTAATGTCACCCTATATAGTGTATATGACATCAGACCTGTGCTCTGTATGATGCAGTGAGATGAATCACAGACCCTTCACTATCTCCACCATTATCGTAATGTCACCTTATATAGTGTATGACATCAGACCTGTGCTCTGTATGATGCAGTGAGATGAATCACAGACCCTTCCCTATCTCCACCATTACTGTAATGCCACCTTATATAGTGTATGACATCAGACCTGTGCTCTGTATGATGCAGTGAGATGAATCACAGACCCATCACTATCTCCACCATTACTGTAATGTCACCCTATATAGTGTATGACATCAGACCTGTGCTCTGTATGATGCAGTGAGATGAATCACAGACCCTTCACTATCTCCACCATTATCGTAATGTCACCTTATATAGTGTATGACATCAGACCTGTGCTCTGTATGATGCAGTGAGAAGAATCACAGACCCTTCACTATCTCCACCATTACTGTAATGTCACCTTATATAGTGTATATGACATCAGACCTGTGCTCTGTATGATGCAGTGAGATGAATCACAGACCCTTCACTATCTCCACCATTACTGTAATACCACCTTATATAGTGTATATGACATCAGCACTCAGTGCTCTGTATGATGTAGTGAGATGAATCACAGACCCTTCACTATCTCCACCATTACTGTAATGTCACCTTATATAGTGTATATGACATCAGACCTGTGCTCTGTATGATGCAGTGAGATGAATCACAGACCCTTCACTATCTGCACCATTACTGTAATACCACCTTATATAGTGTATATGACATCAGACCTGTGCTCTGTATGATGCAGTGAGATGAATCACAGACCCTTCACTATCTCCACCATTACTGTAATGTCACCTTATATAGTGTATATGACATCAGAGCTGAGTGCTCTGTATGATGCAGGGAGATGAATCACAGACCCTTCACTATCTCCACCATTACTGTAATGCCACCTTATATAGTGTATATGACATCAGACCTGTGCTCTGTATGATGCAGTGAGATGAATCACAGACCCATCACTATCTCCACCATTACTGTAATGTCACCCTATATAGTGTATATGACATCAGACCTGTGCTCTGTATGATGCAGTGAGAAGAATCACAGACCCTTCACTATCTCCACCATTACTGTAATGTCACCCTATATAGTGTATATGACATCAGACCTGTGCTCTGTATGATGCAGTGAGATGAATCACAGACCCTTCACTATCTCCACCATTACTGTAATGTCACCTTATATAGTGTATATGACATCAGCACTGAGTGCTCTGTATGATGCAGTGACATTAATCACAGACCCTTCACTATCTGCACCATTACTATAATGCTCGTGTTCCTGATCACATCGCCTTATATAATTTACATGACATCAGCAACACAAGGTGTTCAACTACCACTGTCTATAGGCTGAAAGGCAGCACTCTCAATTGGGTGAAGGGGGATGCATAATTCCACAGGGGTCTGCCTGGACCCCTCCAAACATAAATTTGTACCAAAAAAAAAAGATGGACAGCAGTCCAATGACTTTTGAGCTTGCTTATATTTAATAGGTACAAGAATCCATATATAGTACGATACAAAAGAGCCACATATATTTCTTTTCAAAGTACAGCTGGTAATTGTAAGCAACGTTTCAGTCACAATATGCCCTTCATCAGGCTTGTTGCTGGACTGTGCAAGGCTTTGGATAGATAAGTATGTAGGGATCCGTGGCAGTGGACTAGTAGGTCCTAGATACAGGTCTTGTGGTGGCTGTGTACTGTACTGGCTGAAAGGCTGTCAGTTGTCAGTTGGTGCTAGAACGTCACAGACACGGGTCTCTTGTGTATTTCCTTCTCAGTACATGTGGCAGAGCCTATGTTGTTCATTAGAGGCTGAAAGATTTGGAATATTCAGGTCAAATCCGGTCCGTGACTAATCAGTTCACCGAGCTCTAGTTATGGTCAACTCTTTCATCTTCCTCACTTCTCCAATACTGGTGGCATAAGGAGCAAAAGCAGACCTTGATATCACTTAATCTGCTGTTTATTGCTGTTTGCTGGCCAGGACTATGGATTTATCAGTGTTCACCACTGGCCAGGACTATGGATTTATCAGTGTTCACCACTGGCCAGGACTATGGATTTATCAGAGTTCACCACTGGCCAGAACTATGGATTTATCAGAGTTCACCACTGGCCAGGACTATGGATTTATCAGTGTTCACCACTGGCCAGGACAATGGATTTATCAGAGTTCACCACTGGCCAGGACTATGGATTTATCAGTGTTCACCTCTGGCCAGGACTATGGATTCATCAGTGTTCACCACTGGCCAGGACTATGGATTTATCAGTGTTCACCACTGGCCAGGACTATGGATTTATCAGTGTTCACCACTGGCCAGGACTATGGATTTATCAGTGTTCACCTATGGCCAGGACTATGGATTTATCAGTGTTCACCTCTGGCCAGGACTATGGATTCATCAGTGTTCACCACTGGCCAGGACTATGGATTTATCAGTGTTCACCACTGGCCAGGACTATGGATTTATCAGTGTTCACCACTGGCCAGGACTATGGATTTATCAGAGTTCACCACTGGCCAGGACTATGGATTTATCAGTGTTCACCTCTGGCCAGGACTATGGATTCATCAGTGTTCACCACTGGCCAGGACTATAGATTTATCAGAGTTCACCACTGGCCAGGACTATGGATTCATCAGTGTTCACCACTGGCCAGGACTATAGATTTATCAGTGTTCACCACTGGCCAGGTCTTTGGATTCATCAGTGTTCACCACTGGCCAGGACTATGGATTCATCAGTGTTCACCACTGGCCAGGACTAAGGATTTATCAGTTCACCACTAGCCAGGACTATGGATTTATCGGTGTTCACCACTGGCCAGGACTATGGATTCATCAGTGTTTACCACTGGCCAGAACTATGGATTTATCAGAGTTCACCACTGGTCAGGACTATGGATTTATCAGGGTTCACCACTGGCCAGGACTATGGATTTATCAGTGTTCACCACTGGCCAGGACTATGGATTTATCAGTGTTCACCACTGGCCAGGACTATGGATTTATCAGTGTTCACCACTGGCCAGGACTATGGATTTATCAGTGTTCACCACTGGCCAGGACTATGGATTTATCAGAGTTCACCACTGGCCAGGACTATGGATTTATCAGTGTTCACCTCTGGCCAGGACTATGGATTCATCAGTGTTCACCACTGGCCAGGACTATAGATTTATCAGAGTTCACCACTGGCCAGGACTATGGATTCATCAGTGTTCACCACTGGCCAGGACTATAGATTTATCAGTGTTCACCACTGGCCAGGTCTTTGGATTCATCAGTGTTCACCACTGGCCAGGACTAAGGATTTATCAGTTCACCACTAGCCAGGACTATGGATTTATCGGTGTTCACCACTGGCCAGGACTATGGATTCATCAGTGTTTACCACTGGCCAGGACTATGGATTTATCAGAGTTCACCACTGGTCAGGACTATGGATTTATCAAGGTTCACCACTGGCCAGGACTATGGATTTATCAGTGTTCACCACTGGCCAGGACTATGGATTTATCAGTGTTCACCACTGGCCAGGACTATGGATTTATCAGTGTTCACCACTGGCCAGGACTATGGATTTATCAGTGTTCACCACTGGCCAGGACTATGGATTTATCAGTGTTCACCTCTGGCCAGGACTATGGATTCATCAGTGTTCACCACTGGCCAGGACTATAGATTTATCAGTGTTCACCATTGGCCAGGACTATGGATTTATCAGTGTTCACCACTGGCCAGGACTATGGATTTATCAGTGTTCACCACTGGCCATGCCTTTGGGTTCATCAGTGTTCACCACTGGCCAGGACTATGGATTTATCAGAGTTCACCACTGGCCAGGCCTTTGGGTTCATCAGTGTTCACCACTGACCAGGACTATGGATTTATCAGTGTTCACCACTGGTCAGGACTATGGATTTATCAGGGTTCACCACTGGCCATGCCTTTGGGTTCATCAGTGTTCACCACTGGCCAGGACTATGGATTTATCAGAGTTCACCACTGGCCAGGCCTTTGGGTTCATCAGTGCTCACCACTGGCCAGGACTATGGATTTATCAGTGTTCACCTCTGGCCAGGACTATGGATTTATCAGTGTTCACCACTGGCCAGGACTATGGATTTATTAGAGTTCACCACTGGCCAGGACTAAGGATTTATCAGTGTTCACCACTGGCCAGGACTATGGATTTATCAGTGTTCACCTCTGGCCAGGACTATGGATTTATCAGAGTTCACCATTGGTCTGGCCACTACTGCTCCCTGGTCTCAATAATATAGATTTATTTTTTTCTCTTCTTTGGACACAGAGACAATCAGGGATCTAGTTCATGATCTAATCAAGGGCGGCTGAAGCAATGTATCATAACCTGACACTGACTCTTCTCACGTGCCTGTGATTGCTTCATGTATCTAGGCTCTCTGTGTTCTCAGAACTCACTCCCAGTATCTCAATCTATTTCACTCAAGATCTCCTACTTTACTAATTTTTGCTTCTCTTTTTGGTTAACCTCTTGCTTGCTGAATTGGGTTTAACAACCCCCCTTATTCCGTAGACACAACCTGGGTCCCTAGCAGCTAAGTCCTTACTTGTAGTGAGGTCTGGTGACAACCTATGGGCAGCCTCGGACTCTGGTAACTGGAGTGGTGTTGGATTATAGCTTATTTTGCCTGTGCTCCTCTGTTCCTATCACTTACAGTGCCTTGCGAAAGTATTCGGCCCCCTTGAACTTTTCAACCTTTTGCCACATTTCAGGCTTCAAACATAAGGATATAAAATTTAAATTTTTTTGGTGAAGAATCAACAAGTGGGACACAATCGTGAAGTGGAACGAAATTTATTGGTTATTTTAAACTTTTGTAAAAAATAAAAAACTGAAAAGTGGGGCGTGCAATATTATTCGGCCCCTTTACTTTCAGTGCAGCAAACTCAGTCCAGAAGTTCAGTGAGGATCTCTGAATGATCCAATGTTGTCCTAAATGACTGATGATGATAAATATAATCCACCTGTGTGTAACCAAGTCTCCGTATAAATGCTCCTGCTCTGTGATAGGCTCAGGATTCTGTTTAACCCTCGTCCGGCTGAGTAGGTACAATTGTACCTATTCCTATGCAGCCTGTAATGTTGTAAAATTATGCAGCCTGACGAGGGTTAAAGCGCAGAGAGCATCATGAAGACCAAGGAACACACCAGGCAGGTCCGTGATACTGTTGTGGAGAAGTTTTAAAGCCAGTTTTGGATACAAAAAGATTTCCCAAACTTTAAACATCCCAAGGAGCACTGTGCAAGCGATCATATTGAAATGGAAGGAGTATCAGACCACTGCAAATCTACCAAGACCCGGCCGTCCCTCTAAACTTTCATCTCAGACAAGGAGAAAACTGATCAGAGATGCTGCCAAGAGGCCCATGATCACTCTGGATGAACTGCAGAGATCTACAGCTGAGGTGGGAGAGTCTGTCCATAGGACAACAATCAGTCGTACACTGCACAAATCTGGCCTTTATGGAAGAGTGGCAAGAAGAAAGCCATTTCTCAAAGATATCCATAAAAATTCACCTGGGAGACACCAAACATGTGGAAGAAGGTGCTCTGCTCAGATGGAACCAAAATCCAACTTTTATGCCACAATGCAAAACGATATGTTTGGCGTAAAAACAACACAGCTCATCCCCCTGAACACACCATCCCCACTGTCACACATGGTGGGGGCAGCATCATGGTTTGGGCCTGCTTTTCTTCAGCAGGGACAGGGAAGATGGTTAAAATTGATGGGAAGATGGATGGAGCCAAATACAGGACCATTCTGGAAGGAAACCTGTTGGAGTCTGCAAAAGACCTGAGACTGGGAAGGAGATTTATCTTCCAACAAGACAATGATCCCAAACATAAAGCCAAATCTACAATGGAATGGTTCCCAAATAAACGTATCCAGGTGTTAGAATGGCCAAGTCAAAGTCCAGACCTGAATCCAATCGAGAATCTGTGGAAAGAGCTGAAAACTGCTGTTCACAAACGCTCTCCATCCAACCTCACTGAGCTCCAGCTGTTTTCCAAGGAAGAATGGGCAAGAACTGATAGAGACATACCCCAAGCGACTTGTAGCTGTAATCGCAGCAAAAGGGGGCGCTACAAAGTATTAACTTAAGGGGGCCGAATAATTTGGCACGCCCCACTTTTCAGTTTTTTATTTTTTACAAAAGTTTAAAATAACCAATAAATTTTGTTCCACTTCACGATTGTGTCCCACTTGTTGTTGATTCTTCACCAAACAATTAAAATTTTATATCCTTATGTTTGAAGCCTGAAATGTGGCAAAAGGTTGAAAAGTTCAAGGGGGCAAATACTTTCACAAGGCACTGTACCTGCTGCATAGTAGGGATTTGCTTAAATAGTAATTTCATAACACTTATGGCTAGTATAATGGAAAAAGAAATGTGACATAGCCAATTAATAAACTCGTATGGTCAGTTCCTCAGGTTCTGAGAAGCTGCGCAGAGTTTGTGGAAGAGCATGGAATCGTGGACGGCATTTACAGGTTATGTGGCATTGCTTCAAATGTACAGAAACTGAGGTTTGTAGCCTTTGTGCTTCATGAATGGACAATAAACACCCTGTGATCGGTTTAATACTTTATAATCCTCTGCCATTGTCTTTCCAATCCAGACAAGAGTTTGGCCTAGAAAAGCCCCCAGACTTGAAAAAGAATACCTACCTGCAAGATGTCCACTGTGTCAGCTCCCTCTGCAAAGCATATTTCCGAGAACTACCCAATCCACTCTTAACCTATCAACTCTATGACAAGTTTGCTGTATGTATAACCAACGTTCCAGAATGCATTGCTATCCTCAGATGTTCCCACCATCACAAAAGACCTATGTTTTATTTCTTTTACCTCCACTCAACATATGCCCCCGTAACCCCACTAAAACCCAATCACACACTTCCACCTTATCCACACATTCATTCCATATTCCCACCATTGACAGACACTCATCAGATGTTCCTACCATTCTCCGACATTCAGAAAATATTCCCAGCCATTCAGCACATGTGCCTACAATCCCCAGTAACTCATCAGATATTACCAGGGTCCTAAGACACTTGTCAGTGGTGCCCCCCACCTCAACACTCATCAGATATTTCCATCATCACCAACCAGACATCAGATGTTCCTATCGTTCCCAGACATTCATCAGACATTCCCAACATTCAGACACTCATCAGAAGCTCCATTCCAGATTTTACCACCATTCTCAGACACTCATCAGATATTCCCAAGATCGAAAGACAATTGTCAGAGGTGCCCACTAGTTCCAGATGCTAATTAGATGTGTCCACCACCTCCAGATATCAGATATTTCCACCATCTCAACACTCATCATATATTCGCTGTATCACCAAGTAGACATCAGATGTTTTCCATCATTCCCAGACACTCATCAAACATTCCCAACATCCACAGATACTCATCAGATTTTACCACCATTATCAGACACTAAGCAGATATCCCCACCATCACCAGACACTCATAAGAACTCCCCATGATACTAAGACATTTGTCAGAAATGTCCACTACCTCCATGCGCTATTTAGATGTTCCCACCACCACAAACTCATCAGAGGTCTTCATTATCACCAACAGACATCATATGTCTCCATAAATCCCTGACATTCATCAAACATTCCCAACAACCACAGACACTCATAAAAAAAAAAAAAATACTGTATATATATATATATATATATATATATATATATATTCACCAGATGTCACCATCATTCTCAGACGTCAGATATTCCTGTCACCAGCCAGATAGAGTCATTTTTTGCCAAGACTCTCATCAGATGTGTCCACCACCTCCAGATAATCATTAGATGTCACCTCCATCCCCACTCAGATATTTCGGACAACATTCATCAAATGCTCATCACTGAAAGCCATCAGATGTCCCCACAACCCACAGCCATTCATCAGAAGTTACACTAACACCATAAAGCCATCAGATGTCCCCACAACCCGCAGCCATTCATCAGAAGTTACACTAACACCATAAAGCTATCAGATGTCCCCACAACCCACAGTCATTCATCAGAAGTTCCACTAACACCATAAAGCCATCAGATGTCCCCACAACCCACAGTCATTCATCAGAAGTTCCACTAACACCATAAAGCCATCAGATGTCCCCACCACCCCCAGCCATTCATCAGAAGTTCCTCTAACACCATAAAGCCATCAGATGTCCCCACCACCCCAAGCCATTCATCAGAAGTTCCTCTAACACCATAAAGCCATCAGATGTCCCCACCACCCCAAGCCATTCATCAGAAGTTCCTCTAACACCATAAAGCCATCAGATGTCCCCACCACCCCAAGCCATTCATCAGAAGTTCCTCTAACACCATAAAGCCATCAGATGTCCCCACCACCCCAAGCCATTCATCAGAAGTTCCTCTAACACCATAAAGCCATCAGATGTCCCCACCACCCCCAGCCATTCATCAGAAGTTCCTCTAACACCATAAAGCCATCAGATGTCCCCACCACCCCAAGCCATTCATCAGAAGTTCCTCTAACACCATAAAGCCATCAGATGTCCCCACAACCCGCAGCCATTCATCAGAAGTTCCTCTAACACCATAAAGCCATCAGATGTCCCCACCACCCCCAGCCATTCATCAGAAGTTACACTAACACCATAAAGCTATCAGATGTCCCCACAACCCACAGCCATTCATCAGAAGTTACACTAACACCATAAAGCTATCAGATGTCCCCACAACCCACAGCCATTCATCAGAAGTTCCACTAACACCATAAAGCCATCAGATGTCCCCACCACCCCCAGCCATTCATCAGAAGTTCCTCTAACACCATAAAGCCATCAGATGTCCCCACCACCCCAAGCCATTCATCAGAAGTTCCTCTAACACCATAAAGCCATCAGATGTCCCCACCACCCCAAGCCATTCATCAGAAGTTCCTCTAACACCATAAAGCCATCAGATGTCCCCACAACCCACAGCCATTCATCAGAAGTTCCTCTAACACCATAAAGTCATCAGATGTCCCCACCACCCCAAGCCATTCATCAGAAGTTCCACTAACACCATAAAGCCATCAGATGTCCCCACCGCCCCCAGCCATTCATCAGAAGTTCCACTAACACCATAAAGCCATCAGATGTCCCCACAGCCATTCATCAGAAGTTACACTAACACCATAAAGCCATCAGATGTCCCCACCGCCCCCAGCCATTCATCAGAAGTTCCACTAACACCATAAAGCCATCAGATGTCTCCACCACACCAAGCCATTCATCAGAAGTTCCACTAACACCATAAAGCCATCAGATGTCTCCACCACCCCAAGCCATTCATCAGAAGTTCCACTAACACCATAAAGCCATCAGATGTCCCCACCACCCCCAGTCATTCATCAGAAGTTACACTAACACCATAAAGCCATCAGATGTCCCCACCACCCCCAGTCATTCATCAGAAATTCCACTAACACCATAAAGCCATCAGATGTCCCCACCACCCCCAGTCATTCATCAGAAGTTACACTAACACCATAAAGCCATCAGATGTCCCCACCACCCCAAGCCATTCATCAGAAGTTCCTCTAACACCATAAAGCCATCAGATGTCCCCACAACCCGCAGCCATTCATCAGAAGTTCCTCTAACACCATAAAGCCATCAGATGTCCCCACCACCCCCAGCCATTCATCAGAAGTTCCACTAACACCATAAAGTCATCAGATGTCCCCACCACCCCCAGTCATTCATCAGAAGTTCCTCTAACACCATAAAGCCATCAGATGTCCCCACCGCCCCCAGCCATTCATCAGAAGTTCCACTAACACCATAAAGCCATCAGATGTCTCCACCACCCCAAGCCATTCATCAGAAGTTCCTCTAACACCATAAAGTCATCAGATGTCCCCACCACCCCAAGCCATTCATCAGAAGTTCCACTAACACCATAAAGCCATCAGATGTCCCCACCGCCCCCAGCCATTCATCAGAAGTTCCACTAACACCATAAAGCCATCAGATGTCCCCACCACCCCAAGCCATTCATCAGAAGTTACACTAACACCATAAAGCCATCAGATGTCCCCACCACCCCCAGTCATTCATCAGAAGTTACACTAACACCATAAAGCCATCAGATGTCCCCACTGTCCTCATACACTCATCAGATTTTCAATTCATTCCTGAGCACCCAGCAGAAGTCCCCACCATCCCAATACTCATCAGAGGATCCCACCATCCAGCCAAACACAATTCAATTGTTTCCTACTAAACATTGATGTCATCACCATCACTGGAGTAGACTAATTCAATGCCCTATCCCTAACACATGTCACAAAAACAAATCATTGCCCATATGGTAAAACAGACTAACTCCTGTAAGAAAATACTACAACATATCCATGCACTTCCATCCTCGCAAGAACAGTCTCTTTCTGATGGACAATCATAGAAAATTGTGTTACTGAAATTTGTTTTAATTTTGGCTTCTTCAGGATGCTGTGGCCATACAACTGGAGGAGCAGAGACTAATAAAGATTCGAGGCGTGCTGGCAGAACTTCCATCTCCACATTACAGGTAGAAACCTTGCCCATAGCCCTGTATCACACCAGCATAATGCGTCCGGTGAAGATCTCCCCCTCCATTGCAATAACAAGCCAGGCATACATGTTAATGGCAAAGTCAGGATGAAGTTAATGGCTGCCAGCCTTGTCTATATCTAAGGACAAGGTGGTACCTTATGGGACACTTAAGAATCATGTGCAGCAGTCAATGTTCTGGTGACCTAAACTAGAGACATCACAACATTAGACGATGACCTCACTGCTTTAGATCTCCAGCAACATTTTGTGGGCTAAGGTGGAAACCAAGTTTTCAATTTACAAAACAATAGAAGATTCATTGTTTACCAGTATAATGTTGTACCGTGTTAGCCATAGAAAGTAGTGGAAGAGAAGAAATCAGGCCATACCTTTTAGAGGGTAACTGAGTATATTTGATGGTGAGCTTTCGAGAGTGCTAGCTCTCTTCATCAGACATGGTGTTATACAAGAAACTGAAAATTCACAGACTTTTTATACACAAAGACATGGACCTCCTTAGAGTGTGAAATTTTTGCATTAACTTATATTCCCATTCCTTTCTCTCTCTCTTTCTCTCTCTGCGTCTTAAAATGTCCCATTAAAACCACAAATCTTCAATAGAGATTCACCATTAATAACAGCAGAACCGATCTCCCAGTGGCTGCACATTTCTCCGGAGAAGGCCACTCTATTGAAGATTTGTGGGTTGTGGTTTTAATGGGACAGTTTAAGAAACAGAGGGAGAGGGGGTGTGGCCAGCCAGCAGAGCAACAAGACCTGCTTTTACAGAGCTGTGGCCTATCTCACTTGAATCCACAGCGGATCTAACGCATCCTTGAAGCCACAAACTCCAGAGGCCTCAGGGGTCTTCCCCCAGACCCCAGTGTACATATTTAGAGGCTCTGGTTTGGTGACCGGGCAGAATCCTGGAGGTTCTGCTGTGAGGCCTGCAGAGCTGCCTGCTCCATTTTGGAATCGCGGCCTACCCGTTATCCCTGTACCACAGACTGCAGCTACCCGCGGAGAACACCTTCACATACCAGCAGAGCTGTGGACGCCTGAGGTGGTGACCCCACAGACTTTTGGGCACCAGATCTGCCTGCAACACTGCTGACAGGAGCCTTCCTGTGTGCCTGAGCTGCCGCTCTGCCATCTTGGAGGCCCGCAGAACCACTACCTCACGCCCTGGGAGACCCTGCCGCTCCTGACAGCGTTATCAGCCTGCGGGATCGGTCATCTGGTATAGCGGCGGCTCAGGGCGGCGCCGGCAACGACGCGGAGGGGAGGATTGAGGGCTCGCTCAGAGTGGAGGACGCCATCTTGCGGCCTACGCGGTGGGTTCCTGAGACGCCGGAGCTCTTCCATCAAGCAGAGGTGGATGTCTCCCACCCCTCCCTGCTGATCTTACCGAGGAGCCCCCGCTGTATCTCGGCCCAGTGAGCAGTCCGCGCAACTTTAGGTCCGCGGAGCGGACACGAATCGGGGAACCGCTGCCTCTGCTGCTGGTCAGCGGAGACAGGCCTCGAGTTGATCTCCATCCTTGCTCCGCCCTGACTGTGTGTAGGCCGGGAGTGGGCCTCTATCCCTGCTCTGGATCAACGACAGTCTTCTGTCTGACTCTCAACAACGACAAAGAGCGGCTCTTCTGTGAGTAAACATTCCACATATTCTCCCGAGTTGGCGGGTAAATACTAGCGTTGCTGGACTTTGCTGTTCTGACCGCAATGTATGTGGCTCCTCATCATGATTAAATAAATCAGCAAGATGTTCGCCTACAGCGGCCCACCGCTTTCCTGTATACTACCTTGGGCTCCTGTAACGCCCTGAGTGGATCCCACTGTCTCCTGGGAGCGACAGATTTATCTCTGGTATACGTATCCTGTTACTGCTGTGTTCAGTCTCTACATTGTCATTTTCTATCTGCTCACCTAAATGTCCAGAGACATTGCGGAGATGACCAGAAAGAAGGCTTCCTCCTCTGGGGCGCCCAAGAAACTCAATGAATTCTTCGCACACCAAGCCTCAGACCGTCAGCCCTCACCTGAAATGGACTCTCATGCACGCCTTCCCTCCCCACTCAAATCAACAGTTATGCCACAAGATCCGATGGGCATGAAAAATGCAATCATGTCCTCTCTTGCTGCCTCACAATCTGTCCAGGAGGGCAACAAAAGAGGCCCAAGTGTCTCCAATGCCTTATCCCCAACCAAAGAATAGCCGGGCCCAGACCCCTACACCCGATGATACCTCTCTGATTGGTCACACTAACAGCTCTGATTTTCCGGCGTCCTCTGACCCAGTTACTTGTGACACATTGAAAGGCATGCTGGTGATATTGGAATCGGGCATTAACAAAAGTGTGGCCTCGTTGGTTGGGAAACTACAACATAATATTGACGCACTTGGAGAGAGAACTGATCACCTTGAGAGGAAGATGGCGGAATTCTCCACTGCTCACAACGAATTGGTGGATGCTCACAATACACTGGAGGCAGAAGTGCGCTGGCTAAAGATCAAAGCAACAGACTCTGAGGACCGCTCCAGACGCAACAATATTAAGATCCGGGGAATCCCAGAGGACATTGTATCCATCGATCTCCCGGCCTATGTCAAACGAATGTTTAAAAAGATCCTTCCAAATCTCTCAGAGCTTGATCTTACCCTGGACAGGACTCACCGTATACCTAAGGCAAGTGCAGCCCCTGTGGATGCCCCTAGAGACACCCTTGTTAGGGTCCACTTCTACCATATCAAAGACTCTATCCTTGCTGAGGCTTGTAAATGCAACACTCTCCCTGCACCGTTTTCAGCAATTTCTCTGTACCCGGATTTATCCGCTGCCACTATGCAAGCGAGACGCAACTTAACACCTGTTACGAAGATACTTCGAGAGAACGACGTGCGATACCGATGGGGCTTCTCCACCAAACTTCTGGTCTTTCGCAACGGAGTCACTCATTCTATACCCTCCGTAGAAGACGGAATGTCTCTCCTCCGTAGATGGCGTCTGACCTCTGATAACTCTGAACCTCGGCCTGGCGGACCCGCTCGCCCTCCATGGGTACCCAAGGACTGGCATATGGTTGGAGAACCCTGAAAGATCTACGAGACTCTCACTCTCCCTCACCCAGGGAGATCAGGTGCCTTTACAGGATGTTAACTATATAGCCTTTTTCTTGGCGAACTACTTATCACTTTTTTCTATAAGTTTTTTACATTTGTAATTGATTGATGAAGGAATCTTACTTCTCACCCCCCACAGCTTATTCGGTGCATTTTGGCACTATGATGTTTGTTTTTTGTTCTTTATTCTTGTATAGTTTACTGTGTTTAGTAGAATTTGGTTATTTTATCATACACAACTCATATATGTGCGCATCACCTAACTATATCTTTAGTGCAGATCTGGACCACTTGCCATGCTGGCACAAACCCCTTCTGTGTAGTCTAACATCCCTCTATTGGCCATTACCATGGTTATTCGAATTTCCTCTATAAATGTTAAGGGGCTTAATAGCCCTTACAAAAGAAGCTCGGTATGGAGGGAGGCACGCCGTTTGAGATGTGACGTGCTCGTGCTTCAAGAGACTCATTTTCATGTTGAGAAAAGCCCTCTATTTACGAACCCCTCCTTTCCTCATATTTTTAAGGCCTCCTGTGCGGCCAAACGCAAGGGAGTCCTTATAGCTGTCCGTGACTCAGTTGCCTTTAGCATGGAGTCTGTATTGACGTATCCCCAGGGCCGGTATCTTGGTCTTAATTGTACTATTAATAGTATGAGATACACTTTGGTCACAGTGTACCTCCCCAATCGGTTTCAGGCCTCGTACTGGAGATCTCTCTTGCCCAAAATTCGGGCATTTGCCACTGGTATCTTAATTTAAGGGGGGAATTACAATTGCCTTATAGATAACTCTCTAGACTCGTCCAATCCTCAAAGGAAATCTCCTGTACTCACCCCTTCCTTATTAGATCAGGGGTTATATGATGTGTGGAGATGCCAGCATGGTAGTAGAGACTACAGTTTTTTCTCTTCCCCTTCCTCCTCATACTCTAGGATAGATTTCTTCTTGGTGGATAAATTGGGCCTGTTACAGACTGTATCCTCTCATATTGGTCTGATTACGTGGTCGGATCATGCCCCGGTGTCTCTGGTCCTCCGCGAGCAGTTTGCCACAGCCCTGCGTTCCCAATGGAGTCTACACGAATATATCCATGATCATCCCTCTCATGGTGCTCAGCTCCTCAATGCGCTACAAGAATTTTTTGAACTCAATGCGCCTACGGCCTCAGACCCCTATATCCTGTGGAACGCCCATAAGGCATTTATGCGCGGGGTGATTATCCAAGCTTGTTCTAGGGCCAAGAAGCAACGCTCTAAGGATATTGATGCTTTGCTTCAAAAGATGGCTGGGCTGTCGGCAGCGAATAAGCTTTGCCCTACCCCATCTCTTTCAAACGAGATTAGACAATACCAATTACAATTGCAAGGTCTGATGGCTCATCAACAGGACCTTGCCTTTAAGAGATTTCAGTGCCAGGCCTATATCTATAACAACAGAGCTAGTGCTTTCCTGGCAAAGAAAATCAAACAAGCCCAACCCAGATCACGTATTGAGTATCTTTTTAATGCTCAGGGGGACAAAATTACAGATCCCCGTCTTATAGCTGAACAGTTCAGGGCCTACTATAAATCTCTATATAATTTAAAAGAGGATACCGAGGTACATCAACCCTCACTGACGGACATCGATAAATTTCTAGAATCTGTCTCTCTTCCCCGCCTCTCGGAGGAACAGCGCCAGTTACTGTCTGCTCCTATATCTCTATCGGAGATCTATAAGGCTGTTGCATCATTGAAGCCATTAAAATCCCCGGGTCCTGATGGTTTTTCTGGTATCTATTATAAAAAATACAGGGATATTTTGTCGCCCCATTTATTGGGAGTGTTTATGAGAGCTGCGGAGGATCAGAGATTCCCACAGGAGATGTTAGCCGCAACTGTGGTTACCCTCCCTAAACCAGGCAAGCCCCCTACTAGTCCAGCAAATTTTAGGCCTATTTCTTTACTGAATTTGGATGTTAAGTTGTATGCGAAGGTGCTGGCAGAGCGTCTGGTACGTATCCTGCCCCGGCTAATCGGGCCAGACCAGGTGGGATTTGTTATGGGTAGACAGGCCCCGGATGGCACCCGCAGGTTTATTAACTTAATTCAGAGCGCAGAACGTAATAGAGGACCATCCTTTTTATTAGCTCTCGATGCAGAAAAGGCCTTTGACAGGGTCCATTGGGGCTACCTAGATCGAATACTGGATAAGTTTGGCATGGGATCTTTCTTTAAAAAGGCCACCCTGGCTCTTTACTCCTGCCCGTCCGCTCGGATTCTATCCTCGGGGTTTTTGTCCGACCCCTTTCAGATCAGCAATGGGACCCGCCAAGGCTGCCCTCTCTCTCCTATCATATTTGCATTAGTGATGGAGCCGTTGGCTGAGGCCATTAGACTTAACGTTAATATCACAGGTATTTCAGTTGGGCAACATCAGCACAAAATTGGCCTATACGCTGATGATGTGATCCTCTCCTTGGCCAACCCTATGTCATCCTTGCGAGCTACTACAGATACCTTGGAGACCTTTAGTAAAGTCTCTTATTATAAGATTAACCCGGCCAAGTCCCAGTTGCTCCCAATTGGTATTTTCCCGTCTCTAAAAAGGGAGCTGAGTGCCCAATTCCCGTTCAGGTGGGGGGGAGATAGCATTACGTATCTGGGAATCTCCTTGACGACCCCAAGCTCTAATCTCTTCTCCTTAAACTATGTACCGTTGCTGTCCAAGGTGTCCTCCCTCCTGGCCGGTTACTCTAAACCCATGTTGTCCTGAGCTAGTAGGATTGCCATAGTGAAGATGATGGTGCTCCCCATCATACTTTATTTGTTCCGCACTGTGGTTATCCCCCTCCCCAACTGCTACCTGACAAAACTACAAAAGCTAATTTCGGATTTCATTTGGGAGGGGAAGAGATCAAGGATACGCATGCGGGTTATGACTAGACCCTGGGCTAGAGGGGGAGCAGGTGTCCCAGATGTTAAGAGATACTATGCTGCAACTGTTTTGGAGCAGTTGAGGGTCTGGTGGGGGGAGTCACCGGATACCGTTGGTTGGAGGTTGAGGAGTCCTCTATGAGCCTCCCATTGATTTCCCTCTTGCGTCCCAAATCATTCTGCCCTTCCAAGGCATCTGTCTGGGCATGGCGCTTTCTGACCTCATTCACCCCGGTGGCAGAATTAATTCCTTTGACGGACCTGCCATTACGTTACCTGGCCTCATTCCTGCCCGGTCTGAGCTTGAAGCGCTGGTCAGACGCTGGCCTCCAGAGAGTCGAGCAGTTATTCGGGGGGGCCCAATTGAAATCGTTCACTGCATTGATGGAGGAATTTCAAATCCCACAGCGGGATTTTTTATAAATATCTGCAGATAAGACATCTCCTTCATCCCCACAATGTCTCAGACCCCGTGTTTCCTAGACTGGCCCTCCGGATGTGGCAGACATCGGCCCCTATTAAGGGTGGTTCCTCAGCTTTCTATAAACTCCTCTCCACCCCCTCAGAGCAGGTTAAACCTCTCTGTCTGATACGCTGGGAGATTGAGCTTGCTAGAAGCATCTCTCTCCAGGAGTGGTATGAAGCGTTCGGGTTTGTTAAGCGTGTATCGAGGGGCGCAGCCCACTGGGAGACGGCGTGCAAGATATCTCTCCGATGGTACAGGACCCCCACTCAGCTAGCACACATAGACCCTTTGTGCTCAGATTTGTGTTGGAGAGGTTGTGGTGCAAGAGGTACACTTATACATATGTGGTGGGACTGTCCCCCTGTGCTCGCTTTTTGGAGTGCCGTCTTCCAGTTGATGTCCGGTCTGGCAGGCATGAATGTCCCGTTATCTCCAGGCCTGGCGCTCTGCTTCCTGGATACTGAGTCTTTTCCAGGCGATATGGCAGTAGTTCTGGGCCAGATTATATTAGCGGCCAGAGTTATGATAGCACGCCAGTGGAAGAATGCACCCTGTTTGACGCTGTCGGAACTAATACAGCACGTCAACTTGGCCTATACACTAGAGAAGATGTTGGCATGTAGAAGCCATAGGTATACTGCCTTTCGCCTGAAGTGGGCCCTTTGGTCTGATTATGTCGGCTGTGGGGGAGTCCCTCTTTGCAGAAGGCCGGACCCCTTTTTCCATACATGATATTCTATTGCTCCACGGCTCTAGTAGTGTGGTGATGTGTATATTATAAACCCTTTTTCTAGATAACTTACTGAGCGGTATGATGTTGATTTCTGTTTCCCTTTTTCCCTTGCTCCCTCCAAATTGTGTTATCACTACAACAATATGTATATGGATACTGTTGATGCCTTATTATCCCTATGTATTATTTCTTTCCCTGTTATGTATTACAAAAATTTTCTCTCAATAAAAATCTAAATTAAAAAAAAAAAAGAAACAGAGGGAGAGGAAGGAATGGGAATATAACTTACTGCAAAAATATCAAACTCTGCAATTTGGACTTAATATTCCTGCCAGCTTCATGTCACATTATGTATGACCTGTGAGGGTCACAAATCACCTCCTGATAGCAAACAGATAACAGCAAGAATTACTGATCCCTCCATCACACCCCACAACTTTCCAGATTGTTTATGTCCTGACCTGTTGTAAATAACTTCTCTACTTACATTGCATTTAGTTTTTTTAAGGATTTTAAGATCCTTTGAAGGTCCATGTCTTTTATGTACAAAAAGTCTGTGAATTTTCAGTTTCTTGTATAACAACATGTCTGAAGAAGAGAGCTAGTACTCTCGAAAGCTCACCATCAAATATACTCAGCCTCTAAAAGGTATCACCTGATTTCTTCACTCTTCCATTGTTTACCAGTGTCATATAGGATTATTCATGAGGAATGAACTGACTTTATGGTTGTGTCCTTCTAGGACCTTGGAATATCTCATGAGACACTTGCTCAGAATGGCATCATACAGCTCTCAAACCAATATGCATGCAAGAAACCTGGCCATCGTATGGGCCCCTAATCTGCTTAGGTAGGTTAATGTGTTTGACCCCTTGTTTACAGCTCTTTCCAGCCCTTACTATCACTTATATATCATATGCAGGATGTAGAGAACTGGTCTGAGACCTTTAGCCATGGAATAGCAAAACAAATATTGTTCTTCTGACATCATATTAACATGTACAAGGGTAAATATAGCCTTATAATCCTAAGACAATGACAACACCCCATCATCACCATCCCCGTCTCTCTTATTCAGTAGTATAAGATAACTCTAACATGGTAGCACTCTGAACCATCTGCCTTGATCTCTAGCTGGTGGTCATCATGGTGTTCTTCAGACAAGTCCATATTCAGTCACCTCTGTGGACACGTCATGTGTTTCTTCTTCTACATGATACTGGATAAAGTTTACACTGAGGATGAATGAGTCTTGGAGAAGTTCTCGGTCTCTAGATGACTCTGAGATTTTCACTGTATTCTATCTCAGTCATTCCTACAACCTACAACTCTGTTATGACTCAAACTTCATCAAAGTGATCTCCCCTAATGGCTTCTGCCATCATTTATACATACAGGTCCAAAGACATCGAATCTACGGGGTTTAATGGCACGGCCGCATTCATGGAAGTCAGAGTCCAGTCCATTGTGGTAGAATTCATCCTAACCCACGTTGAACAGCTGTTTGGAGACTGGAACAATTGTGGTAGGAGTTCACCAAATTACCATACAAAGAAGATTGTGATCAAGCTGCAGAGGCCTTATCCTTACCCTTCCAATGAGAATGGGAAAGACAGACCCCAATGACATTGTAGGCAATCCTCCAAAAATCTCAGAGCTGGCCCCAAGACAGCCCCTAGTCTTCACCTGGGCGTTTTATTCTGTATGATAGCCATACATTGTCATGAATAAGAGTTATTCCTATTTATGAAAGGGTTTACTGATCGGCTCCCATTACCTGGGTCACGCAATGGTCATGTGATTGCATCATATTGCTCCGCAGTTACATCTTCTTATACGTTACAATTACTAATGCTGTGTTGTCTATATCATGACCTCTGTTACTTTTCCATGTCCTTAATTTTTGCCTCAAATGGTAAAAATAAGGCCAAACCCTGAAAGCTGTAAAGTTGTTCTTCTGATGTTTGTTTTGTGTTATACTACTAGGAAAAGCGAATGAAGGTGGCACTTCTGCCTCAATGAACTGGCCAACCTGTGTGCCCGAGGATTATTACCGCTCATTGTCCTACAATTTACCAAACATGCTGAACCATGGCGATGGTCCACCACAGATTCGCCCTTATCACACCATCATCGAGTTCTCAGACCACAAGTAAGTCCTATCTGACAACTCTGACCACTTTTGTACATTAATAACCCATTTGGTACTTTAGAAATTTGTCTGGCACCTATTGAGGAGAACCATATGTAGGAAAGTCACACTGTTAACGCATGTACAGTGCCTTGCGAAAGTATTCGGCCCCCTTGAACTTTTCAACCTTTTGCCACATTTCAGGCTTCAAACATAAAGATATAAAATTTTTATTTTTTGGTGAAGAATCAACAAGTGGGACACAATCGTGAAGTGGAACGAAATTTATTGGATATTTTAAACTTTTGTAAAAAATAAAAAACTGAAAAGTGGGGCGTGCCATGTTATTTGGCCCACTTAAGTTAATACTTTGTAGCGCCCCCTTTTGCTGCGATTACAAGTCGCTTGGGGTTGTCTCTATCAGTTCTTGCCCATTCTTCCTTGGAAAACAGCTGGAGCTCAGTGAGGTTGGATGGAGAGCGTTTGTGAACAGCAGTTTTCAGCTCTTTCCACAGATTCTCGATTGGATTCAGGTCTGGACTTTGACTTGGCCATTCTAACACCTGGATACGTTTATTTGGGAACCATTCCATTGTAGATTTGGCTTTATGTTTGGGATCATTGTCTTGTTGGAAGATAAATCTCCGTCCCAGTCTCAGGTCTTTTGCAGACTCCAACAGGTTTTCTTCCAGAATGGTCCTGTATTTGGCTCCATCCATCTTCCCATCAATTTTAACCATCTTCCCTGTCCCTGCTGAAGAAAAGCAGGCCCAAACCATGATGCTGCCACCACCATGTGTGACAGTGGGGATGGGGTGTTCAGGGGGATGAGCTGTGTTGCTTTTACGCCAAACATATCGTTTTGCATTGTGGCCAAAAAGTTGGATTTTGGTTTCATCTGAGCAGAGCACCTTCTTCCACATGTTTGGTGTCTCCCAGGTGGCTTTTTATGGATATCTTTGAGAAATGGCTTTCTTCTTGCCACTCTTCCATAAAGGCCAGATTTGTGCAGTGTACGACTGATTGTTGTCCTATGGACAGACTCTCCCACCTCAGCTGTAGATCTCTGCAGTTCATCCAGAGTGATCATGGGCCTCTTGGCTGCATCTCTGATCAGTCTTCTCCTTGTTTAGAGGGACGGCCGGGTCTTGGTAGATTTGCAGTGGTTTGATACTCCTTCCATTACAATATGATCGCTTGCACAGTGCTCCTTGGGATGTTTAAAGTTTGGGAAGTCTTTTTGTATCCAAATCCAGCTTTAAACTTCTCCACAACAGTATCACGGACCTGCCTGGTGTGTTCCTTGGTCTTCATGATGCTCTCTGCACTTTATACAGAACCTTGAGCCTATCACAGAGCAGGTGCATTTATACGGAGACTTGTACACACAGGTGGATTATATTTATCATCATCAGTCATTTAGGACAACATTGGATCATTCAGAGATCCTCACTGAACTTCTGGACTGAGTTTGCTGCACTGAAAGTAAAGGGGCTGAATAATATTGCACCCCCACTTTTCAGTTTTTTATTTTTTACAAAAGTTTAAAATCACCAATAAATTTCGTTCCACTTCACGATTGTGTCCCACTTGTTGTTGATTCTTCACCAAAAAATTAACATTTTATATCTTTATGTTTGAAGCCAGAAATGTGGCAAAAGGTTGAAAAGTTCAAGGGGGCCGAATACTTTCACAAGGCACTGTATGAACACAAGATGGAGAGAAAACCTTATAACTGTGATGTTTCCCACAGGAGAAAAGGCTCTTTGAAAGGCAAGAAATGGAAATCAATCTTCAACCTTGGAAGGTCCAATCAAGAATCCAAGCGCAAGTCTCATAAACAAGATGATAAAGGTAAGAGATAAGGGTCCACTCCACACCAGGGTCAAATCACAGATTACGACTGTACCTTCTGACCCCATCTCCTCTCTTGTAAAGTATGAATTCTTGCAAAGCTTGTTAACAAGGAGGCAGCTCACTCGGTGAAAAAATTGTCTGAGACCTTCCCAGATGTACAATATGTGAGGAGAATTCATCATTTCTTACAAAAAACGGAATTTTTACTGAGGTCTCCATTGAAGTAAACACAGAAAAAGTTACAAAACATTGGGACCATCTGTCAGCATCCATGTCTCTGTCCTGAAGGTGTCATGTTTGATGTCCCATGACTCCTCCACAGGTCTGTTTGTGTCTCCGCAGGTGTTTAAGGTTAAGCAGAATATTATCTTTACATCAATATTTCTTTTGCAGATGGAAAGTCAATGAAAATGAGTCTTCGCCCAGCCAAGAGCATGGACTCTCTAAGTTCAGTCACTCAGGCATCACATGGTAAGAAGAAGGTTTCACATTGTTAATATGGGAGATGTGCAGGAAGGTTGAGGGATCGTGGTTTTGTAGCACCTAGGCTGATTTAAACTGAAGAGAGGTGTTGTGCCAAACCATTCAGAGACAGCTAAAAGTTGGCATAAACTGCTTAGTAAGTGTGGGCCCATGTCACTGCCTCTCACAAGTATAACCATCTTCTCCATCAGGAGGTAGCTGGGGAGAGGTGTAGTCAGACCCTAGATGTGTGTCCTAACAGGATGACCCTGCTGATGAATTTCCATTACAAGTTTTAGTCATGGCATGCAGATGAGACGTGGTACTGCACAACACAACAAGACAGCTGCCAGTGACCCTACTGAGGACTCACCCACTACATACATTCCTTGTGGACACCAACACAAAATACACGTCTAACTATCTGCAGCCACTATTGGGGGAGCTCGGGAGCTTCTCCACCGAGAAGAGTGTATAACTCTGAGCTCTCCTTAGCGGTGGCTGCAGCTAGACTCAATGTTATGGATCTCTAGAACTTTCCAGCAGAGAATGAACTCTATTAGAGAAAACAGAAGCCAAAAACAAAACAATGAGAAGGTGAACACTCACATCAGACTTGAGAATGAACAGGAAAAAAAAATGTGGCAAAGTGAACACAAGGTGAAGAAAATATTTCCAGTAACTAAAAATGTCCATAGAGAATAAATGTAAAGAGGAGTAGGCGCGATGGTTGAAGCCACTATGTCCAAGATGGCCGAACTTCCTGTTTTCATTTTTACCTAAATGATTGCAACAAAACAAAACAGTCCCATGAGAGGACTGCCACCGTGCCTGCTGTAACTGGACACTTACCACTGTGAGGGCAATGTTTGAGGCTGATTCCTTGGGAAGTTTTGAGGCACCAAGGTCTACTCTTGTGTCCAGGAGTTATGGGCATCTCTATATATCTTTTTCATCCATTGGGGAATTTGCTTTTCATCTGTACTTCCTACATGTAACACTGAAAACTTTGTTCTCTTTCTTACACAGATAGTGATTTGGAGCACAATGGACTGGCACTACGATCTCCCAGAAACCAACTCTCTCTTCGAAGGGAAAGTCTTGGGTCTCCATCCAAAGAAGAGAATGGGAAATTTATATTCACAGATCCTGAAGAACAGCCGCACTCACTGGACACAAATGATGCCGAATATGAAGAAGAAGAAGACCAAGCCAAGTCAGAGCCCACAACGCCAAAACCAGCAAGGTCTTCGATAATAGGGAATCCACCAGGACGCTCACCCAAATCCAACCCAAGTCGGGCAGAGAAGTGTGTGGGAGTCCACATCTCTGGACCCTTTTCTGTTACTCTGCCCTTCCATATTACATCCAATTTATCTCGTTTGACTAGAGGGATGGAATTTCCAGGGCTGAGTATTATACCGCCACACAAGGGCTCCGAGAAGTTCTTCTCAGTAGAAGGAAATCTGTCTGCAGAGTCTGATGATACAGACAAAGTTACACCAAACCAGGTGGTGGACAAAGAAAGTGACAATCACAGTGATGCAGGTAAATATCATCCTAACATTGAAAGACCAATGGGCTGCTTCATGGGGTGACATATCTTGTAACATTGCAGACCAGTCAGGAATGAGTTTCTACTAATTGTCTTGGGTTGGTAGCAGGCGTTGTCATACAGTATCTCGCATATGTCACTCCACCCCTCACATTTGTGTCATTACTTCATTCTATATTTTCATGGGACAAGCCTACAGATCTGACCCTGTGATACAGTATACAGCTTGTATAACAGTGTAATATCACTCAACACACAGCCATTAATGCCGAAATCCCTGGCAACAAAAGTGAGTACACCCCTAAGTGACAATGGACAAATTGTACCCAATTAGCCATTTTCCTTCCCAGGTGTCATGTGACTGGTTAGTGTTACAAGGTCTCAGATATGAATGGGGAGCAGAGGTCTTAAATTTGGTGTTATCTCTGTCACACTCTCTCATACTGGTCACTGGAAGTTCAACATGGTACCTCATGGCAAGAACTCTCGTTGGGTCTGAGAAAAAGAACATAAAGATGGCCTAGGCTATAAGAATATTTCCAACACTCTGAAACTAAGCTGCAGCAAGGTGGCCAAGACCTTACAGTAGTGTAACAAGACAGGTTCCACCCTGAACAGGCCTCGCCATGGTCGACCAAAGAAGTTGAGTGCTCGAGCTCAGTGTCATAACCAGAGGTTGTCTTTGCAAAAAAGAGGTATGAGTGCTGCCAGCATTGCTGCCAAGGTTACAGGGGTGGGGGTCAGCCAGTCAGTGCTCAGATCATACAATGTCACACACTGCTTCAAAATGGTCTGCATGGCTGTCATCCCAGAAGGAAGAATCTTCTAAAGATGATGCACAAGAAAGTCCACAAACAGTTTGCTGAAGACAAGCAGACCAAGGACATGGATAACTGGAACCACCTCCTGTGGTCTGATGAGACCAAGAGAAACTTATTGGGTTCAGATGGTGTCAGTCGTGTATGGCGGTGACCAGGTGAGCAGTACAAAGACAAGTGTGTCTTGCCTACAGTCCAGCATGGTGTTGGGAGTGTCATGGTTTGGGGCTGCGTGAGTGCTGCCGGCTGTGGGGAGCAGTTCATTGAGGGAACCATGAATGTCAACATGTCTGGTGACATACTGAAGTGGGGCATGATCCCCTCCCTTCTGGACCGCAGGGCAATATTCCACCCCAAACACACCTCCAAGAACACCACTGCCCTGCTAAAGACACTGAGGGTAAAAGTGCTGGACTGGCCAAGCATGTCTCCAGACCTAAACCCTGCTGAGCCTCTGTGGGGCATCCTCAAATGGAAGGTGGAGGAGCGCAAGGTCTCTAACATCCACCAGCTCCGTGATGTTATCATGGAGGAGTGGAAGAGGATTCCAGTGGCAACCTGTGACACTCTAGTGAACTCCATGCCAAGAGGGTTAAGGTAATGCTGGGAAATAATAGTGGCTGTACAAAAAATTGACACTTTGGGCACGATTTTCATTCAGAGGTGTACTCACTTTTGAATGAGCAGGGTCTTGCAGAAAGGAGAAGCCAACTCTCCATAAGGTAAGCCCGAATCCCATCCTCCCCAACCCCGCTGAAATGGCCGCCCATCCCTTCCCTGGTCCCAGCATGAATGATCCTGCAATTGTGACCCCCTTAGAGAAATGGCTGCCGCCCTCCCACCTCACCTCTCACCACTCCATGTCACCAGCACCACCCCAGTCCTGTCTTCTCTTCCCCTGCCACGAGGGGAGGGGCGGCACTTGTGGCGGGGGAGGAGAAGACAGGACTGGGGCGGGGCTGGAGACATGGAGTGGTGAGAGGTGAGGGCGAGGGGTGGCAGCCATTTCACTAAGGGGGTCATTCATGCTGGGGGAAGGGGTCCAAGCCTTTAGGGCTAGCACACGTGGGGGAGGCAAACAATCCCTTATGGATGCCCCTGATGGTATTAGGTGAAGCACATAAAAACTGATCCTTTTCTTAGCAAAAAACTGATGCAAACTGAGCACATCCGTTAACGGATCAGTTTTTTTGATGCATGAATTGATATCAGTTTTTTGATTAAAATAAATTAAACTGTAAAAAAACCATGACGTGAAAGGGGCCTCACAGTGTTACACAAGCCGTACACTGACTACTTTACTGTGTATCACAGGCTCAGATCTGACTAATGCTCTACCGTACACACAGCTGACAATCAGGTAGCAATATAGGGTGCAAATGGTGCATTATGGGACATAATTCAAGAGTTAAGGTAATATGTATTACTTTGCTGGCCAGGCCTCTTAGGGAACGGCCATCCGAGAAAGACCCAATGAATCAAATCCATGAAATCCCATTCAGATCTGTAGCTAAAGCTCAATAAGTGCCAACAGGGCGGGACTGGTGTGACCCAAGGAATCAGAGCTGGACTCACCGAGTTTGGGCTAAAGACACCAACTCCAGCTTAAAAATAAAATGCTTAATTATTTTAAGGATTATTTAGGAATAAATCACTGGATTATTAATGATATAGAATTAGTAATATTGTATAATTAGATGTATAGTCTGTTATATATTTACTATCATAGGGATCAATCTCTGGATTATTAATGATATAGAATTAGTAATATTATATAATTAGATGTATAGTCTGTTATATATTTACTATTATAGGGATCAATCACTGGATTGTTAATAATATTAAAGAATTATTATATATTATATAATTAGATGTATAGTTGGTTACATATTTACTATCATAGGGATCAATCACTGGATTATTAATGAGATTATAGAATTAGTAATATATAATTAGATGTATAGTTTATTACATATTTACTATCATAGGAATCAATCACTGGATTATTAAGGATATTATAGTATTAGTAATATTATATAATTAGATGTATAGTTTATTACATATTTACTATCATAGGAATCAATCACTGGATTATAAATGAATTAAAGGATATTTACTGCTGCTGATGACCATGGTTGTCAGCCATTTATGAATGATTTAAAGCCGGGCTATAACAAAATAGAGGAGTCGGAGTTGGTGGTTTGGCCTTCCGAGTCCATTGCCTTGGTCCCCATGATCCATTGTATAGTGGTTTGGTCAATTGCCTTGGTCCCCATGATCCATTGTATAGTGGTTTGGTCCATTGCCTTGGTCCCCATGATCCATTGTATAGTGGTTTGGTCCATTGCCTTGGTCCCCATGATCCATTGTATAGTGGTTTGGTCCATTGCCTTGGTCCCCACGATCCATTGTATAGTGGTTGGTCTATTGCCTTGGTCCCCATGATCCATTGTATAGTGGTTTGGTCCATTGCCTTGGTTCCCATGATCCATTGTATAGTGGTTGGTCCATTGCCTTGGTCCCCATGATCCATTGTATAGTGGTTTGGTCCATTGCCTTGGTCCCCATGATCCATTGTATAGTGGTTGGTCCATTGCCTTGGTCCCCATGATCCATTGTATAGTGGTTTGGTCCATTGCCTTGGTCCCCACGATCCATTGTATAGTGGTGTGCTGCCGCCTCCAGCCTACAGGTCCTCTCATGTAGATGTTGATGACGTTATAGGGTCACATTATGGGATGCTTCTTCGGAGTATAATGCCTACTCCCATATACATGTGCTTTGTCCCTTTGTGTCGGATGGCTGACTGGTTGAGAGTCTGCACTCTGTTTATGCCTCTTGTTACTGGCTTACAAGAGTAGCCATCAAGAAGCCTAAAATCCAAGTCTTTGGTTCCATCGGTTCTGCAGCTTCAGGGATCCGCCGGCTACTCATAGTGACAAACATTCAGCAGGTTCTTGGAAATGTCATAGTTATGTCTGTCATTTCAGGAATAGAAGACACAGTAGAAGAGGATCCAGGAACCGACAATGCCCGAATCTCATTAGAGGTCCAAGACACCTTCTCCTTCCTGGACATCCAGGACACCAGCATTGAGAAGACACAAGAAAACACGGTCGACAGTGAGATGCTTGAGTATGACCTACACGCTGAGAATAAGGCAAGTCCTCCCACCCTCTACCTACCTGTATGCAGGAGATGTATTCTCGGCATAATCCTGGCCTGAACATGGATGAAAACTGCAATGTAACGTAGGGCTGAGAGGGGTGACCAGACAGAACCAAGGAAACCCAGTGCATACAACTGTGGTGTACATTAGTGAAGATGAGGCTTACACCAGACCTTCATGAGCTCCAGTCGCACAGTCAGCTCTGCTATTTTTCTGTAATCTATTCCTGTTCATCTGACTGCTGCTATTGACAGTACATGCCGGGGCAGCTCTGCTTAGTCATGGGAGTACAATAAGTTGTATCAGCTAAAACCTGCGTAAACAGATTCCTCCACCTTGGGAGTGCTGTGACATGCTGACATCTGGTGGTCAGCCCAAGCACTCTCCTGTCATTACCTGCTGAGGAGCAATGTCTATACATAAGATAATATCATTCACCTGGTGGCCATTCTATAGAAATTACGATCCATACGACTGCACTACAAAAACCACATCTTAGGTCACAATCTTCTATTTGTTGTTGTATTTCAGATGGAGGAGTTTTCCGTGGAGCCTCCACCAGATTACCCATGCAATGAGGATGAGGCCGAGCAGATGTATTTCATGCCTACTGGTTTTGTGGATGAGATTGGACATTGGAGGGAGATGCAGGAGAGCCTAGAAGACATTTATCTGAGTGCTCATGATGACCTCAGTCCGATACGACAGGCTCCAGAGAAGACCCTGGAGAACCAGGAGCCATCTTCAGAGGAGCAGCTAGATATATTACAGGAGAATCTGCCCACAGATACAGTCCTGATAGAAGGGAATCTGGAGGAGAATCAGCTCAGGCTTTATGGTCTGTCCTATGACCACGAAGGTCCACAATCACTGATATCCTCACAAATACCATGTAATGAGATACACAATACAGAGGTGGATGGTCAACAATGCGGCCCAGATGATGGAGCTACAAAAGAGCATGTGGCCAGCAGAGAAGAGGCACAACATATCCGATCATGTACTCTTTACAATGATCTACAAAAGGACACAACCATAGCAGATCCAGGCTCCAGTAAAGAGGCAGAACATATCGGGCCAAGTGATCCTGACAATGATTTACAGAAGGAAACAACCATAGTAGATCCAGGCCCTGAAGAAGAGGCAGAACATATCGGGCCAAGAGATCCTGACAATGATTTACAGAAGGATATAACCATAGTAGATCCAGGTCCTGGAGAAGAGGCAGAACATATCGGGCCAAGAGATCCTGACAATGATTTACAGAAGGATATAACCATAGTAGATCCAGGTCCTGGAGAAGAGGCAGAACATATCAGGCCAAGAGATCCTGACAATGATCTACAAAAGGACACAACCATAGTAGATCCAGGTCCTGGAGAAGAGGCAGAACATATCGGGCCAAGAGATCCTGACAATGATTTACAGAAGGATATAACCATAGTAGATCCAGGTCCTGGAGAAGAGGCAGAACATATCAGGCCAAGAGATCCTGACAATGATCTACAAAAGGACACAACCATAGTAGATCCAGGTCCTGGAGAAGAGGCAGAACATATCGGGCCAAGAGATCCTGACAATGATCTACACAAGGATATAACCATAGCAGATCCAGGCACCAGAGGACGACAGAACATGGGCCTTCCCAATGCAGAGAACAGATCTGCCATGTCAGCTTCTGAAGAAACACCACATGGAGAACTTAACCAAGAAGATGAGATTGAATGTGTAAAATGTAAAGAATCAGGGGACGGTTTCGTATCTCCGGTGCATGAAACAGCTGGGAAACAAATGGACTGTACAGTAGAGGAGCATCACAGATGCCACAGGCAGGATGAAGACATACTAGAGACATTCCAACAACCAACGACTCACGTCCAACATCTCCACATTCGGCTGTCTAGGGCCACACTGGAGAATGATGATTATAAAGAGGAGGAAGACTCAAATGTACAAATTCCTGATCCACATGATGAGGGTGACAAATCAGATAACTGTCTCTCCAGAAGAGAGAACGTCTCTCCTTCAGGGCTGCAGCAGAAGTACTGCACCAAAGGACAACCTGCAGAAAATCTGGAGTGTTCCTCTAATGATGACCCTGATCCTTGTCTCTGCTTATCAGCTGAAGAACCTCCACGAGATGATCCACTATGTGACCAAATAAACATGAGAATCCTGGAGGAAAAGCCAAAGGATTCACTACAGGAAGAAGCACATGACATTCATCCAAATGAGGACAAGGAAGCCTATGTGACAGAGCTGAGGCTTGCAGAAGGCTCAGAGACTCCTCCTGAGCTAGATATCATTGATCCTGGTAAGACGCACCCTGATGGAAGTGTAGGCATGAAGCTGATGTCCACCACCAATAAAATCCAGCAAGCAAAATCTGTACCTGTTGTGCCACCAAAACCACAGTTCGCCAAGCTGCCTCCGGCTCTAAAGAGCAAGTTACAAGGAAGCTGCTCATTGTCTGCAAACAAGGACATAAAGTCACAGAAATCAGAAACCAGCAGCCAAATGGAGACGACTGAGACATCTAGTGACAGTGCACCAAAGAGACGAAGCAGCTGGAGGAACACCACCAGTGTTTCCTTTGATACAGCTATGGCCCTGGCCAAGGAACGGCAGTCTCAAATCCCAGTTAGACGTATGCAGACATATTGTATCGGAGATTTCTATGATATTATGGACACACCGAAGGCAGACATCACTGCCCATGCTCCGAGGTTCACCGTAAAACCGGCCAGTAGCAGAACACACAGACCTTACAGCTGTATGTCTCTATCGTGTGGCGAGGGAGAACTGCATGGACCCAATGTTGTAGAAAAAGACTCCCTACATGGCCTGCACTCCATATTTGGCCATGAATCCGACGCCTACTCAAAAGAAGTGCCTAACAGGAACAGACTGAGCATGCCACGGCTAGGCCAACCATCTGTGGGGGATGAGCAGAGCAAGTGTCATCAACAGCGACGCTCACTGCTTTAGGGTGTCCCCTCCTACCACGTCATTTACAGAAGTCCCCCACGCTCCAGTACTCCCTCCACATGTATCATGTATGTATTTCATAGGAGCAGCTGATCAATGTTTTATAGTGTTTTATAAAAGGAAACGGCAAATCATGTGAGGCAATGTTACTGTCACACCACAGATGGCGCCATGTCATCTCCAATTATTATCAGACAGCTTCACCAGGTACAGGGGGTCATGTCACAATGAGGTAACAACACAATGACATCACACCATGAGACCATCTGGTCAATGTTTATGTTGCGAAGGAACGTGAAGGAATGTTATTGTCACCACCACGTCAGGTCACACCTCCTGAACATCCACTAACTCCCATCACAGACCCTGCACACACTCCACCGACAACTGTCCTACCATATCAGGCAGCATCGCCAGGTACAGGTGGTGATGTCACATCAGAGGTGGTCGCATCACAATGAGGTAACAACACAAAGATGTCACACTATGAGACTATATAGTTATCGTACAGATATCACTACTAGGGGGGACCGACTGTCCTATGTGATGGCCCCTGCATCATCACACCAGCAGGGGGCAGTGTGTCCTGTACATATCACTGAGCTGTCAGTGTCCTCGTATCACTACTAGCGGGGACCGACTGTCCTATGTGATGGCCCACACATCATCACACCAGCAGGGGGCAGTGTGTCCTGTACATATCACTGAGCTTTCAGTGTCCTCGTATCACTACTCGGGGGACCGACTGTCCTATGTGATGGCCCCCACATCATCACACCAGCAGGGGGCAGTGTGTCCTGTACATATCACTACTAGGGGGGACCGACTGTCCTATGTGATGGCCCCCACATCATCACACCAGCAGGGGGCAGTGTGTCCTGTACATATCACTACTAGGGGGGACCGACTGTCCTATGTGATGGCCCCCACATCATCACACCAGCAGGGGGCAGTGTGTACAGTACATATCACTGAGCTGTCAGTGTCCTCGTATCACTACTCAGAGGACAGACTGTCCTATGTGATGGCCCCCACATCATCACACCAGCAGGGGGCAATGTGTCCTGTACATATCACTACTAGGGGGGACCGACTGTCCTATGTGATGGCCCCCACATCATCACACCAGCAGGGGGCAGTGTGTCCTGTACATATCACTACTAGGGGGGACCGACTGTCCTATGTGATGGCCCCCACATCATCACACCAGCAGGGGGCAGTGTGTACAGTACATATCACTGAGCTTTCAGTGTCCTCATATCACTACTCGGGGGGACCGACTGTCCTATGTGATGGCCTCCACATCATCACACCAGCAGGGGGCAGTGTGTACAGTACATATCACTGAGCTGTCAGTGTCCTCGTATCACTACTAGGGGTGACCGACTGTCCTATGTGATGGCCCCCACATCATCACACCAGCAGGGGGCAATGTGTCCTGTACATATCACTACTAGGGGGGACCGACTGTCCTATGTGATGGCCCCTGCATCATCACACCAGCAGGGGGCAGTGTGTCCTGTACATATCACTGAGCTGTCAGTGTCTTTGTATCACTACTAGGGGTGACCGACTGTCCTATGTGATGGCCCCCACATCATCACACCAGCAGGGGGCAGTGTGTCCTGTACATATCACTACTAGGGGGGACCGACTGTCCTATGTGATGGCCCCTGCATCATCACACCAGCAGGGGGCAGTGTGTCCTGTACATATCACTGAGCTGTCGTTGTCTTTGTATCACTACTAGGGGTGACCGACTGTCCTATGTGATGGCCCCCACATCATCACACCAGCAGGGGGCAGTGTGTCCTGTACATATCACTACTAGGGCTGACCGACTGTCCTATGTGATGGCCCCCACATCATCACACCAGCAGGGGCAGTGTGTCCTGTACATATCACTACTAGGGGGGACCGACTGTCCTATGTGATGGCCCCCACATCATCACACCAGCAGGGGGCAGTGTGTCCTGTACATATCACTACTAGGGGGGACCGACTGTCCTATGTGATGGCCCCCACATCATCACACCAGCAGGGGGCAGTGTGTCCTGTACATATCACTGAGCTTTCAGTGTCCTCGTATCACTACTCGGGGGACCGACTGTCCTATGTGATGGCCCCCACATCATCACACCAGCAGGGGGCAGTGTGTCCTGTACATATCACTACTAGGGGGGACCGACTGTCCTATGTGATGGCCCCCACATCATCACACCAGCAGGGGGCAGTGTGTCCTGTACATATCACTACTAGGGGGGACCGACTGTCCTATGTGATGGCCCCCACATCATCACACCAGCAGGGGGCAGTGTGTACAGTACATATCACTGAGCTTTCAGTGTCCTCGTATCACTACTCGGGGGGACCGACTGTCCTATGTGATGGCCTCCACATCATCACACCAGCAGGGGGCAGTGTGTACAGTACATATCACTGAGCTGTCAGTGTCCTCGTATCACTACTCGGAGGACAAACTGTCCTATGTGATGGCCCCCACATCATCACACCAGAAGGGGGCAGTGTGTCCTGTACATATCACTACTAGGGGTGACCGACTGTCCTATGTTATGGTCCCCACATCATCACACCAGCAGGGGGCAGTGTGTCCTGTACATATCACTGAGCTGTTAGTGTCCTCGTATCACTACTAGGGGTGACCGACTGTCCTATGTGATGGCCCCTGCATCATCACACCAGAAGGGGGCAGTGTGTCCTGTACATATCACTACTAGGGGTGACCGACTGTCCTATGTGATGGCCCCTGCATCATCACACCAGCAGGGGGCAGTGTGTCCTGTACATATCACTACTGGGGGTGACCGACTGTCCTATGTGATGGCCCCCACATCATCACACCAGAAGGGGGCAGTGTGTCCTGTACATATCACTACTAGGGGTGACCGACTGTCCTATGTGATGGCCCCCACATCATCACACCAGCAGGGGGCAGTGTGTCCTGTACATATCACTGAGCTGTCAGTGTCTTTGTATTACTACTAGGGGGGACCGACTGTCCTATGTGATGGCTCCCACATCATCACACCAGCAGGGGGCAGTGTGTCCTGAACATATTACTGAGCTGTCAGTGTCCTCGTATCACTACTAGGGGGGACCGACTGTCCTATGTGATGGCCCCCACATTATCACACAAGTAGGGGGCAGTGTGTACAGTACATATCACTGAGCTTTCAGTGTCCTCGTATCACTACTCGGGGGGACCGACTGTCCTATGTGATGGCCTCCACATCATCACACCAGCAGGGGGCAGTGTGTCCTGAACATATTACTGAGCTGTCAGTGTCCTCGTATCACTACTAGGGGGGACCGACTGTCCTATGTGATGGCCTCCACATCATCACACCAGCAGGGGGCAGTGTGCCCTGTACATATCACTACTAGGGGGGACCGATTGTCCTATGTGATGGCCCCCACATCATCACACCAGCAGGGGGCAGTGTGTACAGTACATATCACTGAGCTTTCAGTGTCCTCGTATCACTACTCGGAGGGACCGACTGTCGTATGTGATGGCCCCCACATCATCACACCAGCAGGGGGCAGTGTGTACAGTACATATCACTGAGCTTTCAGTGTCCTCGTATCACTACTCGGAGGGACCGACTGTCCTATGTGATGGTCCCCACATCATCACACCAGAAGGGGGCAGTGTGTCCTGTACATATCACTACTAGGGGTGACCGACTGTCCTATGTGATGGCCCCTGCATCATCACACCAGCAGGGGGCAGTGTGTACAGTACATATCACTGAGCTGTCAGTGTCCTCGTATCACTACTCGGGGGGACCGACTGTCCTATGTGATGGCCCCCACATCATCACACCAGCAGGGGGCAGTGTGTCCTGTACATATCACTACTAGGGGGGACCGACTGTCCTATGTGATGGCCCTCACATCATCACACCAGCAGGGGGCAGTGTGTCCTGTACATATCACTACTGGGGGGGACCGACTATCCTATGTAATGGCCCTCACATCATCACACCAGCAGGGGGCAGTGTGTCCTGTACATATCACTACTGGGGGGGACCGACTATCCTATGTAATGGCCCTCACATCATCACACCAGCAGGGGGCAGTGTGTCCTGTACATATCACTACTAGGGGGGACCGACTGTCCTATGTGATGGCTCCCACATCATCACACCAGCAGGGGGCAGTGTGTCCTGTACATATCACTACTAGTGGGGACCGACTGTCCTATGTGATGGCCCCTGCATCATCACACCAGCAGGGGGCAGTGTGTCCTGTAGATATCACTACTAGGGGGGACTGACTGTCCTATGTGATGGCCCCCACATCATCACACCAGCAGGGGGCAGTGTGTCCTGTACATATCACTACTAGGGGTGACCGACTGTCGTATGTGATGGTCCCCACATCATCACACCAGCAGGGGGCAGTGTGTCCTGTACATATCACTACTAGGGGGGACCGACTGTCCTATGTGATGGCCCTCACATCATCACACCAGCAGGGGGCAGTGTGTCCTGTACATATCACTACTGGGGGGGACCGACTATCCTATGTAATGGCCCTCACATCATCACACCAGCAGGGGGCAGTGTGTCCTGTACATATCACTGAGCTGTCAGTGTCCTTGTATCACTACTAGGGGTGACCGACTGTCCTATGTGATGGTCCCCACATCATCACACCAGCAGGGGGCAGTGTGTCCTATACATATCACTACTAGGGGGGACCGACTGTCCTATGTGATGGCCCCCACATCATGACACCAGCAGGGGGCAGTGTGTCCTGTACATATCACTACTAGGGGGGACCGACTGTCCTATGTGATGGCTCCCACATCATCACACCAGCAGGGGGCAGTGTGTCCTGTACATATCACTACTAGGGGGGACCGACTGTCCTATGTGATGGCTCCCACATCATCACACCAGCAGGGGGCAGTGTGTCCTCGTATCACTACTAGGGGGGACCGACTGTCCTATGTGATGGCCCCCACATTATCACACAAGTAGGGGGCAGTGTGTCCTGTACATATCACTACTAGGGCTGACCGACTGTCCTATGTGATGGCCCCCACATCATCACACCAGCAGGGGGCAGTGTGTCCTGTACATATCACTACTAGGGCTGACCGATTGTCCTATGTGATGGCCCCCACATCATCACACCAGCAGGGGGCAGTGTGTCCTGTACATATCACTACTAGGGGGCACCGACTGTCCTATGTGATGGCCCTCACATCATCACACCAGCAGGGGGCAGTGTGTCCTGTACATATCACTACTAGGGGGGACCGACTGTCCTATGTGATGGCTCCCACATAATCACACCAGCAGGGGGCAGTGTGTCCTGTACATATCACTGAGCTGTCAGTGTCCTCGTATCACTACTAGGGGGGACCGACTGTCCTATGGGATGGTCCCCACATCATCACACCAGCAGGGGGCAGTGTGTCCTGTACATATCACTACTAGGGGGGACCGACTGTCCTATGTGATGGCCCTCACATCATCACACCAGCAGGGGGCAGTGTGTCCTGTACATATCACTGAGCTGTCAGTGTCCTCGTATCACTACTAGGGGGGACCGAATGTCCTATGTGATGGCTCCCACATCATCACACCAGAAGGGGGCAGTGTGTCCTGTACATATCACTATTAGGGGGGACCGTCTGTCCTATGTGATGGCCCCCACATCATCACACCAGCAGGGGGCAGTGTATCCTGTACATATCACTACTAGGGGTGACCGACTGTCGTATGTGATGGCCCCCACATCATCACACCAGCAAGTGTGTCCTGTACATATCACTACTAGGGGGGACTGACTGTCCTATGTGATGGCCCCTGCATCATCAAACCAGTAGGGGCAGTGTGTCCTGTACATATCACTACTAGGGGGGACCGACTGTCCTATGTGATGGCTCCCACATCATCACACCAGCAGGGGGCAGTGTGTCCTGTACATATCACTACTAGGGGGGACCGTCTGTCCTATGTGATGGCTCCCACATCATCACACCAGCAGGGGGCAGTGTGTCCTGTACATATCACTGAGCTGTCAGTGTCCTCGTATCACTACTAGGGGGTACCGACTGTCCTATGTGATGGCCCCCACATCGTCACACCAGCAGGGGGCAGTGTGTCCTGTACATATCACTACTAGGGGGGACCGACTATCCTATGTAATGGCTCTCACATCGTCACACCAGCAGGGGCCAGTGTGTCCTGTACATATCACTACTGGGGGGGACCGACTATCCTATGTAATGGCTCTCACATCATCACACCAGCAGGGGGCAGTGTGTCCTGTACATATCACTACTGGGGGGGACCGACTATCCTATGTAATGGCCCTCACATCATCACACCAGCAGGGGGCAGTGTGTCCTGTACATATCACTACTGGGGGGGACCAACTATCCTATGTAATGGCCCTCACATCATCACACCAGCAGGGGGCAGTGTGTCCTGTACATATCACTACTAGGGGTGACCGACTGTCCTATGTAATGGCTCCCACATCATCACACCAGAAGGGGGCAGTGTGTCCTGTACATATCACTATTAGGGGGGACCGTCTGTCCTATGTGATGGGTCCCACATCATCACACCAGCAGGGGGCAGTGTGTCCTGTACATATCACTACTAGGGGGGACTGACTGTCCTATGTGATGGCCCCTGCATCATCACACCAGCAGGGGGCAGTGTGTCCTGTACATATCACTACTAGGGGTGACCGACTGTCCTATGTGATGGCCCCCACATCATCACACCAGCAGGGGGCAGTGTGTCCTGTAGATATCACTACTAGGGGGGACTGACTGTCCTATGTGATGGCCCCTGCATCATCAAACCAGTAGGGGGCAGTGTGTCCTGTACATATCACTACTAGGGGTGACCGACTGTCCTATGTGATGGCCCCCACATCATCACACCAGCAGGGGGCAGTGTGTCCTGTACATATCACTGAACTGTCAGTGTCCTCGTATCACTACTAGGGGGGACCGACTGTCCTATGTGATGGCTCCCACATCATCACACCAGCAGGGGGCAGTGTGTCCTGTACATATCACTACTAGGGGGGACCGTCTGTCCTATGTGATGGCTCCCACATCATCACACCAGCAGGGGGCAGTGTGTCCTGTACATATCACTACTAGGGGTGACCGACTGTCGTATGTGATGGTCCCCACATCATCACACCAGCAGGGGGCAGTGTGTCCTGTACATATCACTGAACTGTCAGTGTCCTCGTATCACTACTAGGGGGGACCGACTGTCCTATGTGATGGCTCCCACATCATCACACCAGCAGGGGGCAATGTGTCCTGTACATATCACTACTAGGGGGGACCGTCTGTCCTATGTGATGGCTCCCACATTATCACACCAGCAGGGGGCAGTGTGTCCTGTACATATCACTGAGCTGTCAGTGTCCTTGTATCACTACTAGGGGGGACCGACTGTCCTATGTGATGGCTCCCACATCATCACACCAGCAGGGGGCAGTGTGTCCTGTACATATCACTACTAGGGGGGGACCGACTGTCCTATGTGATGGCCCCTGCATCATCACACCAGCAGGGGGCAGTGTGTCCTGTACATATCACTACTAGGGGGTACCGACTGTCCTATGTGATGGCCCCCACATCATCACACCAGCAGGGGGCAGTGTGTCCTGTACATATCACAGAGTTGTCAAAGTCCTCGTATCACTACTAGGGGTGACCGACTGTCGTATGTAATGGCCCCCACATCATCACACCAGCAGGGGGCAGTGTGTCCTGTACATATATCACTACTAGGGTAAACCGACTGTCCTATGTGATGGCCCCTGCATCATCACACCAGCAGGGGGCAGTGTGTCCTGTACATATCACTACAAGGGGGGACTGACTGTCCTATGTGATAGCCCCTGCATCATCAAACCAGTAGGGGGCAGTGTGTCCTGTACATATCACTACTAGGGGGGACCGACTGTCCTATGTGATGGCCCTCACATCATCACACCAGCAGGGGGCAGTGTGTCCTGTACATATCACTAGTAGGGGGGACCGACTGTCCTATGTGATGGCTCCCACATCATCACACCAGCAGGGGGCAGTGTGTCCTGTACATATCACTGAGCTGTCAGTGTCCTCGTATCACTACTAGGGGGGAACGAATGTCCTATGTGATGGCTCCCACATCATCACATCAGCAGGGGGCAGTGTGTCCTGTACATATCACTACTAGGGGGCACCGACTGTCCTATTTGATGGCTCCCACATGACCACACCAGCAGGGGGCAGTGTGTCCTGTACATATCACTACTAGGGGGTGACCGACTGTCCTATGCGATGGTCCCCACATAATCACACCAGCAGGGGGCAGTGTGTCCTGTACATATCACTACTAGGGGGGACCGACTGTCCTATGTGATGGCCCCCACATCATCACACCAGCAGGGGGCAGTGTGTCCTGTACATAGCACTACTAGGGGGGGACCGACTGTCCTATGTGACGGCCCCATCATCACACCAGCAGGGGGCAGTGTGTCCTGTACATATCACTGAACTGTCAGTGTCCTCGTATCACTACTAGGGGGGACCGACTGTCCTATGGGATGGTCCCCACATCATCACACCAGCAGGGGGCAGTGTGTCCTGTACATATCACTACTAGGGGGGACCGACTGTTCTATGTGATGGCCCTCACATCATCACACCAGCAGGGGGCAGTGTGTCCTGTACATATCACTACTCGGGGGGACCGACTGTCCTATGTGATGGCCCCCATATTATCACACCAGGAGGGGGCAGTGTGTCCTGTACATATCACTACTAGGGGGGACCGTCTGTCCTATGTGATGGCCCCTGCATCATCACACCAGCAGGGGGCAGTGTGTCCTGTACATATCACTGAGCTGTCAGTGTCCTCGTATCACTACTAGCGGGGACCGACTGTCCTATGTGATGGCCCACACATCATCACACCAGCAGGGGGCAGTGTGTCCTGTACATATCACTACTAGGGGGGACCGACTGTCCTATGTGATGTCCCCCACATCATCACACAAGCAGGGGGCAGTGTGTCCTGTACATATCACTACTGGGGGGGGACCAACTGTCCTATGTGATGGCCCTCACATCATCACACCAGCAGGGGGCAGTGTGTCCTGTACATATCACTACTGGGGGGACCGACTGTCCTATGTAATGGCCCCCACATCATCACACCAGCAGGGGGCAGTGTGTCCTGTAGATATCACTACTAGGGGTGACCGACTGTCCTATGTGACGGCCCCCACATCATCACACCAGCAGGGGGCAGTGTGTCCTGTACATATCACTACTGGGGGGGGACCAACTGTCCTATGTGATGGCCCTCACATCATCACACCAGCAGGGGGCAGTGTGTCCTGTACATATCACTACTAGGGGGGACCGACTGTCCTATGTGATGGCTCCCACATCATCACACCAGCAGGGGGCAGTGTGTCCTGTACATATCACTGAGCTGTCAGTGTCCTCCTATCACTACTGTAACAATACCTAAGTACGAGGCGTTTGGTGGGCCCTTCCCACTTCTTCAGGTACACAAGGTTCTTTGATCTAAGGCTGAGATAAAGCAGGGGGCTAAGATTGGATGATACTGACGTAATAGTGCGAGAGGTGTGTGCTGTAATGTTCTTCACACCAATCAGCACAATCCCACTCAAAATATTCTCTTATGTCATTTACATACATCGCCGGAGAGCGATGTCCATGAGAGTACCATGAAATAAACTTTGGTGAAATATTATTCATAAAAACCTACAACAGCTCAAAAATCTACTACTAGGGACCCAGAATCTGCCAAGAAATCTATAACTGGGGATCCAGAATATGCAAAGAGTGATCTACAACTAGGGATCCAGAATATGCCAGGAGAGATCTACCACTAGGGATCCAGAATCTGCCAGGAGAGATCTACCACTAGGGATCCAGAATCTGCCAGGAGAGATCTACCGCTAGGGATCCAGAATCTGCCAAGAGATCTACCACTAGGGAGCCAGAATCTGCCAGGAGAGATCTACCGCTAGGGATCCACAATCTGCCAGAAGAGATCTACCACTAGGGATCCAGAATTCGCCAAGAGATCTACAACTAGGGATCCAGAATCTGCTAAGAGATCTACCACTAGGGATGCAGAATCTGCCAAGAGATCTACCACTAGGGATCCAGAATCTGCCAGGAGAGATCTACCGCTAGGGATCCAGAATCTGCTAAGAGATCTACCACTAGGGATGCAGAATCTGCCAAGAAATCTATAACTGGGGATCCAGAATCTGCCAGGAGAGATCTACAACTAGGGATCCGGAATCTGCCAAGAGATCTACAACTAGGGATCTCAGAATCCGCCAAGAGATCTACAACTAGGGATCCAGAATCTGCCAAGAAATCTATAACTGGGGATCCAGAATATGCAAAGAGAGATCTACAACTAGGGATCTAGAATCCGCCAAGAGATCTACAACAAGAGATCCAGAATCTGCCAAGAGATCTACAACTAGGGATCCAGTATCCACCAAGAGATCTACAACTAGGGATCCAGAATCTGCAAAGAGATTTACAACTAGGGATCTGGAATCCACCAAGAGATCTACAACTAGGGATCCGGAATCCGCCAAGAGATCTACAACTAGGAATCTGGAATCCGCCAAGAGATCTACAACTAGGGATCTGGAATCCACCAAGAGATCTACAACTAGGGATCCAGAATCTGCCAGGAGAGATCTACCACTAGGGATCCAGAATCTGCCAGGAGAGATCTACCGCTAGGTATCCAGAATCTGCCAAGAGATCTACAACTAGGGATCCAGAATCTGCCAGGAGAGATCTACCGCTAGGGATCCAGAATCTGCCAAGAGATCTACCACTAGGGATCCAGAATCTGCCAGGAGAGATCTACAACTAGGTATTCACAATCTGCCAGGAGAGATCTACCACTAGGGATCCAGAATCTGTCAGGAGAGATCTACAACTAGGGATCCACAATCTGCAAAGAGAGATCTATCACTAGGGATAAACAATCTGCCAGGAGAGATCTACAACTAGGAATCCACAATCTGCCAAGAGAGATCTACAACTAGGGATCCAGAATCTGCCAGGAGAGATCTACAACTAGGGATCCACAATCTACCAGGAGAAATCTACCACTAGGGATCCATAATCTGCCAGGAGAGATCTACAACTAGGGATCCCCAATCTGCCAGGAGAGATCTACAACTAGGGATCTACAATCTGCCAGGAGAGATCTACCACTAGGGATCCAGAATCTGCCAGGAGAGATCTACAACTAGGGATCCACAATCTGCAAAGAGAGATCTACAACTAGGGATCCACAATCTGCAAAGAGAGATCTACAACTAGGAATCCACAATCTGCCAAGAGAGATCTACAACTAGGGATCCAGAATCTGGCAGAAGAGATCTACAACTAGGGATCCAGAATCCAACAAGCGATCTACAACTACGGATCCAAAATCTGCAAAGAGATCTACAAGTAGGGATCCACGATCTGCCAGAAGAGATCTACAACTAGGGATCCAGAATCCGCCAAGAGATCTACAACTAGGGATCCAGAATCTGCAAAGAGATCTACAACTAAAGATCCAGAATCTGCCAAGAGAGATCTACAACTAGGGATCCACAATCTGCCAGTAGATATCTACAACTAGGGATCCAGAATCCGCCAAGAGATCTACAACTAGGGATCTAGAATCTGTCAAGTGATCTACAACTAGGGATCTAGAATCTGCCAAGAGATCTACAACTAGGGATCCAGAAACCACCAAGAGATCTAAAACTAGGGATCCGGAATATGCCAAGAGATCTACAACTAGGGATCCAGAATCCGCCAAGAGATCTACAACTAGGCATCCAGAATCCGCCAAGAGTCCTACAACTGGGGATCCGGAATCCGCCAAGAGATCTACAACTAGGGATCCGGAATCCGCCAAGAGATCTACAACTAGGGATCTAGAATCTGCCAAGAGATCTACAACTAGGGATCTAGAATATGCAAAGAGAGATTTACAACTAGGGATCCACAAGCTGCCAGGAGAGATCTACAACTAGGGATCCACAATCTACCAAGAAAGATCTACAAGGCTAGCCAATACAGGACTTTTTTTTTTTTTTTTTACAGTTGTTTCCCCCCTTTTTTGCATGTTGATCCTCTTAAGGGTTAATAGTTTGTAATTTGATTATTTATGTCACTTCCTGTCTTGGAGAGTATATGTTAGATATAGAATATATTCTTGTAATATAAGTGGACCTGAAGAAGGAGGAAGGCTCCACCAAACATCTCGTACTTGTGTATTGTTATGTCTTTGTGACTCTACAAGCAGTGCCCCCCCCCCCCCCCACACACACACACTGTTTCGTTATCAGGAAAAGTGGTGACATCATAATGAGGTCACATCAGGAGGTGATGACATAACAATAAGGTAACATCAGGAGGCAGGGAAATCATAATGAGATCACATCAGGAGGTGATGACATAATAAGGTGACATCACAATGGGGTCACAACAGGAAGCGGTGACATCAGGATGAGATGACATCAGGAGGCGGTGACTTCATAATGAGAAGACATTAGGAGGCGGTGACCTCACCATGAGGTCACATAAGGCCGGGTCCTCGACTCCCTGGTCTCTACTACACGAGGACCCCACCAGGTGCCGCCTCATCTACATGTGGATTGTGTTATCACATTATCTACTTCCTGGACATTACAGGGGGGCAGTGCTATCATCATCTTACTTGCAGTGACGTCATACTTGATGAGGACGGAAGCAATGTCTTCTTACTTAGTGTGTTCCTGACATCACACCAGTATGGGCTGTGACGTCATACACTGAGGACACTTCCGCCTTTCTCTATCACACAAACTCCATTTTATGCCCTGAAACACCTTTCTGCCGGAGAACACTGCCCGGATCAAACATGGCGTCACAGGGGCGGGGCCGACCACTGCTACATCCGCCCGCAGCTAAGATGTCCATAAACGAAATTCCGTATGATCTATCATGGCGCCGGCACCGGAAGTGTTACCAACTTCCGCCCAGAATAAACATGGCTACAGGGCGCGTTTGTGCGCAGGTGTAAACTCCATGGCTAGCTGGACCGGGAACCGGAGCCTGAGATCTGGCGGAGAAGTCCAGGTACCTGGGGAGGAGGGGTGTCCAGGAGAAGTCACGTGATCCGCCGAGGGGAGGGGCTTACCGCCGTGTCACTGCGTCCCGACTGCGTCATTCACCCCCACCGTGCTCTATATTATATCATATCATATCAACGCTCCTCTATACTATATCATATCACCCATCATATATTATATCTCCTCTATACTATATCATATCAACTCTCCTATATACTATATCATTTCACCCATCATATATTATATCTCCTCTATACTATATCATATCACCCGTCATATATTATATCTCCTCTATATTATATCATATCACCTCTCCTACATATTATATCATATCACCCATCATATATTGTATCTCTTATATATTATATCATATCACCCATCATATATTATATCTCCTCTATATTATATCATATCACCTCTCCTACATATTATATCATATCACCCGTCATATATTATATCTCCTCTATACTATATCATATCACCCATCATATATTATATCTCCTCTATATTATATCATATCAACTCTCCTATATACTATATCATATCACCCATCATATATTATATCATATCAACTCTCCTATATACAATATCATATCACCCGTCATATATTATATCTCCTCTATACTATATCATATCACCCGTCATATATTATATCTCCTCTATATTATATCATATCAACTCTCCTATATACTATATCATATCACCCATCATATATTATATCATATCAACTCTCCTATATACTATATCCTATCACCCATCATATATTATATCTCCTCTATACTATATCATATCACCCGTCATATATTATATCTCCTCTATATTATATCATATCAACTCTCCTATATACTATATCATATCACCCATCATATATTATATCATATCAACTCTCCTATATACTATATCATATCACCCATCATATATTATATCTCCTCTATACTATATCATATCACCCGTCATATATTATATCTCCTCTATATTATATCATATCACCCATCATATATTGTATCTCTTCTATATTATATCATATCACCCATCATATATTATATCTCCTCTATATTATATCATATCACCTCTCCTACATATTATATCATATCACCCGTCATATATTATATCTCCTCTATACTATATCATATCACCCATCATATATTATATCTCCTCTATATTATATCATATCAACTCTCCTATATACTATATCATATCACCCATCATATATTATATCATATCAACTCTCCTATATACAATATCATATCACCCGTCATATATTATATCTCCTCTATATTATATCATATCACCCATCATATATTATATCTCCTCTATATTATATCATATCACCCATCATATATTATCTTCTCTATATTATATCATATCACCTCTCCTATATACTATATCAAATCACCCATCATATATATTATATCTCCTCTATATTATATCATATCACCCATCATATATTATATCTTCTCTATATTATATCATATCACCCCTCTTCTATATTATGTCATATCTCCCATCATATATTATATCTCCTCTATATTATATCATATCACCTCTCCTATATATTATATCATATCACCCATCATATATTATATCTCCTCTATATTATATTATTTCATGTCACCCATCATAAATTATGTCTCCTCTATATTATATCATATCACCCATCATATATTATATATCCTTTATATTATATCATATTACCTCTCCTACATATTATATCATATAACCCATCATATATTATATCTCCTCTACATTATATCATATCACCTCTCCTACATATTATATCATATCACCCATCATATATTTTATCTCCTCTATATTATATCATATCACCCATCATATATTATATCTCCTCTATATTATATCATATCACCCATCATCTATTATCTTTCTCTATATTATATATAACCCATCATATATTATATCTTCTCTATACTATATCATATCAGCTCTCCTCTATATTATATCATATCACCCATCATATATTCTCTTCTCTATATTATATCATATCACCTCTCCTATATACTATATCAAATCACCCATCATATATATTATATCTCCTCTATATTATATCATATCACCCATCATATATTATATCTTCTCTATTTTATATCATATCACCCCTCTTCTATATTATATCATATCGCCCATCATATATTCTCTTCTCTATATTATATCATATCACCTCTCCTATATATTATATCATATCACCCAGCATATATCTCCTCTATACTATATCATATCACCCATCATATATTATCTTATCTATATTATATCATATCACCTTTCCTGTATACTATATCATATCTCCCATCATATATTATATCGCATCTATACTGTATCATATCACCCCTCCTATATATTAAATCATATCACCCATCATATATTATATCTTTTCTATTTTATATCATATCACCTCTCCTATATATTATATCATATCACCCAGCATATATCTCCTCTATACTATATCATATCACCCATCATATATTATCTTATCTATATTATATCATATCACCTTTCCTGTATACTATATCATATCTCCCATCATATATTATATCTCATCTATACTGTATCATATCACCCCTCCTATATATTAAATCATATCAGCCATCATATATTTTATCTATTCTATATTATATCATATCACCCCTCTTATATACTATATCATATCACCCCACCATATATTATATCTTCTCTATACTATATCATATCACCTCTCCTATAATATCATATCTCACATCGTATATTATTTCTTCTCTATATTATATCATATCACTCAAACATATATTATATCTCCTCTACACTATATCATATCGCCCATCATATATTATATCTCCTCTATACTACATCATATCACCCACCATATATCTCCTCTACATTATATCATATCATCCACCATATATTATAATATTATATCTCCTCTATATTATATCATATCATCCACCATAAATCTCCTCTTTACTATATCATATCACCCACTATATATTATTTCTCTTCTATATCATATCATATAACCGATCATATATTATATCTCCTCTATACTATATCATATCACCCTACCGTATATTATATATTATATCTCCTCTATATTATATCACCCCATCATATATTATGTCTCCTCTATACTATATCATATCATCCCTCCTATATATTATATCTTCTCAATATCATATATCTGATCATATATCTCCTCTATATTATATCATGTCACCCACCATATATTATATCTCTTCTATACTATATCATATCGCCCACCATATATTATATCTCCTCTATATTATATCATATCATCCACCATATATATCTACTCTGTATTATATCATATGTTATATATTCTCTATATTATATCATCTCTATAATATATTGTATCACCCACCATATAATATATCATCTCCTATATTATATTGTATTTCCCATCATATATTATATAATCTTTTTTATATTATATTTTATCGTCTCCATTTCCCCTGTATTATATTGTGTCACCCCCTCCTTCTATATCATATCACTCTCCATATATTATATTATCTCTTCTATGTTTTATCGTATCCCCCTCCTCCTATATATCATATCACCTATCATATGTTATATCATCTTCTCTGTTATATCATATAGATATATATCCTGCTGTCTACTCTATATTGTATGTGAGCTCCCCCTTTTTTCCTGTATATTGTGTATAATCTCCTGTCCTGTATATAGTACATTGCCTCCCCTCCTCTCCTGTATATTGTACATTGCCTCCCCCCTCCTCTCCTGTATATAGTACATTGTCTCCCCCCTCCTCTCCTGTATATAGTACATTGCCTCCCCCTCCTCTCCTGTATATAGTACATTGCCTCCCCTCCTCTCCTGTATATTGTACATTGTCTCCCCCCTCCTCTCCTGTATATAGTACATTGCCTCCCCCCTCCTCTCCTGTATATAGTACATTGCCTCCCCCTCCTCTCCTGTATATAGTACATTGCCTTCCCCTCCACTCCTGTATATAGTACATTGTCTCCCCCTCCTCTCCTGTATATAGTACATTGTCTCCCCCTCCTCTCCTGTATATAGTGCATTGCCTCCCCCTCCTCTCCTGTATATAGTACATTGCCTCCCCTCCTCTCCTGTATATAGTACATTGCCTCCCCCTCCTCTCCTGTATATAGTACATTGTCTCCCCCTCCTCTCCTGTATATAGTACATTGCCTCCCCCCTCCTCTCCTGTATATAGTACATTGTCTCCCCCTCCTCTCATGTATATAGTACATTGCCTCCCCCTCCTCTCCTGTATATAGTACATTGCCTCCCCCTCCTCTCCTGTATATAGTACATTGCCTCCCCTCCTCTATATAGTACATTGCCTCCCCCCTCCTCTCCTGTATATAGTACATTGCCTCCCCCCTCCTCTCCTGTATATAATACATTGCCTCCCCCTCCTCTCCTGTATATAGTACATTGTCTCCCCCTCCTCTCCTGTATATAGTACATTGCCTCCCCTCTTCTCCTGTATATAGTACATTGCCTCCCCTCCTCTCCTGTATATAGTATATTGCCTCCCCCTCCTCTCCTGTATATAGTACATTGCCTCCCCCTCCTCTCCTGTATATGGTACATTGTCTCCCCCTCCTCTCCTGTATATAGTACATTGCCTCCCCCTCCTCTCCTGTATATAGTACATTGCCTCCCCCTCCTCTCCTGTATATAGTACATTGCCTCCCCCCTCCTCTCCTGTATATAGTACATTGCCTCCCCCTCCTCTCCTGTATATAGTACATTGCCTCCCCCTCCTCTCCTGTATATAGTACATTGCCTCCCCCTCCTCTCCTGTATATAGTACATTGCCTCCCCCCTCCTCTCCTTTATATAGTACATTGCCTCCCCCTCCTCGCCTGTATATAGTACATTGCCTCCCCCTCCTCTCCTATATATAGTACATTGCCTCCCCCTCCTCTCCTGTATATAGTACATTGCCTCCCCCTCCTCTCCTGTATATAGTACATTGCCTCCCCCTCCTCTCCTGTATATAGTACATTGCCTCCTCCTCCTCTCCTGTATATAGTACATTGCCTCCCCCTCCTCTCCTGTATATAGTACATTGCCTCCCCTCCTCTCCTGTATATAGTACATTGCCTCCCCCCTCCTCTCCTGTATATAGTACATTGCCTCCCCCTCCTTTCCTGTATATAGTACATTGCCTCCCCCCTCCTCTCCTGTATATAGTACATTGTCTCCCCCCTCCTCTCCTGTCTATAGTACATTGCCTCCCCCTCCTCTCCTGTATATAGTACATTGCCTCCCCCTCCTCTCCTGTATATAGTACATTGTCTCCCCCCTCCTGTATATAGTACATTGCCTCCCCCTCCTCTCCTGTATATAGTACATTGCCTCCCCCTCCTCTCCTGTATATAGTACATTGTCTCCCCCTCCTCTCCTGTATATAGTACATTGCCTCCCCCTCCTCTCCTGTATATAGTACATTGCCTCCCCCCTCCTCTCCTGTATATAGTACATTGTCTCCCCCTCCTCTCCTGTCTATAGTACATTGCCTCCCCCTCCTCTCCTGTATATAGTACATTGCCTCCCCCCTCCTCTCCTGTATATAGTACATTGTCTCCCCCCTCCTGTATATAGTACATTGCCTCCCCCTCCTCTCCTGTATATAGTACATTGCCTCTCCTCCCCCCCCCTGTATATAGTACATTGCCTCCCGGCTCCTCCCCCTCTCCCTGTATATAGTACATTGCCTCCCCCTCCTCCCGTATATAGTACATTGCCTCCCCCCTCCTCTCCTGTATATAGTACATTGCCTCCCCCCTCCTCTCCTGTATATAGTACATTGCCTCCCCCCTCCCCCTGTATATAGTACATTGCCTCCCCCTCCTCTCCTGTATATAGTACATTGCCTCCCCCTCCTCTCCTGTATATAGTACATTGGCTCCCCCTCCTCTCCTGTATATAGTACATTGCCTCCCCCTCCTCTCCTGTATATAGTACATTGCCTCCCCCTCCTCTCCTGTATATAGTACATTGCCTCCCCCTCCTCTCCTGTATATAGTACATTGTCTCCCCCTCCTCTCCTGTATATAGTACATTGCCTCCCCCTCCTCTCCTGTATATAGTACATTGCCTCCCCCTCCTCTCCTGTATATAGTACATTGCCTCCCCCTCCTCTCCTGTATATAGTACATTGCCTCCCCCTCCTCTCCTGTATATAGTACATTGCCTCCCCCTCCTCTCCTGTATATAGTACATTGCCTCCCCCCTCCTCTCCTGTATATAGTACATTGCCTCCCCCTCCTCTCCTGTATATAGTACATTGCCTCCCCCTCCTCTCCTGTATATAGTACATTGCCTCCCCCCTCCTCTCCTGTATATAGTACATTGCCTCCCCCTCCTCTCCTGTATATAGTACATTGCCTCCCCCTCCTCTCCTGTATATAGTACATTGCCTCCCCCTCCTCTCCTGTATATAGTACATTGCCTGCCCCTCCTCTCCTGTATATAGTACATTGCCTCCCCTCCTCTCCTGTATATAGTACATTGCCTCCCCCTCCTCTCCTGTATATAGTACATTGCCTCCCCCTCCTCTCCTGTATATAGTACATTGCCTCCCCCTCCTCTCCTGTATATAGTACATTGCCTCCCCCCTCCTCTCCTGTATATAGTACATTGCCCCCCTCCTCTCCTGTATATAGTACATTGCCTCCCCCTCCTCTCCTGTATATAGTACATTGCCTCCCCCCTCCTCTCCTGTATATAGTACATTGCCTCCCCCTGCTTGCCTCCCCCTCCTGTATATAGTGCCTCCCCCCCCCCTCTCCTGTATATAGTACATTGCCTCCCCCTCCTCTCCTGTATATAGTACATTGCCTCCCCCTCCTCTCCTGTATATAGTACATTGCCTCCCCCTCCTCTCCTGTATATAGTACATTGCCTCCCCCTCCTGTATATAGTACATTGCCTCCCCCTCCTCTCCTGTATATAGTACATTGCCTCCCCCTCCTCTCCTGTATATAGTACATTGCCTCCCCCTCCTCTCCTGTATATAGTACATTGCCTCCCCCTCCTCTCCTGTATATAGTACATTGCCTCCCCCTCCTCTCCTGTATATAGTACATTGCCTCCCCCTCCTCTCCTGTATATAGTACATTGCCTCCCCCTCCTCTCCTGTATATAGTACATTGCCTCCCCCCTCCTCTCCTGTATATAGTACATTGCCTCCCCCCTCCTCTCCTGTATATAGTACATTGCCTCCCCCCCTCCTCTCCTGTATATAGTACATTGCCTCCCCCTCCTCTCCTGTATATAGTACATTGCCTCCCCCTCCTCTCCTGTATATAGTACATTGCCTCCCCCTCCTCTCCTGTATATAGTACATTGCCTCCCCCTCCTCTCCTGTATATAGTACATTGCCTCCCCCTCCTCTCCTGTATATAGTACATTGCCTCCCCCTCCTCTCCTGTATAAGCTGTACATTGCCTCCCCCTCCTCTCCTGTATATAGTACATTGCCTCCCCCTCCTCTCCTGTATATAGTACATTGCCTCCCCCTCCTCTCCTGTATATAGTACATTGCCTCCCCCTCCTCTCCTGTATATAGTACATTGCCTCCCCCTCCTCTCCTGTATATAGTACATTGCCTCCCCCTCCTCTCCTGTATATAGTACATTGCCTCCCCCTCCTCCTCCTTGTATATAGTACATTGCCTCCCCCTCCTCTCCTGTATATAGTACATTGCCTCCCCTCCTCTCCTGTATATAGTACATTGCCTCCCCCTCCTCTCCTGTATATAGTACATTGCCTCCCCCTCCTCTCCTGTATATAGTACATTGCCTCCCCCTCCTCTCCTGTATATAGTACATTGCCTCCCCCTCCTCTCCTGTATATAGTACATTGCCTCCCCCTCCTCTCCTGTATATAGTACATTGCCTCCCCCTCCTCTCCTGTATATAGTACATTGCCTCCCCCTCCTCTCCTGTATATAGTACATTGCCTCCCCCTCCTCTCCTGTATATAGTACATTGCCTCCCCCTCCTCTCCTGTATATAGTACATTGCCTCCCCCTCCTCTCCTGTATATAGTACATTGCCTCCCCCTCCTCTCCTGTATATAGTACATTGCCTCCCCCTCCTCTCCTGTATATAGTACATTGCCTCCCCCTCCTCTCCTGTATATAGTACATTGCCTCCCCCTCCTCTCCTGTATATAGTACATTGCCTCCCCCTCCTCTCCTGTATATAGTACATTGCCTCCCCCTCCTCTCCTGTATATAGTACATTGCCTCCCCCTCCTCTCCTGTATATAGTACATTGCCTCCCCCTCCTCTCCTGTATATAGTACATTGCCTCCCCCTCCTCTCCTGTATATAGTACATTGCCTCCCCCCTCCTCTCCTGTATATAGTACATTGCCTCCCCCTCCTCTCCTGTATATAGTACATTGCCTCCCCCTCCTCTCCTGTATATAGTACATTGCCTCCCCCTCCTCTCCTGTATATAGTACATTGCCTCCCCCTCCTCTCCTGTATATAGTACATTGCCTCCCCCTCCTCTCCTGTATATAGTACATTGCCTCCCCCCTCCTCTCCTGTATATAGTACATTGCCTCCCCCTCCTCTCCTGTATATAGTACATTGCCTCCCCCTCCTCTCCTGTATATAGTACATTGCCTCCCCCTCCTCTCCTGTATATAGTACATTGCCTCCCCCCTCCTCTCCTGTATATAGTACATTGCCTCCCCCTCCTCTCCTGTATATAGTACATTGCCTCCCCCTCCTCTCCTGTATATAGTACATTGCCTCCCCCTCCTCTCCTGTATATAGTACATTGCCTCCCCCTCCTCTCCTGTATATAGTACATTGCCTCCCCCCTCCTCTCCTGTATATAGTACATTGCCTCCCCCTCCTCTCCTGTATATAGTACATTGCCTCCCCCTCCTCTCCTGTATATAGTACATTGCCTCCCCCTCCTCTCCTGTATATAGTACATTGCCTCCCCCTCCTCTCCTGTATATAGTACATTGCCTCCCCCTCCTCTCCTGTATATAGTACATTGCCTCCCCCCCCCTCCCTGTCCGTATATAGTACATTGCCTCCCCCCTCCTCTCCTGTATATAGTACATTGCCTCCCCCTCCTCTCCTGTATATAGTACATTGCCTCCCCCTCCTCTCCTGTATATAGTACATTGCCTCCCCCTCCTCTCCTGTATATAGTACATTGCCTCCCCCTCCTCTCCTGTATATAGTACATTGCCTCCCCCTCCTCTCCTGTATATAGTACATTGCCTCCCCCTCCTCTCCTGTATATAGTACATTGCCTCCCCCTCCTCTCCTGTATATAGTACATTGCCTCCCCCTCCTCTCCTGTATATAGTACATTGCCTCCCCCTCCTCTCCTGTATATAGTACATTGCCTCCCCCTCCTCTCCTGTATATAGTACATTGCCTCCCCCTCCTCTCCTGTATATAGTACATTGCCTCCCCCTCCTCTCCTGTATATAGTACATTGCCTCCCCCTCCTCTCCTGTATATAGTACATTGCCTCCCCCTCCTCTCCTGTATATAGTACATTGCCTCCCCCCTCCTCTCCTGTATATAGTACATTGCCTCCCCCTCCTCTCCTGTATATAGTACATTGCCTCCCCCTCCTCTCCTGTATATAGTACATTGCCTCCCCCTCCTCTCCTGTATATAGTACATTGCCTCCCCCTCCTCTCCTGTATATAGTACATTGCCTCCCCTCCCTCTCCTGTATATAGTACATTGCCTCCCCCTCCTCTCCTGTATATAGTACATTGCCTCCCCCTCCTCTCCTGTATATAGTACATTGCCTCCCCCCTCCTCCTCTCCTGTATATAGTACATTGCCTCCCCCTCCTCTCCTGTATATAGTACATTGCCTCCCCCTCCTCTCCTGTATATAGTACATTGCCTCCCCCTCCTCTCCTGTATATAGTACATTGCCTCCCCCCTCCTCTCCTGTATATAGTACATTGCCTCCCCCTCCTCTCCTGTATATAGTACATTGCCTCCCCCTCCTCTCCTGTATATAGTACATTGCCTCCCCCCCTCTCCTGTATATAGTACATTGCCCCCCCCTCCTCTCCTGTATATAGTACATTGCCTCCCCCTCCTCTCCTGTATATAGTACATTGCCTCCCCCTCCTCTCCTGTATATAGTACATTGCCTCCCCCCTCCTCTCCTGTATATAGTACATTGCCTCCCCCTCCTCTCCTGTATATAGTACATTGCCTCCCCCTCCTCTCCTGTATATAGTACATTGCCTCCCCCTCCTCTCCTGTATATAGTACATTGCCTCCCCCTCCTCTCCTGTATATAGTACATTGCCTCCCCCCTCCTCTCCTGTATATAGTACATTGCCTCCCCCTCCTCTCCTGTATATAGTACATTGCCTCCCCCCTCCTCTCCTGTATATAGTACATTGCCTCCCCCTCCTCTCCTGTATATAGTACATTGCCTCCCCCTCCTCTCCTGTATATAGTACATTGCCTCCCCCTCCTCTCCTGTATATAGTACATTGCCTCCCCCTCCTCTCCTGTATATAGTACATTGCCTCCCCCTCCTCTCCTGTATATAGTACATTGCCTCCCCCTCCTCTCCTGTATATAGTACATTGCCTCCCCCTCCTCCTCCTGTATATAGTACATTGCCTCCCCCCTCCTCTCCTGTATATAGTACATTGCCTCCCCCTCCTCTCCTGTATATAGTACATTGCCTCCCCCTCCTCTCCTGTATATAGTACATTGCCTCCCCCTCCTCTCCTGTATATAGTACATTGCCTCCCCCTCCTCTCCTGTATATAGTACATTGCCTCCCCCTCCTCTCCTGTATATAGTACATTGCCTCCCCCTCCTCTCCTGTATATAGTACATTGCCTCCCCCTCCTCTCCTGTATATAGTACATTGCCTCCCCCCTCCTCTCCTGTATATAGTACATTGCCTCCCCCTCCTCTCCTGTATATAGTACATTGCCTCCCCCTCCTCTCCTGTATATAGTACATTGCCTCCCCCTCCTCTCCTGTATATAGTACATTGCCTCCCCCTCCTCTCCTGTATATAGTACATTGCCTCCCCCTCCTCTCCTGTATATAGTACATTGCCTCCCCTCCTCTCCCGTATATAGTACATTGCCTCCCCCTCCTCTCCTGTATATAGTACATTGCCTCCCCCTCCTCTCCTGTATATAGTACATTGCCTCCCCCTCCTCTCCTGTATATAGTACATTGCCTCCCCCTCCTCTCCTGTATATAGTACATTGCCTCCCCCTCCTCTCCTGTATATAGTACATTGCCTCCCCCTCCTCTCCTGTATATAGTACATTGCCTCCCCCTCCTCTCCTGTATATAGTACATTGCCTCCCCCTCCTCTCCTGTATATAGTACATTGCCTCCCCCCTCCTCTCCTGTATATAGTACATTGCCTCCCCCTCCTCTCCTGTATATAGTACATTGCCTCCCCCTCCTCTCCTGTATATAGTACATTGCCTCCCCCCTCCTCTCCTGTATATAGTACATTGCCTCCCCCTCCTCTCCTGTATATAGTACATTGCCTCCCCCCTCCTCTCCTGTATATAGTACATTGCCTCCCCCTCCTCTCCTGTATATAGTACATTGCCTCCCCCCTCCTCTCCTGTATATAGTACATTGCCTCCCCCTCCTCTCCTGTATATAGTACATTGCCTCCCCCTCCTCTCCTGTATATAGTACATTGCCTCCCCCCTCCTCTCCTGTATATAGTACATTGCCTCCCCCTCCTCTCCTGTATATAGTACATTGCCTCCCCCTCCTCTGGCCTACCCCCCCTCCTCTCCTGTATATAGTACATTGCCTCCCCCTCCTCTCCTGTATATAGTACATTGCCTCCCCCTCCTCTCCTGTATATAGTACATTGCCTCCCCCTCCTCTCCTGTATATAGTACATTGCCTCCCCCTCCTCTCCTGTATATAGTACATTGCCTCCCCCTCCTCTCCTGTATATAGTACATTGCCTCCCCCCTCCTCTCCTGTATATAGTACATTGCCTCCCCCCTCCTCTCCTGTATATAGTACATTGCCTCCCCCTCCTCTCCTGTATATAGTACATTGCCTCCCCCTCCTCTCCTGTATATAGTACATTGCCTCCCCCTCCTCTCCTGTATATAGTACATTGCCTCCCCCTCCTCTCCTGTATATAGTACATTGCCTCCCCCCTCCTCTCCTGTATATAGTACATTGCCTCCCCCTCCTCTCCTGTATATAGTACATTGCCTCCCCCCCCTCTCCTGTATATGTACCTCCCCCCCCGCCTCTCCTGTATATAGTACATTGCCTCCCCCCTCCTCTCCTGTATATAGTACATTGCCTCCCCCTCCTCTCCTGTATATAGTACATTGCCTCCCCCTCCTCTCCTGTATATAGTACATTGCCTCCCCCTCCTCTCCTGTATATAGTACATTGCCTCCCCCTCCTCTCCTGTATATAGTACATTGCCTCCCCCTCCTCTCCTGTATATAGTACATTGCCTCCCCCTCCTCTCCTGTATATAGTACATTGCCTCCCCCTCCTCTCCTGTATATAGTACATTGCCTCCCCCTCCTCTCCTGTATATAGTACATTGCCTCCCCCTCCTCTCTCCTGTATATAGTACATTGCCTCCCCTCCTCTCCTGTATATAGTACATTGCCTCCCCCTCCTCTCCTGTATATAGTACATTGCCTCCCCCTCCTCTCCTGTATATAGTACATTGCCTCCCCCTCCTCTCCTGTATATAGTACATTGCCTCCCCCTCCTCTCCTGTATATAGTACATTGCCTCCCCCTCCTCTCCTGTATATAGTACATTGCCTCCCCCTCCTCTCCTGTATATAGTACATTGCCTCCCCCTCCTCTCCTGTATATAGTACATTGCCTCCCCCTCCTCTCCTGTATATAGTACATTGCCTCCCCCTCCTCTCCTGTATATAGTACATTGCCTCCCCCTCGCATCCTCTCCTCTCCTGTATATAGTACATTGCCTCCCCCTCCTCTCCTGTATATAGTACATTGCCTCCCCCTCCTCTCCTGTATATAGTACATTGCCTCCCCCTCCTCTCCTGTATATAGTACATTGCCTCCCCCTCCTCTCCTGTATATAGTACATTGCCTCCCCCCTCCTCTCCTGTATATAGTACATTGCCTCCCCCTCCTCTCCTGTATATAGTACATTGCCTCCCCCTCCTCTCCTGTATATAGTACATTGCCTCCCCCTCCTCTCCTGTATATAGTACATTGCCTCCCCCTCCTCTCCTGTATATAGTACATTGCCTCCCCCCTCCTCTCCTGTATATAGTACATTGCCTCCCCCCTCTCCTGTATATAGTACATTGCCTCCCCCTCCTGTATATAGTACATGCCTCCCCTCCTCTCCTGTATATAGTACATTGCCTCCCCCTCCCCCTCTCCTGTATATAGTACATTGCCTCCCCCCTCCTCTCCTGTATATAGTACATTGCCTCCCCCCTCCTCTCCTGTATATAGTACATTGCCTCCCCCTCCTCTCCTGTATATAGTACATTGCCTCCCCCTCCTCTCCTGTATATAGTACATTGCCTCCCCCTCCTCTCCTGTATATAGTACATTGCCTCCCCCCTCCTCTCCTGTATATAGTACATTGCCTCCCCCTCCTCTCCTGTATATAGTACATTGCCTCCCCCTCCTCTCCTGTATATAGTACATTGCCTCCCCCTCCTCTCCTGTATATAGTACATTGCCTCCCCCTCCTCTCCTGTATATAGTACATTGCCTCCCCCTGTATATAGTACATTGCCTCCCCCTCCTCTCCTGTATATAGTAGACATTGCCTCCCCCTCCTCTCCTGTATATAGTACATTGCCTCCCCCTCCTCTCCTGTATATAGTACATTGCCTCCCCCTCCTCTCCTGTATATAGTACATTGCCTCCCCCTCCTCTCCTGTATATAGTACATTGCCCCCCCTCCTCTCCTGTATATAGTATCATTGCCTCCCCCTCTCCTCCTGTATATAGTACATTGCCTCCCCCCTCCTCCCTGTATATAGTACATTGCCTCCCCCTCCTCTCCTGTATATAGTACATTGCCTCCCCCTCCTCTCCTGTATATAGTACATTGCCTCCCCCTCCTCTCCTGTATATAGTACATTGCCTCCCCCTCCTCTCCTGTATATAGTACATTGCCTCCCCCCTCCTCTCCTGTATATAGTACATTGCCTCCCCCTCCTCTCCTGTATATAGTACATTGCCTCCCCCTCCTCTCCTGTATATAGTACATTGCCTCCCCTCCTCTCCTGTATATAGTACATTGCCTCCCCCTCCTCTCCTGTATATAGTACATTGCCTCCCCCTCCTCTCCTGTATATAGTACATTGCCTCCCCCTCCTCTCCTGTATATAGTACATTGCCTCCCCCTCCTCTCCTGTATATAGTACATTGCCTCCCCCTCCTCTCCTGTATATAGTACATTGCCTCCCCCTCCTCTCCTGTATATAGTACATTGCCTCCCCCTCCTCTCCTGTATATAGTACATTGCCTCCCCCTCCTCTCCTGTATATAGTACATTGCCTCCCCCTCCTCTCCTGTATATAGTACATTGCCTCCCCCTCCTCTCCTGTATATAGTACATTGCCTCCCCCTCCTCTCCTGTATATAGTACATTGCCTCCCCCTCCTCTCCTGTATATAGTACATTGCCTCCCCCTCCTCTCCTGTATATAGTACATTGCCTCCCCCTCCTCTCCTGTATATAGTACATTGCCTCCCCCTCCTCTCCTGTATATAGTACATTGCCTCCCCCTCCTCTCCTGTATATAGTACATTGCCTCCCCCCTCCTCTCCTGTATATAGTACATTGCCTCCCCCCTCCTCTCCTGTATATAGTACATTGCCTCCCCCTCCTCTCCTGTATATAGTACATTGCCTCCCCCTCCTCTCCTGTATATAGTACATTGCCTCCCCCTCCTCTCCTGTATATAGTACATTGCCTCCCCCCTCCTCTCCTGTATATAGTACATTGCCTCCCCCTCCTCTCCTGTATATAGTACATTGCCTCCCCCTCTCCTCTCCTGCTCTGTATATAGTACATTGCCTCCCCCTCCTCTCCTGTATATAGTACATTGCCTCCCCCTCCTCTCCTGTATATAGTACATTGCCTCCCCCTCCTCTCCTGTATATAGTACATTGCCTCCCCCCTCCTCTCCTGTATATAGTACATTGCCTCCCCCTCCTCTCCTGTATATAGTACATTGCCTCCCCCTCCTCTCCTGTATATAGTACATTGCCTCCCCCTCCTCTCCTGTATATAGTACATTGCCTCCCCCTCCTCTCCTGTATATAGTACATTGCCTCCCCCTCCTCTCCTGTATATAGTACATTGCCTCCCCCTCCTCTCCTGTATATAGTACATTGCCTCCCCCTCCTCTCCCTGTATATAGTACATTGCCTCCCCCTCCTCTCCTGTATATAGTACATTGCCTCCCCCTCCTCTCCTGTATATAGTACATTGCCTCCCCCCTCCTCTCCTGTATATAGTACATTGCCTCCCCCTCCTCTCCTGTATATAGTACATTGCCTCCCCCTCCTCTCCTGTATATAGTACATTGCCTCCCCCTCCTCTCCTGTATATAGTACATTGCCTCCCCCTCCTCTCCTGTATATAGTACATTGCCTCCCCCTCCTCTCCTGTATATAGTACATTGCCTCCCCCTCCTCTCCTGTATATAGTACATTGCCTCCCCCTCCTCTCCTGTATATAGTACATTGCCTCCCCCTCCTCTCCTGTATATAGTACATTGCCTCCCCCTCCTCTCCTGTATATAGTACATTGCCTCCCCCTCCTCTCCTGTATATAGTACATTGCCTCCCCTCCTCTCCTGTATATAGTACATTGCCTCCCCCTCCTCTCCTGTATATAGTACATTGCCTCCCCCTCCTCTCCTGTATATAGTACATTGCCTCCCCCTCCTCTCCTGTATATAGTACATTGCCTCCCCTCCTCTCCTGTATATAGTACATTGCCTCCCCCTCCTCTCCTGTATATAGTACATTGCCTCCCCCCTCCTCTCCTGTATATAGTACATTGCCTCCCCCTCCTCTCCTGTATATAGTACATTGCCTCCCCCTCCTCTCCTGTATATAGTACATTGCCTCCCCCTCCTCTCCTGTATATAGTACATTGCCTCCCCCCCTCTCCTGTATATAGTACATTGCCTCCCCCCTCCTCTCCTGTATATAGTACATTGCCTCCCCCTCCTCTCCTGTATATAGTACATTGCCTCCCCCTCCTCTCCTGTATATAGTACATTGCCTCCCCCTCCTCTCCTGTATATAGTACATTGCCTCCCCCTCCTCTCCTGTATATAGTACATTGCCTCCCCCTCCTCTCCTGTATATAGTACATTGCCTCCCCCTCCTCTCCTGTATATAGTACATTGCCTCCCCCTCCTCTCCTGTATATAGTACATTGCCTCCCCCTCCTCTCCTGTATATAGTACATTGCCTCCCCCTCCTCTCCTGTATATAGTACATTGCCTCCCCCTCCTCTCCTGTATATAGTACATTGCCTCCCCCTCCTCTCCTGTATATAGTACATTGCCTCCCCCTCCTCTCCTGTATATAGTACATTGCCTCCCCCTGTATATAGTCATCCCCCCCTTCCTCTCCTGTATATAGTACATTGCCTCCCCCTCCTCTCCTGTATATAGTACATTGCCTCCCCCTCCTCTCCTGTATATAGTACATTGCCTCCCCCTCCTCTCCTGTATATAGTACATTGCCTCCCCCTCCTCTCCTGTATATAGTACATTGCCTCCCCCTCCTCTCCTGTATATAGTACATTGCCTCCCCCTCCTCTCCTGTATATAGTACATTGCCTCCCCCTCCTCTCCTGTATATAGTACATTGCCTCCCCTCCTCTCCTGTATATAGTACATTGCCTCCCCCCTCCTCTCCTGTATATAGTACATTGCCTCCCCCTCCTCTCCTGTATATAGTACATTGCCTCCCCCTCCTCTCCTGTATATAGTACATTGCCTCCCCCTCCTCTCCTGTATATAGTACATTGCCTCCCCCTCCTCTCCTGTATATAGTACATTGCCTCCCCCTCCTCTCCTGTATATAGTACATTGCCTCCCCCTCCTCTCCTGTATATAGTACATTGCCTCCCCCTCCTCTCCTGTATATAGTACATTGCCTCCCCCTCCTCTCCTGTATATAGTACATTGCCTCCCCCTCCTCTCCTGTATATAGTACATTGCCTCCCCCTCCTCTCCTGTATATAGTACATTGCCTCCCCCTCCTCTCCTGTATATAGTACATTGCCTCCCCCTCCTCTCCTGTATATAGTACATTGCCTCCCCCTCCTCTCCTGTATATAGTACATTGCCTCCCCCTCCTCTCCTGTATATAGTACATTGCCTCCCCCTCCTCTCCTGTATATAGTACATTGCCTCCCCCTCCTCTCCTGTATATAGTACATTGCCTCCCCCTCCTCTCCTGTATATAGTACATTGCCTCCCCCTCCTCTCCTGTATATAGTACATTGCCTCCCCCTCCTCTCCTGTATATAGTACATTGCCTCCCCCTCCTCTCCTGTATATAGTACATTGCCTCCCCCTCCTCTCCTGTATATAGTACATTGCCTCCCCCTCCTCTCCTGTATATAGTACATTGCCTCCCCCTCTCTCTCCTGTATCCTGATATAGTACATTGCCTCCCCCTCCTCTCCTGTATATAGTACATTGCCTCCCCCTCCTCTCCTGTATATAGTACATTGCCTCCCCCTCCTCTCCTGTATATAGTACATTGCCTCCCCCTCCTCTCCTGTATATAGTACATTGCCTCCCCTCCTCTCCTGTATATAGTACATTGCCTCCCCCTCCTCTCCTGTATATAGTACATTGCCTCCCCCTCCTCTCCTGTATATAGTACATTGCCTCCCCCTCCTCTCCTGTATATAGTACATTGCCTCCCCCTCCTCTCCTGTATATAGTACATTGCCTCCCCCTCCTCTCCTGTATATAGTACATTGCCTCCCCCCTCCTCTCCTGTATATAGTACATTGCCTCCCCCTCCTCTCCTGTATATAGTACATTGCCTCCCCCTCCTCTCCTGTATATAGTACATTGCCTCCCCCTCCTCTCCTGTATATAGTACATTGCCTCCCCCTCCTCTCCTGTATATAGTACATTGCCTCCCCCTCCTCTCCTGTATATAGTACATTGCCTCCCCCTCCTCTCCTGTATATAGTACATTGCCTCCCCCTCCTCTCCTGTATATAGTACATTGCCTCCCCCTCCTCTCCTGTATATAGTACATTGCCTCCCCCTCCTCTCCTGTATATAGTACATTGCCTCCCCCTCCTCTCCTGTATATAGTACATTGCCTCCCCCCTCCTCTCCTGTATATAGTACATTGCCTCCCCCTCCTCTCCTGTATATAGTACATTGCCTCCCCCTCCTCTCCTGTATATAGTACATTGCCTCCCCCTCCTCTCCTGTATATAGTACATTGCCTCCCCCTCCTCTCCTGTATATAGTACATTGCCTCCCCCTCCTCTCCTGTATATAGTACATTGCCTCCCCCTCCTCTCCTGTATATAGTACATTGCCTCCCCCTCCTCTCCTGTATATAGTACATTGCCTCCCCCTCCTCTCCTGTATATAGTACATTGCCTCCCCCTCCTCTCCTGTATATAGTACATTGCCTCCCCCTCCTCTCCTGTATATAGTACATTGCCTCCCCCTCCTCTCCTGTATATAGTACATTGCCTCCCCCCTCCTCTCCTGTATATAGTACATTGCCTCCCCTCCTCTCCTGTATATAGTACATTGCCTCCCCCTCCTCTCCTGTATATAGTACATTGCCTCCCCCTCCTCTCCTGTATATAGTACATTGCCTCCCCCTCCTCTCCTGTATATAGTACATTGCCTCCCCCTCCTCTCCTGTATATAGTACATTGCCTCCCCCTCCTCTCCTGTATATAGTACATTGCCTCCCCCTCCTCTCCTGTATATAGTACATTGCCTCCCCCCTCCTCTCCTGTATATAGTACATTGCCTCCCCCCCCTCCTCTCCTGTATATAGTACATTGCCTCCCCCTCCTCTCCTGTATATAGTACATGCCTCCCCCTCCTCTCCTGTATATAGTACATTGCCTCCCCCTCCTCTCCTGTATATAGTACATTGCCTCCCCCTCCTCTCCTGTATATAGTACATTGCCTCCCCCTCCTCTCCTGTATATAGTACATTGCCTCCCCCTCCTCTCCTGTATATAGTACATTGCCTCCCCCTCCTCTCCTGTATATAGTACATTGCCTCCCCCTCCTCTCCTGTATATAGTACATTGCCTCCCCCTCCTCTCCTGTATATAGTACATTGCCTCCCCCCTCCTCTCCTGTATATAGTACATTGCCTCCCCCTCCTCTCCTGTATATAGTACATTGCCTCCCCCTCCTCTCCTGTATATAGTACATTGCCTCCCCCTCCTCTCCTGTATATAGTACATTGCCTCCCCCTCCTCTCCTGTATATAGTACATTGCCTCCCCCTCCTCTCCTGTATATAGTACATTGCCTCCCCCCTCCTGTATATAGTACATTGCCTCCCCCCTCTCCTGTATATAGTACATTGCCTCCCCCTCCTCTCCTGTATATAGTACATTGCCTCCCCCCTCCTCTCCTGTATATAGTACATTGCCTCCCCCTCCTCTCCTGTATATAGTACATTGCCTCCCCCTCCTCTCCTGTATATAGTACATTGCCTCCCCCTCCTCTCCTGTATATAGTACATTGCCTCCCCCTCCTCTCCTGTATATAGTACATTGCCTCCCCCTCCTCTCCTGTATATAGTACATTGCCTCCCCCTCCTCTCCTGTATATAGTACATTGCCTCCCCCTCCTCTCCTGTATATAGTACATTGCCTCCCCCTCCTCTCCTGTATATAGTACATTGCCTCCCCCCCTCTCCTGTATATAGTACATTGCCTCCCCCTCCTCTCCTGTATATAGTACATTGCCTCCCCCTCCTCTCCTGTATATAGTACATTGCCTCCCCCTCCTCTCCTGTATATAGTACATTGCCTCCCCCCTCCTCTCCTGTATATAGTACATTGCCTCCCCCTCCTCTCCTGTATATAGTACATTGCCTCCCCCTCCTCTCCTGTATATAGTACATTGCCTCCCCCTCCTCTCCTGTATATAGTACATTGCCTCCCCCTCCTCTCCTGTATATAGTACATTGCCTCCCCCTCCTCTCCTGTATATAGTACATTGCCTCCCCCTCCTCTCCTGTATATAGTACATTGCCTCCCCCTCCTCTCCTGTATATAGTACATTGCCTCCCCCTCCTCTCCTGTATATAGTACATTGCCTCCCCCTCCTCTCCTGTATATAGTACATTGCCTCCCCCCTCCTCTCCTGTATATAGTACATTGCCTCCCCCTCCTCTCCTGTATATAGTACATTGCCTCCCCCTCCTCTCCTGTATATAGTACATTGCCTCCCCCTCCTCTCCTGTATATAGTACATTGCCTCCCCCTCCTCTCCTGTATATAGTACATTGCCTCCCCCTCCTCTCCTGTATATAGTACATTGCCTCCCCCTCCTCTCCTGTATATAGTACATTGCCTCCCCCTCCTCTCCTGTATATAGTACATTGCCTCCCCCTCCTCTCCTGTATATAGTACATTGCCTCCCCCTCCTCTCCTGTATATAGTACATTGCCTCCCCCTCCTCTCCTGTATATAGTACATTGCCTCCCCCTCCTCTCCTGTATATAGTACATTGCCTCCCCCTCCTCTCCTGTATATAGTACATTGCCTCCCCCTCCTCTCCTGTATATAGTACATTGCCTCCCCCTCCTCTCCTGTATATAGTACATTGCCTCCCCCTCCTCTCCTGTATATAGTACATTGTGCCTCCCCCTCCTCTCCTGTATATAGTACATTGCCTCCCCCCTCCTCTCCTGTATATAGTACATTGCCTCCCCCTCCTCTCCTGTATATAGTACATTGCCTCCCCCTCCTCTCCTGTATATAGTACATTGCCTCCCCCTCCTCTCCTGTATATAGTACATTGCCTCCCCCTCCTCTCCTGTATATAGTACATTGCCTCCCCCTCCTCTCCTGTATATAGTACATTGCCTCCCCCTCCTCTCCTGTATATAGTACATTGCCTCCCCCTCCTCTCCTGTATATAGTACATTGCCTCCCCCTCCTCTCCTGTATATAGTACATTGCCTCCCCCTCCTCTCCTGTATATAGTACATTGCCTCCCCCTCCTCTCCTGTATATAGTACATTGCCTCCCCCTCCTCTCCTGTATATAGTACATTGCCTCCCCCTCCTCTCCTGTATATAGTACATTGCCTCCCCCTCCTCTCCTGTATATAGTACATTGCCTCCCCCTCCTCTCCTGTATATAGTACATTGCCTCCCCCTCCTCTCCTGTATATAGTACATTGCCTCCCCCTCCTCTCCTGTATATAGTACATTGCCTCCCCCTCCTCTCCTGTATATAGTACATTGCCTCCCCTCCTCTCCTGTATATAGTACATTGCCTCCCCCTCCTCTCCTGTATATAGTACATTGCCTCCCCCTCCTCTCCTGTATATAGTACATTGCCTCCCCCCTCCTCTCCTGTATATAGTACATTGCCTCCCCCTCCTCTCCTGTATATAGTACATTGCCTCCCCCTCCTCTCCTGTATATAGTACATTGCCTCCCCCTCCTCTCCTGTATATAGTACATTGCCTCCCCTCCTCTCCTGTATATAGTACATTGCCTCCCCCTCCTCTCCTGTATATAGTACATTGCCTCCCCCTCCTCTCCTGTATATAGTACATTGCCTCCCCCTCCTCTCCTGTATATAGTACATTGCCTCCCCCTCCTCTCCTCCCCCTCCCTCTATATAGTACATTGCCTCCCCCTCCTCTCCTGTATATAGTACATTGCCTCCCCCTCCTCTCCTGTATATAGTACATTGCCTCCCCCTCCTCTCCTGTATATAGTACATTGCCTCCCCCTCCTCTCCTGTATATAGTACATTGCCTCCCCCTCCTCTCCTGTATATAGTACATTGCCTCCCCCTCCTCTCCTGTATATAGTACATTGCCTCCCCCTCCTCTCCTGTATATAGTACATTGCCTCCCCCTCCTCTCCTGTATATAGTACATTGCCTCCCCTCTCCTCTCCTGTATATAGTACATTGCCTCCCCCTCCTCTCCTGTATATAGTACATTGCCTCCCCCTCCTCTCCTGTATATAGTACATTGCCTCCCCCTCCTCTCCTGTATATAGTACATTGCCTCCCCCTCCTCTCCTGTATATAGTACATTGCCTCCCCCCTCCTCTCCTGTATATAGTACATTGCCTCCCCCTCCTCTCCTGTATATAGTACATTGCCTCCCTCTCCTGTATATAGTACATTGCCTCCCCCTCCTCTCCTGTATATAGTACATTGCCTCCCCCTCCTCTCCTGTATATAGTACATTGCCTCCCCCTCCTCTCCTGTATATAGTACATTGCCTCCCCCTCCTCTCCTGTATATAGTACATTGCCTCCCCCTCCTCTCCTGTATATAGTACATTGCCTCCCCCTCCTCTCCTGTATATAGTACATTGCCTCCCCCTCCTCTCCTGTATATAGTACATTGCCTCCCCCCTCCTCTCCTGTATATAGTACATTGCCTCCCCCTCCTCTCCTGTATATAGTACATTGCCTCCCCCCTCCTCTCCTGTATATAGTACATTGCCTCCCCCTCCTCTCCTGTATATAGTACATTGCCTCCCCCCTCCTCTCCTGTATATAGTACATTGCCTCCCCCTCCTCTCCTGTATATAGTACATTGCCTCCCCCTCCTCTCCTGTATATAGTACATTGCCTCCCCCCTCCTCTCCTGTATATAGTACATTGCCTCCCCCTCCTCTCCTGTATATAGTACATTGCCTCCCCCCTGTATATAGTACATTGCCTCCCCCTCCTCTCCTGTATATAGTACATTGCCTCCCCCCCTCTCCTGTATATAGTACATTGCCTCCCCCTCCTCTCCTGTATATAGTACATTGCCTCCCCCTCCTCTCCTGTATATAGTACATTGCCTCCCCCTCCTCTCCTGTATATAGTACATTGCCTCCCCCTCCTCTCCTGTATATAGTACATTGCCTCCCCCTCCTCTCCTGTATATAGTACATTGCCTCCCCCTCCTCTCCTGTATATAGTACATTGCCTCCCCCCTCCTCTCCTGTATATAGTACATTGCCTCCCCCTCCTCTCCTGTATATAGTACATTGCCTCCCCCTCCTCTCCTGTATATAGTACATTGCCTCCCCCTCCTCTCCTGTATATAGTACATTGCCTCCCCCTCCTCTCCTGTATATAGTACATTGCCTCCCCCTCCTCTCCTGTATATAGTACATTGCCTCCCCCTCCTCTCCTGTATATAGTACATTGCCTCCCCCCTCCTCTCCTGTATATAGTACATTGCCTCCCCCTCCTCTCCTGTATATAGTACATTGCCTCCCCCTCCTCTCCTGTATATAGTACATTGCCTCCCCCTCCTCTCCTGTATATAGTACATTGCCTCCCCCTCCTCTCCTGTATATAGTACATTGCCTCCCCCTCCTCTCCTGTATATAGTACATTGCCTCCCCCTCCTCTCCTGTATATAGTACATTGCCTCCCCCTCCTCTCCTGTATATAGTACATTGCCTCCCCCTCCTCTCCTGTATATAGTACATTGCCTCCCCCTCCTCTCCTGTATATAGTACATTGCCTCCCCCTCCTCTCCTGTATATAGTACATTGCCTCCCCCCTCCTCTCCTGTATATAGTACATTGCCTCCCCCTCCTCTCCTGTATATAGTACATTGCCTCCCCCCCCTCTCCTGTATATAGTACATTGCCTCCCTCCTCTCCTGTATATAGTACATTGCCTCCCCCTCCTCTCCTGTATATAGTACATTGCCTCCCCCTCCTCTCCTGTATATAGTACATTGCCTCCCCCTCCTCTCCTGTATATAGTACATTGCCTTCCTCCCCTCCTCTCCTGTATATAGTACATTGCCTCCCCCTCCTCTCCTGTATATAGTACATTGCCTCCCCCTCCTCTCCTGTATATAGTACATTGCCTCCCCCTCCTCTCCTGTATATAGTACATTGCCTCCCCCTCCTCTCCTGTATATAGTACATTGCCTCCCCCTCCTCTCCTGTATATAGTACATTGCCTCCCCCTCCTCTCCTGTATATAGTACATTGCCTCCCCCTCCTCTCCTGTATATAGTACATTGCCTCCCCCTCCTCTCCTGTATATAGTACATTGCCTCCCCCCTCCTCTCCTGTATATAGTACATTGCCTCCCCCTCCTCTCCTGTATATAGTACATTGCCTCCCCCTCCTCTCCTGTATATAGTACATTGCCTCCCCCTCCTCTCCTGTATATAGTACATTGCCTCCCCCCTCCTCTCCTGTATATAGTACATTGCCTCCCCCTCCTCTCCTGTATATAGTACATTGCCTCCCCCTCCTCTCCTGTATATAGTACATTGCCTCCCCCTCCTCTCCTGTATATAGTACATTGCCTCCCCCTCCTCTCCTGTATATAGTACATTGCCTCCCCCCTCCTCTCCTGTATATAGTACATTGCCTCCCCCTCCTCTCCTGTATATAGTACATTGCCTCCCCCTCCTCTCCTGTATATAGTACATTGCCTCCCCCTCCTCTCCTGTATATAGTACATTGCCTCCCCCTCCTCTCCTGTATATAGTACATTGCCTCCCCCTCCTCTCCTGTATATAGTACATTGCCTCCCCCTCCTCTCCTGTATATAGTACATTGCCTCCCCCTCCTCTCCTGTATATAGTACATTGTCTTGCCTCCCCCTCCTCTCCTGTATATAGTACATTGCCTCCCCCTCCTCTCCTGTATATAGTACATTGCCTCCCCCTCCTCTCCTGTATATAGTACATTGCCTCCCCCTCCTCTCCTGTATATAGTACATTGCCTCCCCCTCCTCTCCTGTATATAGTACATTGCCTCCCCCTCCTCTCCTGTATATAGTACATTGCCTCCCCCTCCTCTCCTGTATATAGTACATTGCCTCCCCCTCCTCTCCTGTATATAGTACATTGCCTCCCCCTCCTCTCCTGTATATAGTACATTGCCTCCCCCTCCTCTCCTGTATATAGTACATTGCCTCCCCCTCCTCTCCTGTATATAGTACATTGCCTCCCCCTCCTCTCCTGTATATAGTACATTGCCTCCCCCTCCTCTCCTGTATATAGTACATTGCCTCCCCTCCTCTCCTCCCCCTATATAGTACATTGCCTCCCCCTCCTCTCCTGTATATAGTACATTGCCTCCCCTCCTCCTCTCCTGTATATAGTACATTGCCTCCCCCTCCTCTCCTGTATATAGTACATTGCCTCCCCCTCCTCTCCTGTATATAGTACATTGCCTCCCCCTCCTCTCCTGTATATAGTACATTGCCTCCCCCTCCTCTCCTGTATATAGTACATTGCCTCCCCCTCCTCTCCTGTATATAGTACATTGCCTCCCCCTCCTCTCCTGTATATAGTACATTGCCTCCCCCCTCCTCTCCTGTATATAGTACATTGCCTCCCCCTCCTCTCCTGTATATAGTACATTGCCTCCCCCTCCTCTCCTGTATATAGTACATTGCCTCCCCCTCCTCTCCTGTATATAGTACATTGCCTCCCCCCTCCTCTCCTGTATATAGTACATTGCCTCCCCCTCCTCTCCTGTATATAGTACATTGCCTCCCCCTCCTCTCCTGTATATAGTACATTGCCTCCCCCTCCTCTCCTGTATATAGTACATTGCCTCCCCCTCCTCTCCTGTATATAGTACATTGCCTCCCCCTCCTCTCCTGTATATAGTACATTGCCTCCCCCTCCTCTCCTGTATATAGTACATTGCCTCCCCCTCCTCTCCTGTATATAGTACATTGCCTCCCCCTCCTCTCCTGTATATAGTACATTGCCTCCCCCTCCTCTCCTGTATATAGTACATTGCCTCCCCCTCCTCTCCTGTATATAGTACATTGCCTCCCCCTCCTCTCCTGTATATAGTACATTGCCTCCCCCTCCTCTCCTGTATATAGTACATTGCCTCCCCCCTCCTCTCCTGTATATAGTACATTGCCTCCCCCTCCTCTCCTGTATATAGTACATTGCCTCCCCCTCCTCTCCTGTATATAGTACATTGCCTCCCCCTCCTCTCCTGTATATAGTACATTGCCTCCCCCTCCTCTCCTGTATATAGTACATTGCCTCCCCCTCCTCTCCTGTATATAGTACATTGCCTCCCCCTCCTCTCCTGTATATAGTACATTGCCTCCCCCTCCTCTCCTGTATATAGTACATTGCCTCCCCCCTCCTCTCCTGTATATAGTACATTGCCTCCCCCTCCTCTCCTGTATATAGTACATTGCCTCCCCCTCCTCTCCTGTATATAGTACATTGCCTCCCCCTCCTCTCCTGTATATAGTACATTGCCTCCCCCTCCTCTCCTGTATATAGTACATTGCCTCCCCCTCCTCTCCTGTATATAGTACATTGCCTCCCCCTCCTCTCCTGTATATAGTACATTGCCTCCCCCTCCTCTCCTGTATATAGTACATTGCCTCCCCCTCCTCTCCTGTATATAGTACATTGCCTCCCCCTCCTCTCCTGTATATAGTACATTGCCTCCCCCTCCTCTCCTGTATATAGTACATTGCCTCCCCCTCCTCTCCTGTATATAGTACATTGCCTCCCCCTCCTCTCCTGTATATAGTACATTGCCTCCCCCTCCTCTCCTGTATATAGTACATTGCCTCCCCCTCCTCTCCTGTATATAGTACATTGCCTCCCCCTCCTCTCCTGTATATAGTACATTGCCTCCCCCTCCTCTCCTGTATATAGTACATTGCCTCCCCCTCCTCTCCTGTATATAGTACATTGCCTCCCCCTCCTCTCCTGTATATAGTACATTGCCTCCCCCTCCTCTCCTGTATATAGTACATTGCCTCCCCCTCCTCTCCTGTATATAGTACATTGCCTCCCCTCCTCTCCTGCCTATATAGTACATTGCCTCCCCCTCCTCTCCTGTATATAGTACATTGCCTCCCCCTCCTCTCCTGTATATAGTACATTGCCTCCCCCTCCTCTCCTGTATATAGTACATTGCCTCCCCCTCCTCTCCTGTATATAGTACATTGCCTCCCCCTCCTCTCCTGTATATAGTACATTGCCTCCCCCTCCTCTCCTGTATATAGTACATTGCCTCCCCCTCCTCTCCTCCTGTATATAGTACATTGCCTCCCCCTCCTCTCCTGTATATAGTACATTGCCTCCCCCCTCCTCTCCTGTATATAGTACATTGCCTCCCCCTCCTCTCCTGTATATAGTACATTGCCTCCCCCTCCTCTCCTGTATATAGTACATTGCCTCCCCCTCCTCTCCTGTATATAGTACATTGCCTCCCCCTCCTCTCCTGTATATAGTACATTGCCTCCCCCTCCTCTCCTGTATATAGTACATTGCCTCCCCCCCCTCTCCTGTATATAGTACATTGCCTCCCCCCCCCTCTCCTGTATATAGTACATTGCCTCCCCCCTCCTCTCCTGTATATAGTACATTGCCTCCCCCCTCCTCTCCTGTATATAGTACATTGCCTCCCCCCCCCTCTCCTGTATATAGTACATTGCCTCCCCCTCCTCTCCTGTATATAGTACATTGCCTCCCCCTCCTCTCCTGTATATAGTACATTGCCTCCCCCTCCTCTCCTGTATATAGTACATTGCCTCCCCCTCCTCTCCTGTATATAGTACATTGCCTCCCCCTCCTCTCCTGTATATAGTACATTGCCTCCCCCTCCCTGCTCCCTCCTTCCTGTATATAGTACATTGCCTCCCCCCTCCTCTCCTGTATATAGTACATTGCCCCCCCGCACTTGCCTCCCCCTCCTCTCCTGTATATAGTACATTGCCTCCCCCTCCTCTCCTGTATATAGTACATTGCCTCCCCCTCCTCTCCTGTATATAGTACATTGCCTCCTCCTCCTCTCCTGTATATAGTACATTGCCTCCCCCTCCTCTCCTGTATATAGTACATTGCCTCCCCCTCCTCTCCTGTATATAGTACATTGCCTCCCCCTCCTCTCCTGTATATAGTACATTGCCTCCCCCTCCTCTCCTGTATATAGTACATTGCCTCCCCCTCCTCTCCTGTATATAGTACATTGCCTCCTCCTCCTCTCCTGTATATAGTACATTGCCTCCCCCTCCTCTCCTGTATATAGTACATTGCCTCCCCCTCCTCTCCTGTGTCAGCCTCCCCCTCCTCTCCTGTATATAGTACATTGCCTCCCCCTCCTCTCCTGTATATAGTACATTGCCTCTCCTGTATATAGTACTTTGCCTCCCCCCTCCTCTCCTGTATATAGTACATTGCCTCCCCCCTCCTCTCCTGTATATAGTACATTGCCTCCCCCTCCTCTCCTGTATATAGTACATTGTCCCCCCCCTCCTCTCCTGTATATAGTACAATGCCTCCCCCTCCTCTCCTGTATATAGTACATTGCCTCCCCCCTCCTCTCCTGTATATAGTACATTGTCTCCCCCTCCTCTCCTGTATATAGTACATTGCCTCCCCCTCCTCTCCTGTATATAGTACATTGCCTCCCCCTCCACTCCTGTATATAGTACATTGTCTCCCCCCTCCTCTCCTGTATATAGTACATTGCCTCCCCCTCCTTTCCTGTATATAGTACATTGCCTCCCCCTCCTCTCCTGTATATAGTACATTGCCTCCCCCTTCCTCTCCTGTATATAGTACATTGCCTCCCCCTCCTCTCCTGTATATAGTACATTGCCTCCCCCTCCTCTCCTGTATATAGTACATTGTCTCCCCCCTCCTCTCCTGTATATAGTACATTGCCTCCCCCCTCCTCTCCTGTATATAGTACATTGCCTCCCCCCTCCTGTCCTGTATATAGTACATTGCCTCCCCCTCCTCTCCTGTATATAGTACATTGCCTCCCCCTCCTCTCCTGTATATAGTACATTGCCTCCCCCTCCTCTCCTGTATATAGTACATTGTCTCCCCCCTCCTCTCCTGTATATAGTACATTGTCTCCCCCTCCTCTCCTGTATATAGTACATTGCCTCCCCCTCCTCTCCTGTATATAGTACATTGCCTCCCCCTCCACTCCTGTATATAGTACATTGTCTCCCCCCTCCTCTCCTGTATATAGTACATTGCCTCCCCCTCCTTTCCTGTATATAGTACATTGCCTCCCCCTCCTCTCCTGTATATAGTACATTGCCTCCCCCCTCCTCTCCTGTATATAGTACATTGCCTCCCCCTCCTCTCCTGTATATAGTACATTGCCTCCCCCTCCTCTCCTGTATATAGTACATTGTCTCCCCCCTCCTCTCCTGTATATAGTACATTGCCTCCCCCCTCCTCTCCTGTATATAGTACATTGCCTCCCCCCTCCTGTCCTGTATATAGTACATTGCCTCCCCCTCCTCTCCTGTATATAGTACATTGCCTCCCCCTCCTCTCCTGTATATAGTACATTGCCTCCCCCTCCTCTCCTGTATATAGTACAATGCCTCGCCCTCCTCTCCTGTATATAGTACATTGCCTCCCCCCTCCTCTCCTGTATATAGTACATTGCCTCCCCTCCTCTCCTGTATATAGTACATTGTCTCCCCCTCCTCTCCTGTATATAGTACATTGCCTCCCCCTCCTCTCCTGTATATAGTACATTGCCTCCCCCTCCACTCCTGTATATAGTACATTGTCTCCCCCCTCCTCTCCTGTATATAGTACATTGCCTCCCCCTCCTCTCCTGTATATAGTACATTGCCTCCCCCCTCCTCTCCTGTATATAGTACATTGCCTCCCCCTCCTCTCCTGTATATAGTACATTGCCATCCCCCTCCTCTCCTGTATATAGTACATTGTCTCCCCCTCCTCTCCTGTATATAGTACAATGCCTCCCCCTCCTCTCCTGTATATAGTACATTGCCTCCCCCCTCCTCTCCTGTATATAGTACATTGCCTCCCCCTCCTCTCCTGTATATAGTACATTGTCTCCCCCCTCCTCTCCTGTATATAGTACAATGCCTCCCCCTCCTCTCCTGTATATAGTACATTGCCTCCCCCCTACTCCCCTCTATACTTTGTCACGGTAACTTTTTTTTCTCTGCAGAATACAGACGTCTGATGATTACAGAGCTGAGAAATGAAGGGGTGAGTGATATTTATAGAGGGAGAGGCTCAGGGAAGAGTGCAGTATTGGGGGGGTTCTTCTATATATTTGGGGGCTCACACTGTATATGGGGGATGTACTGTGTATGATGACATGTTACTTGTATTAGTGTACTGTATGTATGGCACTGTATATGGGGGCTGTACTGTGTATGATGACATGTTACTTGTATTAGTGTACTGTATGTATGGCACTGTATATGGGAGCTGTACTGTGTATGATGACATGTTACTTGTATTAGTGTACTGTATGTATGGCACTGTATATGGGGGCTGTACTGTGTATGATGTCATGTTACTTGTATTAGTGTACTGTATGTATGGGCACTGTATATGGGGGATGTACTGTGTATGATGTCATGTTACTTGTATTAGTGTACTGTATGTATGGCACTGTATATGGGGGCTGTACTGTGTATGATGTCATGTTACTTGTATTAGTGTACTGTATGTATGGGCACTGTATATGGGGGCTGTATTGTGTATGATGTCATGTTACTTGTATTAGTGTACTGTATGTATGACACTGTATATGGGGGATGTACTGTGTATGATGTCATGTTACTTGTATTAGTGTACTGTATGTATGGCACTGTATATGGGGGCTGTACTGTGTATGATGTCATGTTACTTGTATTAGTGTACTGTATGTATGGCACTGTATATGGGGGCTGTACTGTGTATGATGACATGTTACTTGTATTAGTGTACTGTATGTATGGCACTGTATATGGGGGATGTACTGTGTATGATGTCATGTTACTTTTATTAGTGTACTGTATGTATGGGCACTGTATATGGGGGATGTACTGTGTATGATGTCATGTTACTTGTATTAGTGTACTGTATGTATGGCACTGTATATGGGGGCTGTACTGTGTATGATGACATGTTACTTGTATTAGTGTACTGTATGTATGGCACTGTATATAGGGGCTGTACTGTGTATGATGACATGTTACTTGTATTAGTGTACTGTATGTATGGCACTGTATATGGGGGGTGTACTGTGTATGATGTCATGTTACTTGTATTAGTGTACTGTATGTATGGGCACTGTATATGGGGGATGTACTGTGTATGATGACATGTTACTTGTATTAGTGTACTGTATGTATGGCACTGTATATGGGGGATGTACTGTGTATGATGTCATGTTACTTGTATTAGTGTACTGTATGTATGGCACTGTATATGGGGGCTGTACTGTGTATGATGACATGTTACTTGTATTAGTGTACTGTATGTATGGCACTGTATATGGGGGCTGTACTGTGTATGATGTCATGTTACTTGTATTAGTGTACTGTATGTATGGCACTGTATATGGGGGCTGTACTGTGTATGATGTCATGTTACTTGTATTAGTGTACTGTATGTATGGGCACTGTATATGGGGGATGTACTGTGTATGATGTCATGTTACTTGTATTAGTGTACTGTATGTATGGCACTGTATATGGGGGATGTACTGTGTATGATGACATGTTACTTGTATTAGTGTACTGTATGTATGGCACTGTATATGGGGGCTGTACTGTGTATGATGTCATGTTACTTGTATTAGTGTACTGTATGTATGGCACTGTATATGGGGGCTGTACTGTGTATGATGTCATGTTACTTGTATTAGTGTACTGTTTGTATGGCACTGTATATGGGGGCTGTACTGTGTATGATGACATGTTACTTGTATTAGTGTACTGTATGTATGGCACTGTATATGGGGGGTGTACTGTGTATGATGTCATGTTACTTGTATTAGTGTACTGTATGTATGGCACTGTATATGGGGGATGTACTGTGTATGATGTCATGTTACTTGTATTAGTGTACTGTATGTATGGCACTGTATATGGGGGCTGTACTGTGTATGATGTCATGTTACTCGTATTAGTGTACTGTATGTATGGCAATGTATATGGGGGCTGTACTGTGTATGATGACATGTTACTTGTATTAGTGTACTGTGTGTATGGCACTGTATATGGGGGCTGTACTGTGTATGATGTCATGTTACTTGTATTAGTGTACTGTATGTATGGCACTGTATATGGGGGATGTACTGTGTATGATGTCATGTTACTTGTATTAGTGTACTGTATGTATGGCACTGTATATGGGGGGGGCTGTACTGTGTATGATGTCATGTTACTTGTATGAGTGTACTGTATGTATGGCACTGTATATGGGGGATGTACTGTGTATGATGTCATGTTACTTGTATTAGTGTACTGTATGCATGGCACTGTATATGGGGGCTGTACTGTGTATGATGTCATGTTACTTGTATTAGTGTACTGTATGTATGGCACTGTATATGGGGGATGTACTGTGTATGATGTCATGTTACTTGTATTAGTGTACTGTATGTATGGCACTGTATATGGGGGCTGTACTGTGTATGATGACATGTTACTTGTATTAGTGTACTGTATGTATGGGCACTGTATATGGGGGCTGTACTGTGTATGATGACATGTTACTTGTATTAGTGTACTGTATGTATGGCACTGTATATGGGGGCTGTATTGTGTATGATGACATGTTTCTTGTATTAGTGTACTGTATGTATGGCACTGTATATGGGGGATGTACTGTGTATGATGTCATGTTACTTGTATTAGTGTACTGTATGTATGGCACTGTATATGGGGGCTGTACTGTATATTAGGGGGCACTGTACTATATATGCTGGACTGCTATGTGCATGTGGGCACTGTACTGTATATGGGGTGTGGTACTGTATATTAGGGGGGCACACTATACTATATTTTCTGGGCTGTTATGTGCATGTGGCACTGTACTGTATATGGGGCCGGTACTGTATATTAGGGGGGGCACACTGTACTATATTTTCTGGGCTGTTATGTGCGTGTGGGCACTGTACTGTATATGGGGTCTGGTACTGTATATTAGGGGGGCACACTGTACTATATTATCTGGGCTGTTATGTGCGTGTGGGCACTGTACTGTATATGGGGTGTGGTACTGTATATTAGGGGGACACACTGTACTATATTTTCTGGGCTGTTATGTGCGTGTGGGCACTGTACTGTATATGGGGGGCGGTACTGTATATTAGGGGGGCACACTGTACTATATTTTCTGGGCTGTTATGTGCGTGTGGGCACTGTACTGTATATGGGGTGTGGTACTGTATATTAGGGGGGCACACTATACTATATTTTCTGGGCTGTTATGTGCGTGTGGGCACTGTACTGTATATGGGGTGTGGTACTGTATATTAGGGGGGCACACTGTACTATATTTTCTGGGCTGTTATGTGCGTGTGGGCACTGTACTGTATATGGGGTGTGGTACTGTATATTAGGGGGGATCACTGTACTATATTTTCTGGACTGTTATGTGCATGTGGGCACTGTACTGTATATGGGGGGTGGTACTGTATATTAGGGGGGCACACTGTACTATATTTTCTGGACTGTTATGTGCCTGTGGGCACTGTACTGTATATGGGGGGTGGTACTGTATATTAGGGGGGCACACTGTACTATATTTTCTGGGCTGTTATGTGCGTGTGGGCACTGTACTGTATATGGGGGGCGGTACTGTATATTAGGGGGGCACACTATACTATATTTTCTGGGCTGTTATGTGCATGTGGGCACTGTACTGTATATGGGGGGTGGTACTGTATATTAGGGGGGCACACTGTACTATATTTTCTGGGCTGTTATGTGCGTGTGGGCACTGTACTGTATATGGGGTCTGGTACTGTATATTAGGGGGGCACACTGTACTATATTTTCTGGGCTGTTATGTGCGTGTGGGCACTGTACTGTATATGGGGTGTGGTACTGTATATTACGGAGACACTTTACTATATTTTCTGGGCTGTTATGTGCATGTGGGCACTGTACTGTATATGGGGGGTGGTACTGTATATTAGGGGGGCACACTGTACTATATTTTCTGGACTGATGTGCGTGTGGGCACTACTGTATATGGGGTGTGGTACTGTATATTACGGGGGCACACTATACTATATTTTCTGGGCTGTTATGTGCGTGTGGGCACTGTACTGTATATGGGGGGTGGTACTGTATATTAGGGGGGCACACTATACTATATTTTCTGGGCTGTTATGTGCATGTGGGCACTGTACTGTATATGGGGTGTGGTACTGTATATTACGGGGGCACACTATACTATATTTTCTGGGCTGTTATGTGCGTGTGGGCACTGTACTGTATATGGGGTCTGGTACTGTATATTACGGGGGCACACTGTACTATATTTTCTGGGCTGTTATGTGCGTGTGGGCACTGTACTGTATATGGGGTGTGGTACTGTATATTAGGGGGGCACACTATACTATATTTTCTGGGCTGCTATGTGCGTGTGGGCACTGCACTGTATATGGGGGGCGGTACTGTATATTAGGGGGGCACACTGTACTATATTTTCTGGGCTGTTATGTGCATGTGGGCACTGTACTGTATATGGGGTCTGGTACTGTATATTACGGGGGCACACTATACTTTATTTTCTGGGCTGTTATGTGCGTGTGGGCACTGTACTGTATATGGGGTGTGGTACTGTATATTAGGGGGGCACACTGTACTATATTTTCTGGGCTGTTATGTGCGTGTGGGCACTGTACTGTATATGGGGTGTGGTACTGTATATTAGGGGGGCACACTGTACTATATTTTCTGGGCTGTTATGTGCGTGTGGGCACTGTATTGTATATGGGGTGTGGTACTGTATATTAGGGGGGCACACTGTACTATATTTTCTGGGCTGTTATGTGCGTGTGGGCACTGTACTGTATATGGGGTGTGGTACTGTATATTAGGGGGGCACACTATACTATATTTTCTGGGCTGTTATGTGCGTGTGGGCACTGTACTGTATATGGGGGGTGGTACTGTATATTAGGGGGGCACACTATACTATATTTTCTGGACTGTTATGTGCATGTGGGCACTGTACTGTATATGGGGGGTGGTACTGTATATTAGGGGGGCACACTGTACTATATTTTCTGGGCTGTTATGTGCGTGTGGGCACTGTACTGTATATGGGGTGTGGTACTGTATATTAGGGGGGCACACTATACTATATTTTCTGGACTGTTATGTGCATGTGGGCACTGTACTGTATATGGGGGGTGGTACTGTATATTAGGGGGGGCACACTATACTATATTTTCTGGGCTGTTATGTGCGTGTGGGCACTGTACTGTATATGGGGTCTGGTACTGTATATTACGGGGGCACACTGTACTATATTTTCTGGACTGTTATGTGCATGTGGGCACTGTACTGTATATGGGGGGTGGTACTGTATATTAGGGGGGCACACTGTACTATATTTTCTGGGCTGTTATGTGCGTGTGGGCACTGTACTGTATATGGGGTGTGGTACTGTATATTACGGGGGCACACTATACTATATTTTCTGGGCTGCTATGTGCGTGTGGGCACTGCACTGTATATGGGGGGGGCGGTACTGTATATTAGGGGGGCACACTGTACTATATTTTCTGGACTGTTATGTGCATGTGGGCACTGTACTGTATATGGGGGGGTGGTACTGTATATTAGGGGGGCACACTGTACTATATTTTCTGGACTGTTATGTGCATGTGGGCACTGTACTGTATATGGGGGGGGGTGGTACTGTATATTAGGGGGGCACACTGTACTATATTTTCTGGGCTGTTATGTGCATGTGGGCACTGTACTGTATATGGGGTGTGGTACTGTATATTAGGGGGGCACACTGTACTATATTTTCTGGGCTGTTATGTGCGTGTGGGCACTGTACTGTATATGGGGTCTGGTACTGTATATTACGGGGGCACACTATACTATATTTTCTGGACTGTTATGTGCATGTGGGCACTGTACTGTATATGGGGGGTGGTACTGTATATTGGGGGGCACACTGTACTATATTTTCTAGGCGGTTATGTGCATGTGGGCACTGTACTGTATATGGGGGGCTGACTGTATATTAGGGGGGCACACTGTACTATATTTTCTGGGCTGTTATGTGCATGTGGGCAACTTACTGTATATGGGGTGTGGTACTGTATATTAGGGAGACACTTTACTATATTTTCTGGGCTGTTATGTGCGTGTGGGCACTGTAATGTATATGGGGTGTGGTACTGTATATTAGGGGGGCACACTGTACTATATTTTCTGGGCTGTTATGTGCGTGTGGGCACTGTACTGTATATGGGGGGTGGTACTGTATATTAGGGGGGCACACTGTACTATATTTTCTGGGCTGTTATGTGCGTGTGGGCACTGTACTTTATATGGGGTGTGGTACTGTATATTAGGGGGGCACACTATACTATATTTTCTGGGCTGTTATGTGTGTGGGCACTGTACTGTATATGGGGTCTGGTACTGTATATTACGGGGGCACACTATACTATATTTTCTGGGCTGTTATGTGCGTGTGGGCACTGTACTGTATATGGGGGGTGGTACTGTATATTAGGGGGGCACACTATACTATATTTTCTGGGCTGTTATGTGCGTGTGGGCACTGTACTGTATATGGGGTGTGGTACTGTATATTAGGGAGACACTTTACTATATTTTCTGGGCTGTTATGTGCGTGTGGGCACTGTACTGTATATGGGGTGTGGTACTGTATATTAGGGGGTCACACTATACTATATTTTCTGGGCTGTTATGTGCGTGTGGGCACTGTACTGTATATGGGGGGATGGTACTGTATATTAGGGGGGCACACTGTACTATATTTTCTGGGCTGTTATGTGCGTGTGGGCACTGTACTGTATATGGGGGGCGGTACTGTTTATTAGGGGGGCACACTATACTATATTTTCTGGGCTGTTATGTGCGTGTGGGCACTGTACTGTATATGGGGGGGTGGTACTGTATATTAGGGGGGCACACTGTACTATATTTTCTGGGCTGTTATGTGCGTGTGGGTACTGTACTGTATATGGGGTGTGGTACTGTATATTAGGGGTGCACACTATACTATATTTTCTGGGCTGTTATGTGCGTGTGGGCACTGTACTGTATATGGAGTGTGGTACTGTATATTAGGGGGGCACACTATACTATATTTTCTGGGCTGTTATGTGTGTGGGCACTGTACTGTATATGGGGTGTGGTACTGTATATTAGGGAGACACTTTACTATATTTTCTGGGCTGTTATGTGCGTGTGGGCACTGTACTGTATATGGGGTGTGGTACTGTATATTAGGGGGGCACACTATACTATATTTTCTGGACTGTTATGTGCATGTGGGCACTGTACTATGTATGGTGGGTGGTACTGTATAATAGGGGGGCACACTATACTATATTTTCTGGGCTGCTATGTGCATGTGGGCACTGTACTGTATATGGGGTGTGGTACTGTATATTAGGGGGGCACACTGTACTATATTTTCTGGGCTGTTATGTGTGTGGGCACTGTACTGTATATGGGGTGTGGTACTGTATATTACGGGGGCACACTATACTATATTTTCTGGGCTGTTATGTGCGTGTGGGCACTGTACTGTATATGGGGTGTGGTACTGTATATTAGGGGGGCACACTATACTATATTTTCTGGGCTGTTATGTGCATGTGGGCACTGTACTGTATATGGTGTGTGGTACTGTATATTAGGGGGGCACACTGTACTATATTTTCTGGGCTGTTATGTGCGTGTGGGCACTGTACTGTATATAGGGGGCGGTACTGTATATTAGGGGGGATCACTGTACTATATTTTCTGGGCTGTTATGTGCGTGTGGCCACTGTACTGTATATGGGGTGTGGTACTGTATATTAGGGGGGCACACTATACTATATTTTCTGGGCTGTTATGTGCGTGTGGGCACTGTACTGTATATGGAGTGTGGTACTGTATATTAGGGGGGCACACTATACTATATTTTCTGGGCTGTTATGTGTGTGGGCACTGTACTGTATATGGGGTGTGGTACTGTATATTAGGGAGACACTTTACTATATTTTCTGGGCTGTTATGTGCGTGTGGGCACTGTACTGTATATGGGGTGTGGTACTGTATATTAGGGGGGCACACTATACTATATTTTCTGGACTGTTATGTGCATGTGGGCACTGTACTATGTATGGTGGGTGGTACTGTATAATAGGGGGGCACACTATACTATATTTTCTGGGCTGCTATGTGCATGTGGGCACTGTACTGTATATGGGGTGTGGTACTGTATATTAGGGGGGCACACTATACTATATTTTCTGGGCTGTTATGTGCGTGTGGGCACTGTACTGTATATGGGGTGTGGTACTGTATATTAGGGGGGCACACTGTACTATATTTTCTGGGCTGTTATGTGTGTGGGCACTGTACTGTATATGGGGTGTGGTACTGTATATTACGGGGGCACACTATACTATATTTTCTGGGCTGTTATGTGCGTGTGGGCACTGTACTGTATATGGGGTGTGGTACTGTATATTAGGGGGGCACACTATACTATATTTTCTGGGCTGTTATGTGCATGTGGGCACTGTACTGTATATGGGGTGTGGTACTGTATATTAGGGGGGCACACTGTACTATATTTTCTGGGCTGTTATGTGCGTGTGGGCACTGTACTGTATATGGGGTGTGGTACTGTATATTAGGGGGGCACAGTGTACTATATTTTCTGGGCTGTTATGTGCGTGTGGGCACTGTACTGTATATGGGGTGTGGTACTGTATATTAGGGGGGCACACTGTACTATATTTTCTGGGCTGTTATGTGCGTGTGGGCACTGTACTGTATATGGGGGGTGGTACTGTATATTAGGGGGGCACACTGTACTATATTTTCTGGACTGTTATGTGCGTGTGGGCACTGTACTGTATATGGGGGGTGGTACTGTATATTAGGGGGGCACACTGTACTATATTTTCTGGGCTGTTATGTGCATGTGGGCACTGTACTGTATATGGGGGGGGTGGTACTGTATATTAGGGGGGCACACTATACTATATTTTCTGGGCTGTTATGTGCGTGTGGGCACTGTACTGTATATGGGGTGTGGTACTGTATATTAGGGGGGCACACTGTACTATATTTTCTGGGCTGTTATGTGCATGTGGGCACTGTACTGTATATGGGGGGAGGTACTGTATATTAGGGGGGCACACTATACTATATTTTCTGGGCTGCTATGTGCGTGTGGGCACTGTACTGTATATGGGGGGTGGTACTGTATATTACGGGGGCACACTGTACTATATTTTCTGGGCTGTTATGTGCGTGTGGGCACTGTACTTTATATGGGGTGTGGTACTGTATATTAGGGGGGGCACACTATACTATATTTTCTGGGCTGTTATGTGTGTGGGCACTGTACTGTATATGGGGTCTGGTACTGTATATTACGGGGGCACACTATACTATATTTTCTGGGCTGTTATGTGCGTGTGGGCACTGTACTGTATATGGGGTGTGGTACTGTATATTAGGGGGGCACACTGTACTATATTTTCTGGGCTGTTATGTGCGTGTGGGCACTGTACTGTATATGGGGGGTGGTACTGTATATTAGGGGGGCACACTGTACTATATTTTCTGGGCTGTTATGTGCGTGTGGGCACTGTACTTTATATGGGGTGTGGTACTGTATATTAGGGGGGCACACTATACTATATTTTCTGGGCTGTTATGTGTGTGGGCACTGTACTGTATATGGGGTCTGGTACTGTATATTACGGGGGCACACTATACTATATTTTCTGGGCTGTTATGTGCGTGTGGGCACTGTACTGTATATGGGGGGTGGTACTGTATATTAGGGGGGCACACTATACTATATTTTCTGGGCTGTTATGTGCGTGTGGGCACTGTACTGTATATGGGGTGTGGTACTGTATATTAGGGAGACACTTTACTATATTTTCTGGGCTGTTATGTGCGTGTGGGCACTGTACTGTATATGGGGTGTGGTACTGTATATTAGGGGGTCACACTATACTATATTTTCTGGGCTGTTATGTGCGTGTGGGCACTGTACTGTATATGGGGGGATGGTACTGTATATTAGGGGGGCACACTGTACTATATTTTCTGGGCTGTTATGTGCGTGTGGGCACTGTACTGTATATGGGGGGCGGTACTGTTTATTAGGGGGGCACATTATACTATATTTTCTGGGCTGTGTGTGTGTGGGCACTGTACTGTATATGGGGGGCGGTACTGTATATTAGGGGGGAACACTATACTATATTTTCTGGGCTGTTATGTGCATGTGGGCACTGTACTGTATATGGGGTGTGGTACTGTATATTAGGGGGGCACACTGTACTATATTTTCTGGGCTGTTATGTGCGTGTGGGCACTGTACTGTATATGGGGTGTGGTACTGTATATTAGGGGGGCACACTGTACTATATTTTCTGGGCTGTTATGTGCGTGTGGGCACTGTACTGTATATGGGGGGTGGTACTGTATATTAGGGGGGCACACTGTACTATATTTTCTGGGCTGTTATGTGCATGTGGGCACTGTACTGTATATGGGGTGTGGTACTGTATATTAGGGGGGCACACTGTACTATATTTTCTGGGCTGTTATGTGCGTGTGGGTACTGTACTGTATATGGGGTGTGGTACTGTATATTAGGGGTGCACACTATACTATATTTTCTGGGCTGTTATGTGCGTGTGGGCACTGTACTATGTATGGTGGGTGGTACTGTATAATAGGGGGGCACACTATACTATATTTTCTGGGCTGCTATGTGCATGTGGGCACTGTACTGTATATGGGGTGTGGTACTGTATATTAGGGGGGCACACTGTACTATATTTTCTGGGCTGTTATGTGTGTGGGCACTGTACTGTATATGGGGTGTGGTACTGTATATTACGGGGGCACACTATACTATATTTTCTGGGCTGTTATGTGCGTGTGGGCACTGTACTGTATATGGGGTGTGGTACTGTATATTAGGGGGGCACACTATACTATATTTTCTGGGCTGTTATGTGCATGTGGGCACTGTACTGTATATGGTGTGTGGTACTGTATATTAGGGGGGCACACTGTACTATATTTTCTGGGCTGTTATGTGCGTGTGGGCACTGTACTGTATATAGGGGGCGGTACTGTATATTAGGGGGGATCACTGTACTATATTTTCTGGGCTGTTATGTGCGTGTGGCCACTGTACTGTATATGGGGTGTGGTACTGTATATTACGGGGGCACACTGTACTATATTTTCTGGGCTGTTATGTGCGTGTGGGCACTGTACTGTATATGGGGGGTGGTACTGTATATTAGGGGGGCACACTGTACTATATTTTCTGGGCTGTTATGTGCGTGTGGGCACTGTACTGTATATGGGGTGTGGTACTGTATATTAGGGGGGCACACTATACTATATTTTCTGGGCTGTTATATGCGTGTGGGCACTGTACTGTATATGGAGTGTGGTACTGTATATTAGGGGGGCACACTATACTATATTTTCTGGGCTGTTATGTGTGTGGGCACTGTACTGTATATGGGGTGTGGTACTGTATATTAGGGGGGCACAGTGTACTATATTTTCTGGGCTGTTATGTGCGTGTGGGCACTGTACTGTATATGGGGTGTGGTACTGTATATTAGGGGGGCACACTGTACTATATTTTCTGGGCTGTTATGTGCGTGTGGGCACTGTACTGTATATGGGGGGTGGTACTGTATATTAGGGGGGCACACTGTACTATATTTTCTGGACTGTTATGTGCGTGTGGGCACTGTACTGTATATGGGGGCTGTACTGTATATTAGGGGGGCACACTATACTATATTTTCTGGGCTGTTATGTGCGTGTGGGCACTGTACTGTATATGGGGTGTGGTACTGTATATTAGGGGGGCACACTATACTATATTTTCTGGGCTGCTATGTGCGTGTGGGCACTGTACTGTATATGGGGGGTGGTACTGTATATTACGGGGGCACACTGTACTATATTTTCTGGGCTGTTATGTGCATGTGGGCACTGTACTGTATATGGGGGGTGGTACTGTATATTAGGGAGACACTTTACTATATTTTCTGGGCTGTTATGTGCATGTGGGCACTGTACTGTATATGGGGTGTGGTACTGTATATTAGGGAGACACTTTACTATATTTTCTGGGCTGTTATGTGCGTGTGGGCACTGTACTGTATATGGGGTGTGGTACTGTATATTAGGGGGGCACACTGTACTATATTTTCTGGGCTGTTATGTGCGTGTGGGCACTGTACTGTATATGGGGTGTGGTACTGTATATTAGGGAGACACTGTACTATATTTTCTGGGCTGTTATGTGCATGTGGGCACTGTACTGTATATGGGGTGTGGTACTGTATATTAGGGGGGCACACTGTACTATATTTTCTGGGCTGTTATGTGCATGTGGGCACTGTACTGTATATGGGGGGCGGTACTGTATATTAGGGGGGCACACTGTACTATATTTTCTGGGCTGTTATGTGCATGTGGGCACTGTACTGTATATGGGGTGTGGTACTGTATATTAGGGAGACACTTTACTATATTTTCTGGGCTGTTATGTGCGTGTGGGCACTGTACTGTATATGGGGGGGTGGTACTGTATATTAGGGGGGCACACTACTATATTTTCTGGGCTGTTATGTGCATGTGGGCACTGTACTGTATATGGGGTGTGGTACTGTATATTAGGGGGTCACACTATACTATATTTTCTGGGCTGTTATGTGCGTGTGGGCACTGTACTGTATATGGGGGGCGGTACTGTATATTAGGGGGGCACACTGTACTATATTTTCTGGGCTGTTATGTGCATGTGGGCACTGTACTGTATATGGGGGGCGGTCCTGTATATTAGGGGGGCACACTGTACTATATTTTCTGGGCTGTTATGTGCATGTGGGCACTGTACTGTATATGGGGTGTGGTACTGTATATTAGGGGGGCACACTATACTATATTTTCTGGGCTGTTATGTGCGTGTGGGCACTGTACTGTATATGAGGGGTGGTACTGTATATTACGCGGGCACAGTGTACTATATTTTCTGGGCTGTTATGTGTGTGTGGGCACTGTACTGTATATGGGGGGCGGTACTGTATATTAGGGGGGCACACTATACTATATTTTCTGGGCTGTTATGTGCGTGTGGGCACTGTACTGTATATGGGGGGCGGTACTGTATATTAGGGGGGCACAGTGTACTATATTTTCTGGACTGTTATGTGCGTGTGGGCACTGTACTGTATATGAGGTGCGGTACTGTATATTAGGGGGGCACACTGTACTATATTTTCTGGACTGTTATGTGCGTGTGGGCACTGTACTGTATATGGGGGGTGGTACTGTATATTAGGGGGGCACACTGTACTATATTTTCTGGGCTGTTATGTGCATGTGGGCACTGTACTGTATATGGGGGGTGGTACTGTATATTAGGGGGGCACACTGTACTATATTTTCTGGGCTGTTATGTGCGTGTGGGCACTGTACTGTATATGGGGTGTGGTACTGTATATTACGGGGGCACACTATACTATATTTTCTGGGCTGTTATGTGCGTGTGGGCACTGTACTGTATATGGGGTGTGGTACTGTATATTAGGGGGGCACAGTGTACTATATTTTCTGGACTGTTATGTGCGTGTGGGCACTGTACTGTATATGGGGTCTGGTACTGTATATTAGGGGGGCACACTATACTATATTTTCTGGACTGTTATGTGCATGTGGGCACTGTACTGTATATGGGGTGTGGTACTGTATATTAGGGGGGCACAGTGTACTATATTTTCTGGACTGTTATGTGCGTGTGGCCACTGTACTATGTATGGTGGGTGGTACTGTATATTAGGGGGGCACACTATACTATATTTTCTGGACTGTTATGTGCATGTGGGCACTGTACTGTATATGGGGTGTGGTACTGTATATTACGGGGGCACACTATACTATATTTTCTGGGCTGTTATGTGCGTGTGGGCACTGTACTGTATATGGGGTGTGGTACTGTATATTAGGGAGACACTGTACTATATTTTCTGGGCTGTTATGTGCGTGTGGGCACTGTACTGTATATGGGGTGTGGTACTGTATATTAGGGGGGCACACTATACTATATTTTCTGGGCTGTTATGTGCATGTGGGCACTGTACTGTATATGGGGGGTGGTACTGTATATTAGGGGGGCACACTGTACTATATTTTCTGGGCTGTTATGTGCATGTGGGCACTGTACTGTATATGGGGTGTGGTACTGTATATTAGGGGGTCACACTATACTATATTTTCTGGGCTGCTATGTGCGTGTGGGCACTGTACTGTATATGGGGGGTGGTACTGTATATTACGGGGGCACACTGTACTATATTTTCTGGGCTGTTATGTGCATGTGGGCACTGTACTGTATATGGGGTGTGGTACTGTATATTAGGGGGGGCACACTATACTATATTTTCTGGGCTGTTATGTGCATGTGGGCACTGTACTGTATATGGGGTGTGGTACTGTATATTAGGGGGGGCACACTATACTATATTTTCTGGGCTGTTATGTGCGTGTGGGCACTGTACTGTATATGAGGGGTGGTACTGTATATTACGCGGGCACAGTGTACTATATTTTCTGGGCTGTTATGTGTGTGTGGGCACTGTACTGTATATGGGGGGTGGTACTGTATATTAGGGGGGCACACTATACTATATTTTCTGGACTGTTATGTGCATGTGGGCACTGTACTGTATATGGGGTGTGGTACTGTATATTAGGGGGGCACAGTGTACTATATTTTCTGGACTGTTATGTGCGTGTGGGCACTGTACTGTATATGAGGTGCGGTACTGTATATTAGGGGGGCACACTGTACTATATTTTCTGGACTGTTATGTGCGTGTGGGCACTGTACTGTATATGGGGGGTGGTACTGTATATTAGGGGGGCACACTGTACTATATTTTCTGGGCTGTTATGTGCATGTGGGCACTGTACTGTATATGGGGTGTGGTACTGTATATTACGGGGGCACACTATACTATATTTTCTGGGCTGTTATGTGCGTGTGGGCACTGTACTGTATATGGGGTGTGGTACTGTATATTAGGGGGGCACAGTGTACTATATTTTCTGGACTGTTATGTGCGTGTGGGCACTGTACTGTATATGGGGTCTGGTACTGTATATTAGGGGGGCACACTATACTATATTTTCTGGACTGTTATGTGCATGTGGGCACTGTACTGTATATGGGGTGTGGTACTGTATATTACGGGTCACACTATACTATATTTTCTGGGCTGTTATGTGCGTGTGGGCACTGTACTGTATATGGGGTGTGGTACTGTATATTAGGGAGACACTGTACTATATTTTCTGGGCTGTTATGTGCGTGTGGGCACTGTACTGTATATGGGGTGTGGTACTGTATATTAGGGGGGCACACTATACTATATTTTCTGGGCTGTTATGTGCGTGTGGGCACTGTAGTGTATATGGGGTCTGGTACTGTATATTAGGGGGGCACACTGTAATATATTTTCTGGGCTGTTATGTGCATGTGGGCACTGTACTGTATATGGGGTGTGGTACTGTATATTAGGGGGGCACACTGTACTATATTTTCTGGGCTGTTATGTGCGTGTGGGCACTGTACTGTATATGGGGTGTGGTACTGTATATTAGGGAGACACTGTACTATATTTTCTGGGCTGTTATGTGCATGTGGGCACTGTACTGTATATGGGGGGCGGTACTGTATATTAGGGGGGCACACTGTACTATATTTTCTGGGCTGTTATGTGCATGTGGGCACTGTACTGTATATGGGGGGTGGTACTGTATATTAGGGGGGCACACTATACTATATTTTCTGGGCTGTTATGTGCATGTGGGCACTGTACTGTATATGGGGTGTGGTACTGTATATTAGGGGGGCACACTGTACTATATTTTCTGGACTGCTATGTGTATGTGGGCACTGTACTGTATATGGGGTGTGGTACTGTATATTAGGGGGGCACACTGTACTATATTTTCTGGGCTGTTATGTGTGTGTGGGCACTGTACTGTATATGGGGGGCGGTACTGTATATTAGGGGGGCACACTGTACTATATTTTCTGGACTGTTATGTGCATGTGGGCACTGTACTGTATATGGGGGGTGGTACTGTATATTAGGGGGGCACACTATACTATATTTTCTGGGCTGTTATGTGCGTGTGGGCACTGTACTGTATATGGGGGGTGGTACTGTATATTAGGGGGGCACACTGTACTATATTTTCTGGGCTGTTATGTGCATGTGGGCACTGTACTGTATATGGGGGGCGGTACTGTATATTAGGGAGACACTGTACTATATTTTCTGGGCTGTTATGTGCATGTGGGCACTGTACTGTATATGGGGCCGGTACTGTATATTAGGGGGGCACACTGTACTATATTTTCTGGGCTGTTATGTGCATGTGGGCACTGTACTGTATATGGGGGGCGGTACTGTATATTAGGGAGACACTGTACTATATTTTCTGGACTGTTATGTGCATGTGGGCACTGTACTGTATATGGGGCCGGTACTGTATATTAGGGGGGCACACTGTACTATATTTTCTGGGCTGTTATGTGCATGTGGGCACTGTACTGTATATGGGGGGTGGTACTGTATATTAGGGGGGCACACTGTACTATATTTTCTGGGCTGTTATGTGCGTGTGGGCACTGTACTGTATATGGGGGGTGGTACTGTATATTAGGGAGACACTGTACTATATTTTCTGGACTGTTATGTGCATGTGGGCACTGTACTGTATATGGGGCCGGTACTGTATATTAGGGGGGCACACTGTACTATATTTTCTGGGCTGTTATGTGCATGTGGGCACTGTACTGTATATGGGGGGTGGTACTGTATATTAGGGGGGCACACTGTACTATATTTTCTGGGCTGTTATGTGCGTGTGGGCACTGTACTGTATATGGGGGGTGGTACTGTATATTAGGGGGGCACACTGTACTATATTTTCTGGACTGTTATGTGCATGTGGGCACTGTACTGTATATGGGGGGTGGTACTGTATATTAGGGAGACACTTTACTATATTTTCTGGGCTGTTATGTGCGTGTGGGCACTGTACTGTATATGGGGTGTGGTACTGTATATTAGGGGGGCACACTGTACTATATTTTCTGGGCTGTTATGTGCGTGTGGGCACTGTACTGTATATGGGGGGGTGGTACTGTATATTAGGGAGACACTGTACTATATTTTCTGGGCTGTTATGTGCGTGTGGGCACTGTACTGTATATGGGGTGTGGTACTGTATATTAGGGGGACACACTATACTATATTTTCTGGGCTGTTACGTGCATGTGGGCACTGTACTGTATATGGGGTGTGGTACTGTATATTAGGGGGGCACACTATACTATATTTTCTGGGCTGTTATGTGCGTGTGGGCACTGTACTGTATATGGGGTGTGGTACTGTATATTAGGGGGGGCACACTGTACTATATTTTCTGGGCTGTTATGTGCGTGTGGGCACTGTACTGTATATGGGGTGTGGTACTGTATATTAGGGGGGGCACACTGTACTATATTTTCTGGGCTGTTATGTGCGTGTGGGCACTGTACTGTATATGGGGTGTGGTACTGTATATTAGGGGGGGCACACTGTACTATATTTTCTGGACTGTTATGTGCATGTGGGCACTGTACTGTATATGGGGTGTGGTACTGTATATTAGGGGGGCACACTATACTATATTTTCTGGGCTGTTATGTGCGTGTGGGCACTGTACTTTATATGGGGTGTGGTACTGTATATTAGGGGGGCACACTGTACTATATTTTCTGGGCTGTTATGTGCGTGTGGGCACTGTACTGTATATGGGGTGTGGTACTGTATATTAGGGGGGCACACTGTACTATATTTTCTGGGCTGTTATGTGCGTGTGGGCACTGTACTGTATATGGGGGGCGGTACTGTATATTAGGGAGACACTTTACTATATTTTCTGGGCTGTTATGTGCGTGTGGGACCTGTACTGTATATGGGGGGTGGTACTGTATATTAGGGGGGCACACTACTATATTTTCTGGGCTGTTATGTGCGTGTGGGCACTGTACTGTATATGGGGTGTGGTACTGTATATTAGGGGGGCACACTATACTATATTTTCTGGGCTGTTATGTGCGTGTGGGCACTGTACTGTATATGGGGTGTGGTACTGTATATTAGGGGGGCACACTGTACTATATTTTCTGGGCTGCTATGTGCATGTGGGCACTGTACTGTATATGGGGTGTGGTACTGTATATTAGGGGGGGCAAACTATATATTATCTGGGCTGTTATGTGCGTGTGGGCACTGTACTGTATATGGGGTGTGGTACTGTATATTAGGGGGTCACACTATACTATATTTTCTGGGCTGCTATGTGCGTGTGGGCACTGTACTGTATATGGGGGGTGGTACTGTATATTACGGGGGCACACTGTACTATATTTTCTGGGCTGTTATGTGCATGTGGGCACTGTACTGTATATGGGGGGTGGTACTGTATATTAGGGGGGCACACTGTACTATATTTTCTGGGCTGTTATGTGTGTGTGGGTACTGTACTGTATATGGGGTGTGGTACTGTATATTAGGGGGGCACACTATACTATATTTTCTGGGCTGTTATGTGCATGTGGGCACTGTACTGTATATGGGGTGTGGTACTGTATATTACGGGGGCACACTGTACTATATTTTCTGGACTGTTATGTGCATGTGGGCACTGTACTGTATATGGGGTGTGGTACTGTATATTAGGGGGGCACACTGTACTATATTTTCTGGGCTGTTATGTGTGTGTGGGTACTGTACTGTATATGGGGTGTGGTACTGTATATTAGGGGGGGGCACACTGTACTATATTTTCTGGACTGTTATGTGTGTGTGGGTACTGTACTGTATATGGGGGGTGGTACTGTATATTAGGGGGGCACACTATACTATATTTTCTGGACTGTTATGTGCGTGTGGGCACTGTACTGTATATGGGGTGTGGTACTGTATATTAGGGGGGGCACACTGTACTATATTTTCTGGACTGTTATGTGCGTGTGGGCACTGTACTGTATATGGGGGGCGGTACTGTATATTAGGGGGGCACACTGTACTATATTTTCTGGGCTGTTATGTGCGTGTGGGCACTGTACTGTATATGGGGGGTGGTACTGTATATTAGGGGGGCACACTGTACTATATTTTCTGGGCTGTTATGTGTGTGTGGGCACTGTACTGTATATGGGGTGTGGTACTGTATATTACGGGGGGCACACTGTACTATATTTTCTGGGCTGTTATGTGCATGTGGGCACTGTACTGTATATGGGGGGTGGTACTGTATATTAGGGAGACACTTTACTATATTTTCTGGGCTGTTATGTGCGTGTGGGCACTGTACTGTATATGGGGTGTGGTACTGTATATTAGGGGGGCACACTGTACTATATTTTCTGGACTGTTATGTGCGTGTGGGCACTGTACTATGTATGGTGGGTGGTACTGTATATTAGGGGGGCACACTATACTATATTTTCTGGGCTGTTATGTGCGTGTGGGCACTGTACTGTATATGGGGTCTGGTACTGTATATTAGGGGGGCACACTGTACTATATTTTCTGGGCTGTTATGTGCGTGTGGGCACTGTACTGTATATGGGGGGTGGTACTGTATATTAGGGAGACACTGTACTATATTTTCTGGGCTGTTATGTGCGTGTGGGCACTGTACTGTATATGGGGGGTGGTACTGTATATTAGGGGGGCACACTATACTATATTTTCTGGACTGTTATGTGCGTGTGGGCACTGTACTGTATATGGGGGGTGGTACTGTATATTAGGGGGGCACACTATACTATATTTTCTGGGCTGTTATGTGCGTGTGGGCACTGTACTGTATATGGGGTGTGGTACTGTATATTAGGGGGGCACACTGTACTATATTTTCTGGGCTGTTATGTGCGTGTGGGCACTGTACTGTATATGGGGTGTGGTACTGTATATTAGGGGGGCACACTGTACTATATTTTCTGGGCTGTTATGTGCGTGTGGGCACTGTACTGTATATGGGGGGCGGTACTGTATATTAGGGGGGCACACTGTACTATATTTTCTGGGCTGTTATGTGCATGTGGGCACTGTACTGTATATGGGGTGTGGTACTGTATATTAGGGGGGCACACTGTACTATATTTTCTGGACTGCTATGTGTATGTGGGCACTGTACTGTATATGGGGTGTGGTACTGTATATTAGGGGGGCACACTGTACTATATTTTCTGGGCTGTTATGTGTGTGTGGGCACTGTACTGTATATGGGGGGCGGTACTGTATATTAGGGGGGCACACTGCACTATATTTTCTGGACTGTTATGTGCATGTGGGCACTGTACTGTATATGGGGGGGTGGTACTGTATATTAGGGGGGCACACTATACTATATTTTCTGGGCTGTTATGTGCGTGTGGGCACTGTACTGTATATGGGGTGTGGTACTGTATATTAGGGGGGCACACTGTACTATATTTTCTGGGCTGTTATGTGCATGTGGGCACTGTACTGTATATGGGGGGCGGTACTGTATATTAGGGAGACACTGTACTATATTTTCTGGACTGTTATGTGCATGTGGGCACTGTACTGTATATGGGGCCGGTACTGTATATTAGGGGGGCACACTGTACTATATTTTCTGGGCTGTTATGTGCATGTGGGCACTGTACTGTATATGGGGTCTGGTACTGTATATTACGGGGGCACACTGTACTATATTTTCTGGACTGATGTGCGTGTGGGCACTACTGTATATGGGGTGTGGTACTGTATATTACGGGGGCACACTATACTATATTTTCTGGGCTGTTATGTGCGTGTGGGCACTGTACTGTATATGGGGGGCGGTACTGTATATTAGGGAGACACTGTACTATATTTTCTGGACTGTTATGTGCATGTGGGCACTGTACTGTATATGGGGGGTGGTACTGTATATTAGGGGGGCACACTATACTATATTTTCTGGGCTGTTATGTGCGTGTGGGCACTGTATTGTATATGGGGTGTGGTACTGTATATTAGGGGGGCACACTGTACTATATTTTCTGGGCTGTTATGTGCATGTGGGCACTGTACTGTATATGGGGTCTGGTACTGTATATTACGGGGGCACACTATACTATATTTTCTGGGCTGTTATGTGCGTGTGGGCACTGTACTGTATATGGGGTGTGGTACTGTATATTAGGGGGGCACACTGTACTATATTTTCTGGGCTGTTATGTGCATGTGGGCACTGTACTGTATATGGGGGGCGGTACTGTATATTAGGGGGGCACACTGTACTATATTTTCTGGGCTGTTATGTGCATGTGGGCACTGTACTGTATATGGGGTCTGGTACTGTATATTACGGGGGCACACTGTACTATATTTTCTGGGCTGTTATGTGCATGTGGGCACTGTACTGTATATGGGGGGCGGTACTGTATATTAGGGGGGCACACTGTACTATATTTTCTGGGCTGTTATGTGCATGTGGGCACTGTACTGTATATGGGGGGCGGTACTGTATATTAGGGGGGCACACTGTACTATATTTTCTGGGCTGTTATGTGCATGTGGGCACTGTACTGTATATGGGGGGTGGTACTGTATATTAGGGGGGCACACTATACTATATTTTCTGGACTGCTATGTGTATGTGGGCACTGTACTGTATATGGGGGGCGGTACTGTATATTAGGGGGGCACACTGTACTATATTTTCTGGGCTGTTATGTGCATGTGGGCACTGTACTGTATATAGGGGGCGGTACTGTATATTAGGGGGGCACACTGTACTATATTTTCTGGGCTGTTATCTGCGTGTGGGCACTGTACTGTATATGGGGTGTGGTACTGTATATTAGGGGGGCACACTTTACTATATTTTCTGGGCTGTTATGTGCGTGTGGGCACTGTACTTTATATGGGGTGTGGTACTGTATATTAGGGGGGCACACTGTACTATATTTTCTGGGCTGTTATGTGCGTGTGGGCACTGTACTGTATATGGGGGGTGGTACTGTATATTAGGGGGGCACACTGTACTATATTTTCTGGGCTGTTATGTGCGTGTGGGCACTGTACTGTATATGGGGGGCGGTACTGTATATTAGGGGGGCACACTGTACTATATTTTCTGGACTGTTATGTGCGTGTGGGCACTGTACTGTATATGGGGGGTGGTACTGTATATTAGGGGGCACACTATACTATATTTTCTGGACTGTTATGTGCGTGTGGGCACTGTACTTTATATGGGGTGTGGTACTGTATATTAGGGGGGCACACTGTACTATATTTTCTGGGCTGTTATGTGTGTGTGGGCACTGTACTGTATATGGGGGCTGGTACTCTATATTAGGGGGGGCACACTATACTATATTTTCTGGGCTGTTATGTGCATGTGGGCACTGTACTGTATATGGGGGGCGGTACTGTATATTAGGGAGACACTGTACTATATTTTCTGGACTGTTATGTGCATGTGGGCACTGTACTGTATATGGGGCCGGTACTGTATATTAGGGGGGCACACTATACTATATTTTCTGGGCTGCTATGTGCGTGTGGGCACTGTACTGTATATGGAGTGTGGTACTGTATATTAGGGAGACACTTTACTATATTTTCTGGGCTGTTATGTGCGTGTGGGCACTGTACTGTATATGGGGTGTGGTACTGTATATTAGGGGGGCACACTGTACTATATTTTCTGGGCTGTTATGTGCATGTGGGCACTGTACTGTATATGGGGGGTGGTACTGTATATTAGGGGGGCACACTGTACTATATTTTCTGGGCTGTTATGTGCATGTGGGCACTGTACTGTATATAGGGGGCGGTACTGTATATTAGGGGGGCACACTGTACTATATTTTCTGGGCTGTTATGTGTGTGTGGGCACTGTACTGTATATGGGGTGTGGTTCTGTATATTAGGGGGGCACACTATACTATATTTTCTGGGCTGTTATGTGCGTGTGGGCACTGTACTGTATATGGGGGGGTGGTACTGTATATTAGGGGGGCACACTATACTATATTTTCTGGGCTGTTATGTGCGTGTGGGTACTGTATATGGGGTGTGGTACTGTATATTAGGGGGGCACACTATACTATATTTTCTGGGCTGTTATGTGCGTGTGGGCACTGTACTGTATATGGGGTGTGGTACTGTATATTAGGGGGGCACACTGTACTATATTTTCTGGGCTGTTATGTGCGTGTGGGCACTGTACTGTATATGGGGGGGGCGGTACTGTATATTAGGGGGGCACACTATACTATATTTTCTGGGCTGTTATGTGCGTGTGGGCACTGTACTGTATATGGGGGGGGTGGTACTGTATATTAGGGGGGCACACTATACTATATTTTCTGGGCTGTTATGTGCGTGTGGGCACTGTACTGTATATGGGGGGTGGTACTGTATATTAGGGAGACACTGTACTATATTTTCTGGGCTGTTATGTGCATGTGGGCCCTGTACTGTATATGGGGTGTGGTACTGTATATTAGGGGGGCACACTATACTATATTTTCTGGGCTGTTATGTGCGTGTGGGCACTGTACTGTATATGGGGGGTGGTACTGTATATTAGGCGGCACACTATACTATATTTTCTGGGCTGTTATGTGCGTGTGGGCACTGTACTGTATATGGGGGGTGGTACTGTATATTAGGGGGGCACACTGTACTATATTTTCTGGGCTGTTATGTGCGTGTGGGCACTGTACTGTATATGGGGTGTGGTACTGTATATTAGGGGGGCACACTATACTATATTTTCTGGGCTGTTATGTGCATGTGGGCACTGTACTGTATATGGAGTGTGGTACTGTATATTAGGGAGACACTTTACTATATTTTCTGGGCTGTTATGTGCGTGTGGGCACTGTACTGTATATGGGGTGTGGTACTGTATATTAGGGGGGCACACTGTACTATATTTTCTGGACTGTTATGTGCGTGTGGGCACTGTGCTATGTATGGTGGGTGGTACTGTATATTAGGGGGGCACACTATACTATATTTTCTGGGCTGTTATGTGCGTGTGGGCACTGTACTGTATATGGGGTGTGGTACTGTATATTAGGGGGGCACACTGTACTATATTTTCTGGGCTGTTATGTGCGTGTGGGCACTGTACTGTATATGGGGTCTGGTACTGTATATTAGGGGGGCACACTGTACTATATTTTCTGGGCTGTTATGTGCATGTGGGCACTGTACTGTATATGGGGTGTGGTACTGTATATTAGGGGGGCACACTGTACTATATTTTCTGGGCTGTTATGTGCATGTGGGCACTGTACTGTATATGGGGTGTGGTACTGTATATTAGGGGGGCACACTGTACTATATTTTCTGGACTGCTATGTGTATGTGGGCACTGTACTGTATATGGGGTGTGGTACTGTATATTAGGGGGGCACACTGTACTATATTTTCTGGGCTGTTATGTGTGTGTGGGCACTGTACTGTATATGGGGGGCGGTACTGTATATTAGGGGGGCACACTGTACTATATTTTCTGGACTGTTATGTGCATGTGGGCACTGTACTGTATATGGGGGGTGGTACTGTATATTAGGGGGGCACACTGTACTATATTTTCTGGGCTGTTATGTGCGTGTGGGCACTGTACTGTATATGGGGTGTGGTACTGTATATTAGGGGGGCACACTGTACTATATTTTCTGGGCTGTTATGTGCATGTGGGCACTGTACTGTATATGGGGGGCGGTACTGTATATTAGGGAGACACTGTACTATATTTTCTGGACTGTTATGTGCATGTGGGCACTGTACTGTATATGGGGGGTGGTACTGTATATTAGGGAGACACTTTACTATATTTTCTGGGCTGTTATGTGCGTGTGGGCACTGTACTGTATATGGGGTGTGGTACTGTATATTAGGGGGGCACACTGTACTATATTTTCTGGGCTGTTATGTGCGTGTGGGCACTGTACTGTATATGGGGTCTGGTACTGTATATTAGGGAGACACTGTACTATATTTTCTGGGCTGTTATGTGCATGTGGGCACTGTACTGTATATGGGGGGTGGTACTGTATATTAGGGGGGCACACTGTACTATATTTTCTGGGCTGTTATGTGCATGTGGGCACTGTACTGTATATGGGGTCTGGTACTGTATATTACGGGGGGCACACTATACTATATTTTCTGGGCTGTTATGTGCGTGTGGGCACTGTACTGTATATGGGGTGTGGTACTGTATATTAGGGGGGCACACTGTACTATATTTTCTGGGCTGTTATGTGCATGTGGGCACTGTACTGTATATGGGGGGCGGTACTGTATATTAGGGGGGCACACTGTACTATATTTTCTGGGCTGTTATGTGCATGTGGGCACTGTACTGTATATGGGGGGTGGTACTGTATATTAGGGGGGCACACTGTACTATATTTTCTGGGCTGTTATGTGCATGTGGGCACTGTACTGTATATGGGGGGCGATACTGTATATTAGGGGGGGCACACTGTACTATATTTTCTGGGCTGTTATGTGCGTGTGGGCACTGTACTGTATATGGGGTGTGGTACTGTATATTAGGGGGGCACACTGTACTATATTTTCTGGGCTGTTATGTGCATGTGGGCACTGTACTGTATATGGGGGGCGGTACTGTATATTAGGGAGACACTGTACTATATTTTCTGGACTGTTATGTGCATGTGGGCACTGTACTGTATATGGGGGGTGGTACTGTATATTAGGGAGACACTTTACTATATTTTCTGGGCTGTTATGTGCGTGTGGGCACTGTACTGTATATGGGGTGTGGTACTGTATATTAGGGAGACACTTTACTATATTTTCTGGGCTGTTATGTGCGTGTGGGCACTGTACTGTATATGGGGTGTGGTACTGTATATTAGGGGGGCACACTGTACTATATTTTCTGGGCTGTTATGTGCGTGTGGGCACTGTACTGTATATGGGGTGTGGTACTGTATATTACGGGGGCACACTGTACTATATTTTCTGGACTGTTATGTGCGTGTGGGCACTGTACTGTATATGGGGTCTGGTACTGTATATTAGGGGGGCACACTGTACTATATTTTCTGGGCTGTTATGTGCGTGTGGGCACTGTACTGTATATGGGGTCTGGTACTGTATATTAGGGAGACACTGTACTATATTTTCTGGGCTGTTATGTGCATGTGGGCACTGTACTGTATATGGGGGGTGGTACTGTATATTAGGGGGGCACACTGTACTATATTTTCTGGGCTGTTATGTGCATGTGGGCACTGTACTGTATATGGGGTCTGGTACTGTATATTACGGGGGGCACACTATACTATATTTTCTGGGCTGTTATGTGCGTGTGGGCACTGTACTGTATATGGGGTGTGGTACTGTATATTAGGGGGGCACACTGTACTATATTTTCTGGGCTGTTATGTGCATGTGGGCACTGTACTGTATATGGGGGGCGGTACTGTATATTAGGGGGGCACACTGTACTATATTTTCTGGGCTGTTATGTGCATGTGGGCACTGTACTGTATATGGGGGGTGGTACTGTATATTAGGGGGGCACACTGTACTATATTTTCTGGGCTGTTATGTGCATGTGGGCACTGTACTGTATATGGGGGGCGATACTGTATATTAGGGGGGCACACTGTACTATATTTTCTGGGCTGTTATGTGCGTGTGGGCACTGTACTGTATATGGGGTCTGGTACTGTATATTACGGGGGCACACTATACTATATTTTCTGTGCTGTTATGTGCGTGTGGGCACTGTACTGTATATGGGGGGCGGTACTGTATATTAGGGGGGCACACTGTACTATATTTTCTGGGCTGTTATCTGCGTGTGGGCACTGTACTTTATATGGGGTCTGGTACTGTATATTAGGGGGGCACACTATACTATATTTTCTGGGCTGTTATGTGCGTGTGGGCACTGTACTTTATATGGGGTGTGGTACTGTATATTAGGGGGGCACACTGTACTATATTTTCTGGGCTGTTATGTGCGTGTGGGCACTGTACTGTATATGGGGTGTGGTACTGTATATTACGGGGGCACACTGTACTATATTTTCTGGGCTGTTATGTGCGTGTGGGCACTGTACTGTATATGGGGGGCGGTACTGTATATTAGGGGGGCACACTGTACTATATTTTCTGGACTGTTATGTGCGTGTGGGCACTGTACTGTATATGGGGGGTGGTACTGTATATTAGGGGGCACACTGTACTATATTTTCTGGGCTGTTATGTGCGTGTGGGCACTGTACTGTATATGGGGGGGGTGGTACTGTATATTAGGGGGGCACACTATACTATATTTTCTGGGCTGTTATGTGCGTGTGGGCACTGTACTGTATATGGGGGGTGGTACTGTATATTAGGGAGACACTGTACTATATTTTCTGGGCTGTTATGTGCATGTGGGCACTGTACTGTATATGGGGGGGTGGTACTGTATATTAGGGGGGCACACTATACTATATTTTCTGGGCTGTTATGTGCGTGTGGGCACTGTACTGTATATGGAGTGTGGTACTGTATATTAGGGGGCCACACTGTACTATATTTTCTGGGCTGTTATGTGCGTGTGGGCACTGTACTGTATATGGGGGGGTGGTACTGTATATTAGGGGGGCACACTGTACTATATTTTCTGGGCTGTTATGTGCATGTGGGCACTGTACTGTATATGGGGGGCGGTACTGTATATTAGGGGGGCACACTGTACTATATTTTCTGGACTGTTATGTGCGTGTGGGCACTGTACTGTATATGGGGGGGCGGTACTGTATATTAGGGGGGCACACTGTACTATATTTTCTGGGCTGTTATGTGCGTGTGGGCACTGTACTGTATATGGGGTGTGGTACTGTATATTAGGGGGGCACACTATACTATATTTTCTGGACTGTTATGTGCGTGTGGGCACTGTACTGTATATGGGGGGCGGTACTGTATATTAGGGGGGCACACTATACTATATTTTCTGGGCTGTTATGTGCGTGTGGGCACTGTACTGTATATGGGGTGTGGTACTGTATATTAGGGGGGCACACTGTACTATATTTTCTGGACTGCTATGTGCGTGTGGGCACTGTACTGTATATGGGGTGTGGTACTGTATATTAGGGGGGCACACTGTACTATATTTTCTGGGCTGTTATGTGCGTGTGGGCACTGTACTGTATATGGGGTGTGGTACTGTATATTACGGGGGCACACTATACTATATTTTCTGGGCTGTTATGTGCATGTGGGCACTGTACTGTATATGGGGTGTGGTACTGTATATTAGGGGGGCACACTGTACTATATTTTCTGGACTGTTATGTGCATGTGGGCACTGTACTGTATATGGGGTGTGGTACTGTATATTAGGGGGGGCACACTGTACTATATTTTCTGGGCTGTTATGTGTGTGTGGGCACTGTACTGTATATGGGGTGTGGTACTGTATATTAGGGGGGCACACTATACTATATTTTCTGGGCTGTTATGTGCGTGTGGGCACTGTACTGTATATGGAGTGTGGTATTGTATATTAGGGGGCCACACTATACTATATTTTCTGGGCTGTTATGTGCGTGTGGGCACTGTACTGTATATGGGGGGGTGGTACTGTATATTAGGGGGGCACACTATACTATATTTTCTGGGCTGTTATGTGCGTGTGGGTACTGTACTGTATATGGGGTGTGGTACTGTATATTAGGGGGGCACACTATACTATATTTTCTGGGCTGTTATGTGCATGTGGGCACTGTACTGTATATGGGGTGTGGTACTGTATATTAGGGGGGCACACTATACTATATTTTCTGGGCTGTTATGTGCGTTTGGGCACTGTACTGTATATGGGGGGGGTGGTACTGTATATTAGGGGGGCACACTATACTATATTTTCTGGGCTGTTATGTGCGTGTGGGCACTGTACTGTATATGGGGGGTGGTACTGTATATTAGGGAGACACTGTACTATATTTTCTGGGCTGTTATGTGCATGTGGGCACTGTACTGTATATGGGGGGGTGGTACTGTATATTAGGGGGGCACACTATACTATATTTTCTGGGCTGTTATGTGCGTGTGGGCACTGTACTGTATATGGAGTGTGGTACTGTATATTAGGGGGCCACACTGTACTATATTTTCTGGGCTGTTATGTGCGTGTGGGCACTGTACTGTATATGGGGTGTGGTACTGTATATTAGAGGGGCACACTGTACTATATTTTCTGGGCTGTTATGTGCGTGTGGGCACTGTACTGTATATGGGGGGTGGTACTGTATATTAGGGGGGCACACTGTACTATATTTTCTGGGCTGTTATGTGCGTGTGGGCACTGTACTGTATATGGGGTGTGGTACTGTATATTAGGGGGGCACACTGTACTATATTTTCTGGGCTGTTATGTGCATGTGGGCACTGTACTGTATATGGGGGGCGGTACTGCATATTAGGGAGACACTGTACTATATTTTCTGGACTGTTATGTGCATGTGGGCACTGTACTGTATATGGGGGGTGGTACTGTATATTAGGGAGACACTTTACTATATTTTCTGGGCTGTTATGTGCGTGTGGGCACTGTACTGTATATGGGGTGTGGTACTGTATATTAGGGGGGCACACTGTACTATATTTTCTGGGCTGTTATGTGCGTGTGGGCACTGTACTGTATATGGGGGGTGGTACTGTATATTAGGGAGACACTGTACTATATTTTCTGGGCTGTTATGTGCATGTGGGCACTGTACTGTATATGGGGGGTGGTACTGTATATTAGGGGGGCACACTGTACTATATTTTCTGGGCTGTTATGTGCATGTCGGCACTGTACTGTATATGGGGGGCGGTACTGTATATTAGGGGGGCACACTGTACTATATTTTCTGGGCTGTTATGTGCATGTGGGCACTGTACTGTATATGGGGTCTGGTACTGTATATTACGGGGGCACACTATACTATATTTTCTGGGCTGTTATGTGCGTGTGGGCACTGTACTGTATATGGGGTGTGGTACTGTATATTAGGGGGGCACACTGTACTATATTTTCTGGGCTGTTATGTGCATGTGGGCACTGTACTGTATATGGGGGATGGTACTGTATATTACGGGGGGCACACTATACTATATTTTCTGGGCTGTTATGTGCGTGTGGGCACTGTACTGTATATGGGGTCTGGTACTGTATATTACGGGGGCACACTATACTATATTTTCTGGGCTGTTATGTGCGTGTGGGCACTGTACTGTATATGGGGGGTGGTACTGTATATTAGGGGGGCACACTGTACTATATTTTCTGGGCTGTTATGTGCATGTGGGCACTGTACTGTATATGGGGGGCGATACTGTATATTAGGGGGGCACACTGTACTATATTTTCTGGGCTGTTATGTGCGTGTGGGCACTGTACTGTATATGGGGTCTGGTACTGTATATTACGGGGGCACACTATACTATATTTTCTGGGCTGTTATGTGCGTGTGGGCACTGTACTGTATATGGGGGGCGGTACTGTATATTAGGGGGGCACACTATACTATATTTTCTGGGCTGTTATGTGCATGTGGGCACTGTACTGTATATAGGGGGCGGTACTGTATATTAGGGGGGCACACTGTACTATATTTTCTGGGCTGTTATCTGCGTGTGGGCACTGTACTTTATATGGGGTCTGGTACTGTATATTAGGGGGGCACACTATACTATATTTTCTGGGCTGTTATGTGCGTGTGGGCACTGTACTTTATATGGGGTGTGGTACTGTATATTAGGGGGGCACACTGTACTATATTTTCTGGGCTGTTATGTGCGTGTGGGCACTGTACTGTATATGGGGGGTGGTACTGTATATTAGGGGGGCACACTGTACTATATTTTCTGGGCTGTTATGTGCGTGTGGGCACTGTACTGTATATGGGGGGCGGTACTGTATATTAGGGGGGCACACTGTACTATATTTTCTGGACTGTTATGTGCGTGTGGGCACTGTACTGTATATGGGGGGTGGTACTGTATATTAGGGGGCACACTGTACTATATTTTCTGGGCTGTTATGTGCGTGTGGGCACTGTACTGTATATGGGGGGGTGGTACTGTATATTAGGGGGGCACACTATACTATATTTTCTGGGCTGTTATGTGCGTGTGGGCACTGTACTGTATATGGGGGGTGGTACTGTATATTAGGGAGACACTGTACTATATTTTCTGGGCTGTTATGTGCATGTGGGCACTGTACTGTATATGGGGGGTGGTACTGTATATTAGGGGGGCACACTATACTATATTTTCTGGGCTGTTATGTGCGTGTGGGCACTGTACTGTATATGGAGTGTGGTACTGTATATTAGGGGGCCACACTGTACTATATTTTCTGGGCTGTTATGTGCGTGTGGGCACTGTACTGTATATGGGGGGTGGTACTGTATATTAGGGGGGCACACTGTACTATATTTTCTGGGCTGTTATGTGCATGTGGGCACTGTACTGTATATGGGGGGGCGGTACTGTATATTAGGGGGGCACACTGTACTATATTTTCTGGACTGTTATGTGCGTGTGGGCACTGTACTGTATATGGGGGGTGGTACTGTATATTAGGGGGGCACACTATACTATATTTTCTGGACTGTTATGTGCGTGTGGGCACTGTACTGTATATGGGGGGCGGTACTGTATATTAGGGGGGCACACTATACTATATTTTCTGGGCTGTTATGTGCGTGTGGGCACTGTACTGTATATGGGGTGTGGTACTGTATATTAGGGGGGCACACTGTACTATATTTTCTGGACTGCTATGTGCGTGTGGGCACTGTACTGTATATGGGGTGTGGTACTGTATATTAGGGGGGCACACTGTACTATATTTTCTGGGCTGTTATGTGCGTGTGGGCACTGTACTGTATATGGGGTGTGGTACTGTATATTACGGGGGCACACTATACTATATTTTCTGGGCTGTTATGTGCATGTGGGCACTGTACTGTATATGGGGTGTGGTACTGTATATTAGGGGGGCACACTGTACTATATTTTCTGGACTGTTATGTGCATGTGGGCACTGTACTGTATATGGGGTGTGGTACTGTATATTAGGGGGGCACACTGTACTATATTTTCTGGGCTGTTATGTGCATGTGGGCACTGTACTGTATATGGGGGGTGGTACTGTATATTAGGGGGGCACACTATACTATATTTTCTGGGCTGTTATGTGCGTGTGGGCACTGTACTGTATATGGGGTGTGGTACTGTATATTAGGGGGGCACACTGTACTATATTTTCTGGACTGTTATGTGCATGTGGGCACTGTACTGTATATGGGGTGTGGTACTGTATATTAGGGGGGCACACTGTACTATATTTTCTGGGCTGTTATGTGCGTGTGGGCACTGTACTGTATATGGGGTGTGGTACTGTATATTAGGGGGGCACACTATACTATATTTTCTGGGCTGTTATGTGCGTGTGGGCACTGTACTGTATATGGAGTGTGGTACTGTATATTAGGGGGCCACACTATACTATATTTTCTGGGCTGTTATGTGCGTGTGGGCACTGTACTGTATATGGGGGGGGTGGTACTGTATATTAGGGGGGCACACTATACTATATTTTCTGGGCTGTTATGTGCGTGTGGGTACTGTACTGTATATGGGGTGTGGTACTGTATATTAGGGGGGCACACTATACTATATTTTCTGGGCTGTTATGTGCATGTGGGCACTGTACTGTATATGGGGTGTGGTACTGTATATTAGGGGGGCACACTATACTATATTTTCTGGGCTGTTATGTGCGTGTGGGCACTGTACTGTATATGGGGGGGGTGGTACTGTATATTAGGGGGGCACACTATACTATATTTTCTGGGCTGTTATGTGCGTGTGGGCACTGTACTGTATATGGGGGGTGGTACTGTATATTAGGGAGACACTGTACTATATTTTCTGGGCTGTTATGTGCATGTGGGCACTGTACTGTATATGGGGGGGTGGTACTGTATATTAGGGGGGCACACTATACTATATTTTCTGGGCTGTTATGTGCGTGTGGGCACTGTACTGTATATGGAGTGTGGTACTGTATATTAGGGGGCCACACTGTACTATATTTTCTGGGCTGTTATGTGCGTGTGGGCACTGTACTGTATATGGGGGGTGGTACTGTATATTAGGGGGGCACACTATACTATATTTTCTGGGCTGTTATGTGCATGTGGGCACTGTACTGTATATGGGGGGCGGTACTGTATATTAGGGGGGCACACTGTACTATATTTTCTGGGCTGTTATGTGCATGTGGGCACTGTACTGTATATGGGGTGTGGTACTGTATATTAGGGGGGCACACTGTACTATATTTTCTGGACTGTTATGTGCGTGTGGGCACTGTACTGTATATGGGGTGTGGTACTGTATATTAGGGGGGCACACTGTACTATATTTTCTGGGCTGTTATGTGCGTGTGGGCACTGTACTGTATATGGGGTGTGGTACTGTATATTAGGGGGGCACACTGTACTATATTTTCTGGGCTGTTATGTGCGTGTGGGCACTGTACTGTATATAGGGGGCGGTACTGTATATTAGGGGGGCACACTATACTATATTTTCTGGGCTGTTATGTGCGTGTGGGCACTGTACTGTATATGGGGTGTGGTACTGTATATTAGGGGGGCACACTATACTATATTTTCTGGACTGTTATGTGCATGTGGGCACTGTACTGTATATGGAGTGTGGTACTGTATATTAGGGGGGCACACTGTACTATATTTTCTGGGCTGTTATGTGCGTGTGGGCACTGTACTGTATATGGGGGGTGGTACTGTATATTAGGGGGGCACACTATACTATATTTTCTGGACTGTTATGTGCGTGTGGGCACTGTACTGTATATGGGGGGTGGTAATGTATATTAGGGGGCCACAGTGTACTATATTTTCTGGGCTGTTATGTGCGTGTGGGCACTGTACTGTATATGGGGGGCGGTACTGTATATTAGGGGGGCACACTGTACTATATTTTCTGGGCTGTTATGTGCGTGTGGGCACTGTACTGTATATGGGGGGTGGTACTGTATATTAGGGGGGCACACTATACTATATTTTCTGGGCTGTTATGTGCGTGTGGGCACTGTACTGTATATGGGGTGTGGTACTGTATATTAGGGGGGCACACTATACTATATTTTCTGGGCTGTTATGTGTGTGTGGGCACTGTACTGTATATGGGGGGCGGTACTGTTTATTAGGGGGGCACACTATACTATATTTTCTGGACTGTTATGTGCGTGTGGGCACTGTACTGTATATGGGGGGTGGTACTGTATATTAGGGGGCACACTGTACTATATTTTCTGGGCTGTTATGTGCGTGTAGGCACTGTACTGTATATGGGGGGCGGTACTGTTTATTAGGGGGGCACACTATACTATATTTTCTGGGCTGTTATGTGCGTGTGGGCACTGTACTGTATATGGGGGGTGGTACTGTATATTAGGGAGACACTGTACTATATTTTCTGGACTGTTATGTGCATGTGGGCACTGTACTGTATATGGGGCCGGTACTGTATATTAGGGAGACACTGTACTATATTTTCTGGACTGTTATGTGCATGTGGGCACTGTACTGTATATGGGGGGTGGTACTGTATATTAGGGGGGCACACTGTACTATATTTTCTGGGCTGTTATGTGCATGTGGGCACTGTACTGTATATGGGGTGTGGTACTGTATATTAGGGGGGCACACTGTACTATATTTTCTGGGCTGTTATGTGTGTTTGGGCACTGTACTGTATATGGGGGGGTGGTACTGTATATTAGGGGGGCCCACTATACTATATTTTCTGGGCTGTTATGTGCGTGTGGGCACTGTACTGTATATGGGGGGTGGTACTGTATATTAGGGAGGTTCTCTGTCAAGTCTGGGTAGTTTCTCTGATCGGTATCTTCCTCTTGCAGGCAGCAGAAAGCGTCAGAGATTGAGGAGGGCACAGTCCGGGTGCAGGAAGGTGAGTAGAGGGGTAATTTGGGGGTCATTTAGGAAAGGTTGAGTTTGTCTTCTTATTGGCTCCTTTTGCTCTCCACAAGGTGCAGTGGCCACAGGGGAGGATCCCACCAGTGTCGCCATTGCCAGTATACAGTCAGCCGCCACCTTCTCTGACCCCGGGGTGAAATATGTATTTCGTGCAGATAGTGGTGGCACACAGGTAGGTCACCCCAATAAAACAAGGGGGCTGTGTTTAGTTTAATACACTGGAGGAGAACACAGGGGGGGCCTTGTAATACACTGGAGGAGAACACAGGGGGGCACTGTAATGCACTGGAGGAGGAGAACACAGGGGGGGCCCTGTAATACACTGGAGGAGAACACAGGGGGGGCCCTGTAATACACTGGAGGAGAACACAGGGGGGCCCTGTAATACACTGGAGGAGGAGAACACAGGGGGGCCCTGTAATACACTGGAGGAGGAGAACACAGGGGGGCCCTGTAATACACTGGAGGAGGAGAACACAGGGGGGCCCTGTAATACACTGGAGGAGGAGAACACAGGGGGGCCCTGTAATACACTGGAAGAGGAGAACACAGGGGGGCCCTGTAATACACTGGAGGAGAACACAGGGGGGGCCCTGTAATACACTGGAGGAGGAGAACACAGGGGGGCCCTGTAATACACTGGAGGAGGAGAACACAGGGGGGCCCTGTAATACACTGGAGGAGGAGAACACAGGGGGGCCCTGTAATACACTGGAGGAGGAGAACACAGGGGGGCCCTGTAATACACTGGAAGAGGAGAACACAGGGGGGCCCTGTAATACACTGGAGGAGAACACAGGGGGGGCCCTGTAATACACTGGAGGAGGAGAACACGGGGGGGCCCTGTAATACACTGGAGGAGAACACAGGGGGGGCCCTGTAATACACTGGAGGAGAACACAGGGGGGCCCTGTAATACACTGGAGGAGGAGAACACAGGGGGGCCCTGTAATACACTGGAGGAGGAGAACACAGGGGGGCCCTGTAATACACTGGAGGAGGAGAACACAGGGGGGCCCTGTAATACACTGGAGGAGGAGAACACAGGGGGGCCCTGTAATACACTGGAGGAGGAGAACACGGGGGGGCCCTGTAATACACTGGAGGAGGAGAACACGGCGGGGCCCTGTAATACACTGGAGGAGGAGGACACGGGGGCCCTGTAATACACTGGAGGAGAACACAGGGGGGCCCTGTAATACACTGGAGGAGGAGAACACAGGTGGGCCCTGTAATACAATGGAGGAGGAGAACACAGGGAGGCCCTGTAATACACTGGAGGAGGAGGACACGGGGGCCCTGGAATACACTGGAGGAGGAGGACACAGGGGGGGGCCTGTAATACACTGGAGGAGGAGAACACAGGGGGGCCCTGTAATACACTGGAGGAGAAGAACACAGTGGGGGGCCCTGTAATACACTGGAGGAGGAAAACACGGGGGGGGGGCCCTGTAATACACTGGAGGAGGAGAACACAGGGGGGCCCTGTAATACACTGGAGGAGGAGAACACAGGGGGGCCCTGTAATACACTGGAGGAGGAGAACACAGGGGGGCCCTGTAATACACTGGAGGAGAACAAGGGGGGGCCCTGTAATACACTGGAGAAGAACACGGGGGGCCCTGTAATACACTGGAGGAGAACACAGGGGGGCCCTGTAATACACTGGAGGAGGAGGACACAGGGGGGGCCCTGTAATACACTGGAGGAGGAGGACACAGGGGGGGGCCCTGTAATACACTGGAGGAGGAGAACACAGGGGGGACCCTGTGATACACTGGAGGAGGAGAACACGGCGGGGCCCTGTAATACACTGGAGGAGAAGAACACAGTGGGGGGCCCTGTAATACACTGGAGGAGGAAAACACGGGGGGGGGGCCCTGTAATACACTGGAGGAGGAGAACACAGGGGGGCCCTGTAATACACTGGAGGAGGAGAACACAGGGGGGCCCTGTAATACACTGGAGGAGGAGAACACAGGGGGGCCCTGTAATACACTGGAGGAGAACAAGGGGGGGCCCTGTAATACACTGGAGAAGAACACAGGGGGGCCCTGTAATACACTGGAGGAGAACACAGGGGGGCCCTGTAATACACTGGAGGAGGAGGACACAGGGGGGGCCCTGTAATACACTGGAGGAGGAGGACACAGGGGGGGCCCTGTAATACCCTGGAGGAGGAGAACACAGGGGGGACCCTGTGATACACTGGAGGAGGAGAACACGGCGGGGCCCTGTAATACACTGGAGGAGGAGAACACGGGGGGGCCCTGTAATACACTGGAGGAGGAGGACACGGGGGCCCTGTAATACACTGGAGGAGAACACAGGGGGGCCCTGTAATACACTGGAGGAGGAGAACACAGGGGGGCCCTGTAATACACTGGAGGAGGAGAACACAGGGGGGCCCTGTAATACACTGGAGGAGGAGGACACAGGGGGGCCCTGTAATACACTGGAGTAGAAGAACACAGTGGGGGGCCCTGTAATACACTGGAGGAGGAAAACACGGGGGGGGCCCTGTAATACACTGGAGGAGGAGAACACAGGGGGGCCCTGTAATACACTGGAGGAGGAGAACACAGGGGGGCCCTGTAATACACTGGAGGAGGAGAACACAGGGGGGCCCTGTAATACACTGGAGGAGAACACAGGGGGGCCCTGTAATACACTGGAGAAGAACACAGGGGGGGCCCTGTAATACACTGGAGGAGAACACAGGGGGGCCCTGTAATACACTGGAGGAGGAGGACACAGGGGGGGCCCTGTAATACACTGGAGGAGGAGGACACAGGGGGGGCCCTGTAATACCCTGGAGGAGGAGAACACAGGGGGGACCCTGTGATACACTGGAGGAGGAGAACACGGCGGGGCCCTGTAATACACTGGAGGAGGAGAACACGGGGGGGCCCTGTAATACAGTGGAGGAGAACACGGGGGGGCCCTGTAATACACTGGAGGAGGAGAACACAGGGGGGCCCTGTAATACACTGGAGGAGGAGAACACAGGGGGGCCCTGTAATACACTGGAGGAGGAGAACACAGGGGGGCCCTGTAATACACTGGAGGAGGAAGACACAGGGGGGCCCTGTAATACACTGGAGGAGGAGGAGGACACAGGGGGGCCCTGTAATACACTGGAGGAGGGGGCCCTGTAATACACTGGAGGAGGAGGCCCTGTAATACACTGGAGGAGGTGGAGGAGGAGACCCTGTATTACACTGGAGGAGGTGGAGGTGGGATGCTTCACTGATTTTCCCCATTGGTCTGGTCTCGCCCCTTGCAGGTCATGTACAGGGTCATCCAGGTGGCAGAGGGTCAACTTGATGGACAGACGGAGGGCTCGGGCGCCATCAGTGGGTTCCCGGCAGCTCAGTCCATGACTCAGGTAAGTCCGCCTCCTCTGCGTGTAATGTGTCATGTGAGGTTGGAAGTTAATGCCCCCTCACCCCGCAGGCCGTCATCCAAGGGGCGTTTACCAGTGAGGATGCCGGGGAGAATGAGGCCGCCACAGAGACCCACTACACCTATTTCCCCACCACCGCAGTGGCAGACACCAGCACATCGGTCGGAGCAGGAGCCACCGCCACCACTGTGGTAACTACACAGAACAGTGAGGCCCTGCTGGGCCAGGCAGCATCAACCGGTACGGGTAAGACCTGGCGGTGACATCACGTGGCTGTGCCGGCACACACTGACTCCTCCACATTCTCCTCACAGGTCAGTTCTTTGTCATGATGTCTCCTCAAGACGTCCTGCAGGGAGGGGCTCAGCGATCCATAGCACCCCGGACTCACCCCTACTCCCCGTGAGTACCTGCCATGTGGCACGGGGGGGTTCACATATTTAGAAGGTCTTAGTAATGGGGACATACATGTCTTGCATCCTCACAGGAAATCAGACGGTCCTCGCACCACACGTGACGAGAAAAGAAGAGCTCAGCACAATGAAGGTGAGGCCTAGTAATGCTCTGCCGCTCCGCTAGAGGGAGCCGTGTACAGGGTAACCCGGTGTCTGTATCTTCACAGTGGAGCGTCGACGTCGGGATAAGATCAACAACTGGATCGTTCAGCTCTCCAAGATCATCCCGGACTGCTCCATGGAGAACACAAAGTCTGGCCAGGTGCGTAGCTGTGCGACCACTGCCCCACAATACACTCACCTGTCAGACACTCCGGCATGGTGGCATGGAAGTCATTGAAAGTGGTGCGGAGGTGCCAAGGAGGACACAAAAATAGTAGGAGGTGATGGGGAGGAGCCTCAGAGTTCAGTGGAGTTGATGCGGAGGAGCCTCAGAGTGCAGGGATGTTGATGGGGAGGAGCCTCAGAGTGCAGGGATGTTGATGGGGAGGAGCCTCAGAGTGCAGGGATGTTGATGGGGAGGAGCCGCAGAGTTCAGTGGAGTTGATGCGGAGTAGCCTCAGAGTCCAGGGATGTTGATGGGGAGGAGCCTCAGAGTGCAGGGATGTTGATGGGGAGGAGCCTCAGACTTCAGTGGAGTTGATGCGGAGGAGCCTCAGAGTCCAGGGATGTTGATGGGGAGGAGCCTCAGAGTGCAGGGATGTTGATGGGGAGGAGCCTCAGACTTCAGTGGAGTTGATGCGGAGGAGCCTCAGAGTGCAGAGGAGTTGATGGGGAGGAGCCTCAGAGTGCAGGGAAGTTGATGGGGAGGAGCCTCAGAGTGCAGGGGAGTTGATGGGGAGGAGCCGCAGAGTCCGTGGAGGGGGAGGAGCCGCAGAGTCCGTGTAGGTGAAGGGGAGGAGCCGCAGAGTTCAGTGGAGTTGATGCGGAGTAGCCTCAGAGTGCAGGGATGTTGATGGGGAGGAGCCTCAGAGTGCAGGGATGTTGATGGGGAGGAGCCGCAGAGTTCAGTGGAGTTGATGCGGAGTAGCCTCAGAGTCCAGGGATGTTGATGGGGAGGAGCCTCAGAGTGCAGGGATGTTGATGGGGAGGAGCCTCAGAGTGCAGGGATGTTGATGGGGGAGGAGCCGCAGAGTCCGTGTAGGTGAAGCGGAGGAGCCGCAGAGTTCAGTGGAGTTGATGGGGAGGAGCCTCAGAGTGCAGGGATGTTGATGGGGAGGAGCCGCAGAGTTCAGTGGAGTTGATGGGGAGGAGCCGCAGAGTCTGTGTAGGTGAAGGGGAGGAGCCGCAGAGTGCAGGGTTGTTGATGGGGAGGAGCCGCAGAGTGCAGGGATGTTGATGGGGAGGAGCCGCAGAGTTCAGTGGAGTTGATGGGGAGGAGCCGCAGAGTTCAGTTTAGTTGATGGGGAGGAGCCGCAGAGTGCAGGGATGTTAATGGGGAGGAGCCTCAGAGTTCAGTGGAGTTGATGGGGAGGAGCCTCAGAGTTCAGTGGAGTTGATGGGGAGGTGCCTCAGAGTGCAGGGATGTTGAAGGGGAGGGGCCGCAGAGTTCAGTGGAGTTGATGGGGAGGAGCCGCAGAGTTCAGGGGGAGTTGATGGGTAGGAGCCTCAGAGTGCAGGGGAGTTGATGGGGAGGAGCCGCAGAGTCTGTAGAGGGGGAGGAGACGCAGAGTCCGTGGAGGTGAAGGGGAGGAGCCGCAGAGTTCAGTGGAGTTGATGCGGAGTAGCCTCAGACTGCAGGGATGTTGATGGGGAGGAGCCTCAGAGTGCAGGGATGTTGATGGGGAGGAGCCGCAGAGTTCAGTGGAGTTGATGGGGAGGAGCCGCAGAGTGCAGGGATGTTGATGGGGAGGAGCCGCAGAGTGCAGGGATGTTGATTGGGAGGAGCCGCAGAGTTCAGTGGAGTTGATGGGGAGGAGCCTCAGAGTGCAGGGATGTTGATGGGGAGGAGCCTCAGAGTGCAGGGATGTTGATGGGGAGGAGCCGCAGAGTTCAGTGGAGTTGATGGGGAGGAGCCTCAGAGTGCAGGGATGTTGATTGGGAGGAGCCGCAGAGTTCAGTGGAGTTGATGGGGAGGAGCCGCAGAGTGCAGGGATGTTGATGGGGAGGAGCCTCAGAGTGCAGGGATGTTGATGGGGAGGAGCCTGAGAGTGCAGGGATGTTGATGGGGAGGAGCCTCAGAGTGCAGGGATGTTGATGGGGAGGAGCCGCAGAGTTCAGTGGAGTTGATGGGGAGGAGCCGCAGAGTGCAGGGATGTTGATGGGGAGGAGCCGCAGAGTTCAGGGGGAGTTGATGGGTAGGAGCCTCAGAGTGCAGGGGAGTTGATGGGGAGGAGCCGCAGAGTCCGTGGAGGGGGAGGAGCTGCAGAGTCCGTGGAGGTGAAGGGGAGGAGCCGCAGAGTTCAGTGGAGTTGATGCGGAGTAGCCTCAGACTGCAGGGATGTTGATGGGGAGGAGCCTCAGAGTGCAGGGATGTTGATGGGGAGGAGCCGCAGAGTGCAGGGATGTTGATGGGGAGGAGCCGCAGAGTTCAGTGGAGTTGATGCGGAGGAGCCGCAGAGTGCAGGGATGTTGATGGGGAGGAGCCTCAGAGTGCAGGGATGTTGATGGGGAGGAGTCTCAGAGTGCAGGGATGTTGATGGGGAGGAGCCGCAGAGTGCAGGGATGTTGATGGGGAGGAGCCGCAGAGTTCAGTGGAGTTGATGCGGAGGAGCCGCAGAGTGCAGGGATGTTGATGGCTCGGACGCCAACAACTGTTGCCTAGGTCGGCTTAACTCTCAGAACTCCCCCATAGCCGACCATGTGAGCTCCCAGTGACCCGCTAGTCTGTCGGTTCCTCACGCCTCCTCTTCCCTCGTATTACATCTTGTCTTCTTCTTGTAGAGTAAGGGTGGCATCCTCTCTAAAGCCTGTGACTACATCCAGGAGCTGCGCCAGGGTAACCTGCGCCTGTCCGAGGAGCTGCAGAATGTGGAGCAGCTGCAGATGGACAATGAGGTGTTACGGCAGCAGGTGAGCGGCGTGGGCAGGAGAGGGCGAGGCGGGGGGAGGGGAGGGGCACCATGGTGACTGTTTCACGTTTACCTTAGGTGGAGGATCTGAAGAACAAGAACCTGATTCTCCGAGCTCAGCTTCGACATCACGGGGTAGAAATTGTCATTAAGAATGATGCCCGCTGACGGCGCTGCCGTGGAGGCCCAGATCAATGGACAGCGGACCAAGAGTTCCCAGCCTGCAGCGAGTGTCCTGCCCTGCCACATGTATGATAGCGCACTGTAAATACGCCCGGAGGAGGAGACTCGTGGCACGAGCTGTAGAAATGTATATTTGTCACTTTTTTGTACTTGTCGTTGTGCTGACTCCGCCCCCTCTCTGCTCGGCGCTGACCGTGCTGTCACTGTTTTTATTAGATTGAATTGTGCTGTACAGTCCCTGCCGCTTCCTGTTCTCATTTAGACTCCGCCTCCATATGTTACACAACCAATCAAAACCCAGCTGACAGATTACATGTGTGAAAAAGTGGGATCAGTGGGGGGCGCTGTGAAGTAAAACATTAAGAACAATCAAACATGCTGGTACATCTGGTGCTGCACCAGGTGGTGGTGGGATCAGGGCCGGCTGTACCAATGTGTTCCCAGTGTGACCGCTCTTACAATATGCCGGCGTAAAGTCCCACACAGTATAATCGGGCTCTGCACATCCTGCTCTAGCCCCTGGCTGATAACAGAGAACACAGACTGCAGAGGAAGGCTGTAAAACCCTTTTATAGTGGGGGAAGGGCTACAATGATTAGGAGTCATGGTTTCTTCCTGGATCGTATGCTCGGGGTTGCACTGTCCACCGCCCTCCACCTCATTGTCCTGTTTATGAGCTCAGCCTCTCTGGAGCTGGGAGAGCTGAACAGATGCCTCACTGGCCCTTTGTAGTCCTAGGGCCACAGCAGTATGGACTGGAGATTTAGACCAGGTAACCAGAGTGCACAGAGTAGATGGAGGAGCGCAGAGCTGGACTTGTATTCTCCTCCTCCTCCTCGCTGCCTGTAATGCTCTCCTCTGATGAGGTTGTGGACACCTCCAATGCTGGGCTTTGTTGCCTGCTCCTGGTGGACACCTCTAGGGTGCGGCAGATGGGGGTCTGATTCTGCTGCACACTGTACAGGATGTGAGGCTGCCTTCTGCTGGACATGGGGCAGTCACTGCAGGAGCTTCTGGTCAAATGGTGCTGTCCAGAAGACAGATTGCCCACACTATGGAGGAATGACATGGTAGCGTGAGAAGGAGAAGTGGCGCCCCCTCAAGAACAGCTACCTAGAAAGCACTGTAAATGTAGAGGGTGCCAGTGGTCCCCACTAAATCACAAATGGTACTTGCAGGGCTAAGCGCTTTGACTTGCCTTTCTACACCTCCTCGAGGCTGTCTCCATCTGCAACCTCTGAACCTTCTTAAAACAATCCCCATCCACCATCACTACACCTTGAGACTGTACCCATCCACAACCTCTGTTCCTCATTCTGACTGTGCCCATCTGACACGTATGCATTTCCTCCAGGTTGTCCGATCTGCCACCTCTGCTCCTCCTCGAGACTGTCCCTATCTGCCACCTCTGTACCACCTTGAGACTGCCCCATGTGCCACTTCTACACCTTCTCGAGACTGTCCCCATGTGCCACCTCTACACCTTCTCGAGACTGTCCCTATGTGCCACGTCTACACCTTCTCGAGACTGTCCCCATGTGCCACCTCTACACCTTCTCAAGACTGTCCCCATGTGCCACCTCTACACCTTCTCCAGACTGTCCCTATGTGCCACCTCTACACCTTCTCGAGACTGTCCCCATGTGCCACCTCTGTACCACCTTGAGACTGCCCCATGTGCCATCTCTACACCTTCTCCAGACTGTCCCCATGTGCCACCTCTACACCTTCTCCAGACTGTCCCTATGTGCCACGTCTACACCTTCTCGAGACTGTCCCCATGTGCCACCTCTACACCTTCTCGAGACTGTCCCCATGTGCCACCTCTGTACCACCTTGAGACTGCCCCATGTGCCATCTCTACACCTTCTCCAGACTGTCCCTATGTGCCACGTCTACACCTTCTCAAGACTGTCCCCATCTGCCATCTCTCTTCCACCTTGAGACTGCCCCATGTGCCACATTTTTGAGTTTCTCCCCATCTGCCACCTCTTTAACTCCTCGAGACTGTCCCCTCTGCCACCTCTACACCTCTTCGAGACTGTCTCCATCTGCCACCTCTACACTTTCTCGAGACTGTCCCTATCTGCCACCTCTACACCTTCTCGAGTCTGTTCCCATCTGCCACCTCTACACTTCTTCGAGACTGTCCGCACCTGCCTCCTCTTTTGAGACTTCCCCATCCAGTACCTGTACACTTCTTCCTGCCACTTTCCTCGGCTTTGCTGGTGTAGACACAAAACCAAGATGAAGAGCGCTAAGAGAACCAGTCCCATGATGAGAGTGATTGTGATCGCTGCAAAAATCCCCATTGATCCCAGACCACCTGGAATACAGATAAGAGTCTACATGGCGCCTGACACATGACATGCATTTCTCATACTGTCAGTGTAGCTCATGGACACAGACCTACATGTATGTAAAGTTCCACGGCACATGTCTGGGATCCCAGCTGGTTGGTAACGGTACATCGGTAGACGCCAGATGTCTCTGATGTGAGGTTTGTCAGCATAGTGGAGGCGTGATACTCTGCAGGGACAGTATTGGGGTCAGGGTTATAATGAGTGGGACTCGCATTGTAGATCAGTTCTTGGCTTCGTACTGTAGTCCTCAAAGTGTCTACCTGAGAAGGACAATGCAGGAAAGAGCACAAAAACTGCACATGTGACCGATGCACTGTCTGCATACCGAAGGCTTACCTATAAAACTTCACCGAACCTGGTGGCCCTACCACAGCATAGCAAAGTTTACTTCAGCCCAAAAAGTAAGGGTTAATTAGCATGAGTTCTAAAAATCAACAGCTCCATAAAGCTACGGCAACTTTGGCTGCGACTGTTGTGCCAACCTGCACCATCACGGCAAATTTCAATAGATGAGCCAGCTAGAGACAACAGGAGACGTTCCGAGATGGGACAGTTGGTAAAGGTTCCTTTGCTTACAGCAGCCGTGAGTTCTGCCACACATCTTGCTCTCTCCAACAAGTCCTGTGGGTTATGCAGAGTCTTTGTTTCCTCAAAGAATGTTTTGTTTACCTTTCCATCCAGGCAGCCTGTCCAGCCCTCAGATTAAGAAGTCCCTTAATGGAATGACAGACATCCTCCTGCCTCAGGCTGACAGACTTTCTATTACAGGCCAGGTCCTGTCAACTTCAGAAGGTCTGAATTCAAAATAGGTGCTGTAAGTGGTACCAGATGGCATTTGTCTCAGAAATCTGAGCATTTCTCCAAGGATGGAAAGAGTGCAACATCAACTATGCCAAGTAATTCCTTCCAGCTGTCTCGTTTGGCTTCATTTTCTCTTGAATCCTCTGTCATTCCAAGACGTTGTCGCTGAACCTGAGAGGACCAGTAGTCCTCCTCGAGGAAGACAATCATTGTAATACACTCAGGAGGTGTCAGTGAAGCCTCTCCCAAATGGTTCTAGATCGACATTAGAGGATTGATTTATACAAATCAAGTTTCTTCTGAATTTCCCAAAAGTTTCACATTTCACTGAATCTGAATCTTTGGGAACTCATCCTGAACAAATGACTCTAAATGACGGCTGCCATTTTACAGATCAGAAGATTGGACCACGTGACCTCATGGCGATGGGTTTCCCATAATGCCTTGCCGGCAGCACTCTCTCTAGCACAGCAAAGAATAGAGGACTATAGTTATGAGGTCACTGATGATGTCATTGTCGCTATAAAACAGGAAGTTCTACGATTCTGGGGATATAGATAAGCAAGAGAGGACGGCAGAGACTGAGAGATAGATGGTGGATTAGTGCCAGTGAGTGTGTCTCATAGAGAGGACGGCAGAGACTGAGAGATAGATGGTGGATTAGTGTCAGGGAGTGTGTCTCACAGAGAGGACGGCAGAGACTGAGAGATAGATGGTGGATTAGTGTCAGTGAGTGTGTCTCACAGAGAGGACGGCAGAGACTGAGAGATAGATGGTGGATTAGTGTCAGTGAGTGTGTCTCACAGAGAGGACGGCAGAGACTGAGAGATAGATGGTGGATTAGTGTCAGTGAGTGTGTCTCATAGAGAGGACAGCGGAGACTGAGGGATAGATAGTCGATTAGTGTCAGAGACAGAGTCGATAGTCGATTAGTGTGTCTCATAGAGAGGACAGGAGAGACAGTTGATTAGTGTCAGTGAGTGTGTCTCATAGGATGGCAGAGACTGAGAGATAGTAGATTAGTGTCAGTGTCAGGAACTGAGCTCGCCGAACCCTTGACTTCCTGGCCATGTTCTGCAGCCTTGACCATTATGCCATTGTAGAAGCCTGTTTGTTCTTTGCCTTGCTTAGCCTGGACTTTTCTATTGGAATGATTAGCTTATGGATCTCACCTGCTCTGTGGCCAATCACAGTGTAGCAATCCCTATATAACCCCACAGCTTACTCCATCGTGTGCCTGATTATTCTGGCTGTCTGCTTCCTGTTTGCCCTGATCCTCACCATTACTCTACTGCTCCTGTGTACCGAACTCTGCAAACGTCTGACCATGGCTGATCTACTGCTCCTGTGTACCGAACTCTGCAAACCTCTGACCACGGCTGATCTACTGCCCCTGTGTACCGAACTCTGCAAACGTCTGACTACGGCTGGTCTACTGCCCCTGTGTACCGAACTCTGCAAACGTCTGACTACGGCTGGTCTACTGCCCCTGTGTACCGAACTCTGCAAACCTCTGACCACGGCTGATCTACTGCCCCTGTGTACCGAACTCTGCAAACGTCTGACTACGGCTGATCTACTGCCCCTGTGTACCGAACTCTGCAAACGTCTGACTACGGCTGATCTACTGCCCCTGTGTACCGAACTCTGCAAACGTCTGACTACGGCTGATCTACTGCCCCTGTGTACCGAACTCTGCAAACGTCTGACTACGGCTGATCTACTGCCCCTGTGTACCGAACTCTGCAAACGTCTGACTACGGCTGATCTACTGCCCCTGTGTACCGAACTCTGCAAACCTCTGACCACGGCTGATCTACTGCCCCTGTGTACCGAACTCTGCAAACGTCTGACTACGGCTGGTCTACTGCCCCTGTGTACCGAACTCTGCAAACGTCTGACTACGGCTGATCTACTGCCCCTGTGTACCGAACTCTGCAAACGTCTGACTACGGCTGATCTACTGCCCCTGTGTACCGAACTCTGCAAACGTCTGACTACGGCTGATCTACTGCTCCCGTGTACCAAACTCTGCAAACGTCTGACTACTGCTGATCTACTGCTCCTGTTTCCCGAACTCTGCAAACATCTGACTACGGCTGATCTACTGCTCCTGTGTACTGAACTCTGCAAACGTCTGACCACGGCTGATCTACTGCCCCTGTGTACCGAACTCTGCAAACGTCTGACCACGACTGATCTTTAAGTATTGTACTGTTAGCCTCACCAATTGGACTCCAGATCTGATAACCAGCATCGTTACAGTTAGTGAGTGTGTCTCGTAGAGAGGACGGCAGAGACTCAGAGATAGATGGTGGATTAGTGTCAGTGAGTGTATCTTATAGAGAGGGGGAGGGGATAGGTTTACAAGTAATGAATACACTTTAGAGAGTGATCGGAGTTGGTCAGTCCGGCCGGCACAGGCAGCCTTTGCTGAGAGTTGATGCTGTTGTAGCTTTTCTATTCTCCTCCGTTCATCTTCTTTACTATTCTGAATCCTGGTGCTGGTAGTGGCCGCAGCTTCTAATACAGATGTCACTCATAGAGGTGGATGAGCCTATGAAGAGTTCTTTTGTTTCATGTTCGGATGGATTGGCCCAAAGGTTTGTTTCAGGCTGAACTTGTTGGGATAGAACCAGAAGTGAGATTATTATATTGTGGGGTCTCTTCAGTCTCCAGAGTATAATAGGTGGAGGCCCCTGGGAGGGTTAGACATTATAAACACTTCTCCTTACCTTCCCTCAGCCTGCTCTCTGTCCTCCTCCAGCCTCCTGGGTGACAATCACAGGCCTCAGTGGTCACATGGGGTGCACACTCAGTATGCCCCATGTGACACTGAGGCCCAGAAGTTATTTTTTACACCTCCCCTGGGCTTCCACCTATTATTCTTTAGGGTCTGAAGAGGTTTAACTTCCAGTTCACAGGTCAAGAAAAACAATATTTTGGAAAATTCTGGTCTAGTTTGGATGAATCCAAAAGGTTTGTTCATGTCTAGTTGCTCATTGCTCTTCATAGTCTGTTAGCACCCCCCAAAGTTTAGATATTGTTCTACGTCAGCATCTGCTACTGAAACGGGATCATTTGTAAAAGCTTTTACTTCTACCAATACCACCGCATGATGCCAACAATCATCTGACCCCCCAAAAAATGGAAGAGTTTTTGGAACATTTTTTAGTGTAAAAGTCCTCCAGGTCTGGGTGTCATTAACCAGGCTATCTGTCCACCCAAGTCATAGCTGTAGTCATCACTTTGTCATCACCGGGGCTGTGTAGGTGTCAGAGAACCTGAAAGGGGTTGGACACAGCCCTAGGGGTACTCAGAACATCATACTTGACTTTTCAGGGCCGATGGGGCACGTTTGATTTACACCGACTCAAATCTGATGGCCAAATCAATCAAACTGCACCCAAAATGAATTTGGGGAAATCCACTCATCTCTGGTCCCAGAAGATCCAGGTTTTTGCTTTCATGTAAAGGACTAGAGGACTTCAGGCATAACCAACGTCCTCCTTAGACGTCGTTCCTCCATAGACGCCCATATCAGTCAGTCAAATAGAACCGTCTCCTTGGATCCAGGATTAAAGTCTCTGGCCAGACTTTTCATAATTTAAAGTGGTGGCTTTATCCAGACCCTTTTCAAGGGAAGTTTCCTAGTCCTTAAGGCAGATGTTTCAGGCTTTGGTTGAGGTCATTGGGCAGGGGTTCAGAAAGGCTGGTCAGTGAGAGCCATAAAATTGGTTCAGTGTCTTCTTATAGACCAATCGGATAATATGTCAGTAGCAACTTATACAGGGGTCTGCTAAAAAGATCTCCAAGCTAAACTCTCAGGAAAAACTGTGGGATTCATGAAAACGCTGGGAGCTTCACGCATTTTAGAGCAGGGGGTGATTGAGTCTTTTCTTTTCCTGTGAGACATTTCTCAAAAGCTATCAGAAACTTGAAGCTTGAGAAGCAAACTCATAGCAAGTCAACCCTACAGGAAAGCCTTCACATCTTCAGGAGAACCTCTTCAACCTTTATAAAGTGAACACTGTGTGGACTGTACTAAGCTCATCCCACTCGACACTTTACTCTACAGCTCTACAATTGGACCTGTCATTCCATCTACAATAGAGCTGGGGTCATCGTCAGCCCTCTATTTTTGGGAGTTGCATAAATTCCTTGATGCACCAATAAATAGCCTGAGCTCCATAATATATGAAACAGCCTCATTTACATGAATCCCACAATTCTCTCTGAGCTATTAGCCCAGATCTCTGTTGTTGGAAACGCCCTGACTAAACACAAAGGAGAGAGAAGAAGCTAAAGAGACAGATTATAGCTTGGGTGGACTGGCGTCGCTCAGCATTAACAGCGGCGCACATTAAAGAATCCTTAAACATCAGAGAGGTTTGGTTCAGCCAGAATGTAATCAGCCCTGAAGAATGAAATCTGAATCCTCAGGTCTTCTTCTAAGTGACCAGCTAGATGAATGTATCCTCAGACGAGAAGGCAATGCCCACAGAGTAGATTGGCAGGACTGGATCCACCATACACTCCTGACTTCTTTCCATCAGCTGGGAGGGTTCTTGTAATAATCCTTCTTGGTCTGGGGAGCTTAGGTTCATTTGTTCATGGGTCATTCAGGTGAAAAATATTGAACACTTCCCAGTCATGAAGACCTACAGTCTCAGAAGGGGTTCCTGTAACCAGGCCCTCTCCAGATTCCATTTAATTATGTGGAAGTAGAGAGACGGAGTTAAGCTTCTCTTGACCTCTCTGTTGTGGTTGTGTATTGCATGGAAGCCTCTAGAAGACCCAATGCCAATACTCCACCATGTGTAGTGATACCAATGTCCTCCTGGTGTAGAGATACTAGTGTCCTCCTGGTGTAGAGATACTAGTGTCCTCCTGGTGTAGAGATACAAATGTCCTCCTGGTGTAGAGATATTAGTGTCCTCCTGGTGTAGTGATACTAGTGTCCTCCTGGTGTAGTGATACTGGTGGCCTCCTGGTGTAGAGATACTAGTGTCCTCCTGGTGGGGGAGATACTAGTGTCCTCCTGGTGTAGAGATACCAATGTCCTCCTGGGTGAGATCCGCCCCTGGTGTAGAGATACCAGTGTCCTCCTGGTGTAGTGATACCAGAATGCCCTCCTGGTGTAGAGATACCAATGTCCTCCTGGTGTAGAGATACCAATGTCCTCCTGGTGTAGAGATACTGGTGTCCTCCTGGTGTAGAGATACTGGTGTCCTCCTGGTGTAGAGATACTAGGTGTCCTCCTGGTGTAGAGATACTGATGTCCTCCTGGTGTAGAGATACTAATGTCCTCCTGGTGTCCTAGAGATACTGATGTCCTCCTGGTGTCAGGATACTATGTCCTCCTGGTGTCCTAGAGATACTAATGTCCTCCTGGTGTCCTAGAGATACTAATGTCCTCCTGGTGTCCTAGAGATACTAATGTCCTCCTGGTGTCCTAGAGATACTAATGTGGCATCCCAGAGCTGGCTATGGCTGGGCTGAGGGTGATCTCTGTGCATTGTATTATTTCCTGTTGCTTCATAGCCTGTGTGACATAGCAGGGGGTCCTGAGTCTCACACAACACAGCACCACCTAGTGAGCCTCACACATGCATTACACCTCCCATAGAATTGAATAGTAACCAAATGTCCAATGGGAGGACATTGCCTGGGAAAAGGGGAGGAGTCAGCTGATCACTGGGTCCCCATGGTAACACCCCTGCAGGAAGGTCCTGCGTGTGAGGAGTTAGAAGTGTGGAGTGTTAGGAGGAGGAGGTGAGGAGATAAGTGTGATGTCCTGTGAAGAAAGCAGTGAGTTTAGTGCAGGAATCTCAAGTCCTAGACAGGCCCAGGAAGGTTGGAGAGCTGACATACTCCAGCTATTCAGAAGATCCTGTCCCCTGTCTGCCTAGCCATCGCCCTGAAGGAAGTCAAGCATCATTATCTTGTCAGCATGAGACTGTGGAGAGAACATTCTGGAACACGTGCTCCATAGCCAGTATCACAGGATCCAGGGGCCAAGGCCAGACCTGTGGAATATCCTGCCACCCTGACTATTACACCCCGAAACTCTGAGCTATCAGGACCACATAACGTGAGTGGGGAATATTATGTACTAGTATCATGGTGGGCATCCTCCTATGTGCCAAATAGGAGCCCAGACGCACCTCAGGGCTGTAACACTGAAGTATAAGGGGCTAGGAACACCTTTCATCAAGTCTACCCTGCACCCCAGGACTTTGCTGTGTCACCAGGCGTACCCCGTTGTTTTGTATTGAAGAAACTGTTTAAGCATTTGTGCCTCCACATCCATGGAAGTAAAAGTTCAACTTTACAACCTGTTCTGTGTCTGACTCTGCACCGACAACATCAGGGCGCCCCAAACACCACCAGTCGGCACAGTATAGGGGAAGCGCCCCGGGGGAACAATCACCACCAACATTTGTGCAGCCCCCTCATCACCGGTATCAGTGGTGGTAACGTGGGACAGCACCAGCGCTGCGCCCTCGTGCCCAGAGACCGTGACAAGTCTGCGCTGTTTGCACCCCGCAATCCCAACTGCAGCGTTACCTTCCATCTGGTCACCGCAAGAAAAACTGGCGTCACGAACAGGATACGGGTGTGTGCCATTTTGAGAAAGTCGCCACGAAAAGTGCGCCAAATTGTCTCCAGAGCATCGGTCTTTATTGTGGACTTTGCTAAGATCAAGTTTATTCCCTGAGAGTGCTTGCCACAAAGAGGGGGAGCCCTATACCCCTGAAGTAAGCCCTAAAGACTGTCCTCTCAGTGTGTTACAGCCCTGGAAGAGTTAAAACGCCCAAGACTTGTTTGCTGCGCCACATCGCTGTGTAAGAACGCCCACAAAGGGTTAACTGTACCTTGCAAAAGAGCGGGAGATTTTTAGCACTGCCCATGAGGCCAGGAGACCCATCTGCCGCCATCTTGGGAGAGCCCAGAATGCTGAGTGCAATGCTCCAGCGCACCCATACAAGAAAGTGAAAGGCGAACGTGCCAGCGCCATTTCTGACTCTCCGGTGCCGCATCACCGTCCCTGCTGTGCACCGCTGATCTCTGGTCCACGCTGCAGTTGCTGTCAGTGAGTACTGTGCCTCCCTGTCCTTGTCTTCAGTCCTCCCACGGCCCCAGCGAGTGTTTTCCGTGTACAGTGTCCGTGGGGAGTGCCACCATTAAAGAGGGGGAGCACACCGTCAGCCTGCATCACAGTGACTCTGTTAATAGCTACAGCATTCTTAAAGGGACAGCATTCCAAGTTGTAGTCTCCATTCCCTGCCAGCAAGCAGTTGAGTTTCTTAAAGAGACGGCGACCTAATTCCAGTCATACCTGCAAACAACATGACTGAGCAAAGTGACATTGTGCCATCTGTTTCTAGTGATCCAGCAGTGCCCATGGCGAGCAGCCTACCATTCTCCATGCCATTTTACCCTGGCGCACCATGGCTGCCGCGCTACAAAGGGGAGGCGCATACCCTCAGGGACTTTCGTGAGAAGATGCTGTCTCTCTTCCAGTTCTATCCTCTGAATACAGAACAGCAGATACAGATCCTGCTGGGCCAGCTTGAGGGTGCTGCAGCTAGGGAGGTCAAATCCTGGCCTGCCTCTGACAAAAGAACCCCTGGGCAAATTCTGGACAAACTCCAGGTGAACTTTGACGTGCGATCTGTCTCCGAGGTAAAGATGCGCTTCTTTTCCAGACGACAACTACCTGGTGAGACCCTGCGGGACTATGCTTTATCCCTCCAAGAGGCGTTCAGAGCTGTGGTGCAAGTGGATCCACGTGAAAATGTGGACTCTGATAAAATCTTGCTTGACCGCTTCATAGAAGGGGCAGGTACCACATTGCTCCAGAGTCAGTTGCGAATGCTTGCTGCACAACATCCCAGCATCACGTTTGCTGACTTCAAGGCCCTTGCCATCCAGGTCTTGGGACAGGAGCAGCCCCAGCCGAGCCCAGTCATCTGTGCTCCCTCACCTGGACCCTCAACAAGCATTGCTCCAGTTGTCCTGCCACTACCTCTGGGTACCTCACCTGCTGCCCAAACTGCGCAGACTACACTAGCAGACTCCAGAGATGACCTTCTGGCCCGAGTGGATCATCTGACCCGTGCCATGGAACAGACCACCATCCAATCAAGGAGCGTCACCGTCCAATACCACCAGCGATGTACCAACCGGTGAAAAAGTTGATCCAAGAGATGCGAGATGCTGATGTCATCCGGGAGAGTAACAGCCCCTGGGCAGCCCCGCTAGTCCTTGTCAAGAAGAAAGACGGAACCCTACGATTTTGTGTGGACTATCGTAAACTCAACAATGTCACGCACAAGGACGCATACCCATTGCCGCGGATTGAGGAATCTCTAACGGCTTTGGGATCAGCTACCTGTTTCTCGACCCTGGACTTAACCAGTGGATACTGGCAAGTCCCTATGGCGCCTGAAGATCGTGAAAAGACTGCGTTTACGACCCCGATGGGACTCTTTGAATTTAATAGTATGCCATTTGGGCTATGTAATGCCCCAGCCACATTCCAACGGCTTATGGAGAGGTGCCTCGGCCATGAGAATTTCCAGAGTGTGCTACTGTACCTGGACGATGTTATTGTATTCTCCCGGACATACCAAGAACACCTTCGTCACCTGTCCGAGGTATTCAAGGTACTTATACAGCACGGCCTAAAGTTGAAGCCCTCCAAGTGCTACCTGTTGAAACCCCAAGTTCACTACCTTGGGCATGTCGTGAGCGCACAAGGCGTCCAACCTGATCCTGAAAAGATCACTGCAGTCCAGAACTGGAGAAGACCAACTACCGTCAAAGAAGTCCGAAGCTTCCTTGGATTCGCAGGTTACTACCGGCGTTTCATACCACACTTCGCCCAAGTAGCCGAGCCTCTGAACGAGTTGTTGCGCGGTTGTCCCAGAGAAAACTACAACCGAAAACTTCCGGTAGACTGGACAGCGCGTCAAGAGGAAGCCTTTCAAGCGCTTAAAGCACTTCTGACGCAACCACCAATTCTAGCCTATCCCGACTACAGTCAGCCATTCCGCTTGTACACAGATGCAAATCACCAAGGTTTGGGTGCAGTGTTGTCCCAGGTTCAGGACAACAAAGAGCGAGTCATCGCCTACGCCAGCAGGAGTCTGAGAGGCGCGGAGAAGAACGACCAGAACTATAGTTCTTTCAAACTCGAACTTCTGTCGCTTGTCTGGGCCGTGACAGAGAAGTTTAAAGACTACCTGGCTGCCACACCCTTTACCGTGTACACAGATAACAATCCGTTGGCGCATCTGGACACTGCTCGACTGGGAGCCCTTGAACAACGGTGGGCCTCAAGACTCGCGAATTACAAGTTCTCTGTCAAGTATCGCAGTGGCAAGTCCAACGCTAACGCTGATGCACTCTCAAGGTTGCCTGTGGGAGAAGAACCACCCCGAGAAGACATCTGGGAAGAGGTGGAGATGCCACCATTCTACAACAAGTTTGCCCAACAGGTTGCTATTGGTGTCCCTGTAGAAGGAGAATCTCTGGCGAAAACAGCTGCCGAATCCCTCCAGGAGCCATCTCTGTGGAAAACGTTCCAAGAAGAGAGCAGAGTTTTAGGAGAATTGTCAGATTTCCTGCTTACAGGAAGAATACCAACCCGTGTAAAGAGAGGTCTTCATGACGTGGAATTAAAACGCCTTTGGCGACAGAGGAAGCGCCTGTTTGTCCAACGAGGTCTTCTACTTAGAAACACTCTTGATCCTGTCACAGGTGAAAGGCTTCATCAGATCCTCGTACCAAGAAGAGACGCACAGATGATACTTGAGGCGTATCATGACAGATCCGGTCACTTCGGGGTACAAAAGACCGAAGCTACCATCCGTCGTCGCTTCTATTGGGTTGGGATGAGGAGTGACATTGAGAGTTGGTGCCGAGAGTGTCCCGCCTGTAGTATCACCAAGGAAGGTCGAAGAGATCAGAAGGCCCCTCTACATCCAATTAAGACTCAAAAGCCGTGTGAAATTGTTGCTCTGGACCATGTGAAGTTGGGTCCCACACGTTCCGGCTACAGCTACGCTCTGACAATGGTGGATCATTACTCCAAGTTCCTTGTCATCGTGCCTGTCAGAGATCTTACAGCAAGAACTACGGCTGAGACCTTCTACGCAGAGTTTGTCCGCCATTACGGTTGTCCTGAGCATATCCTCACCGACCGTGGATCGGCGTTTGAATCCCAATTGTTCCGTGAGCTGTGTCAGTTCCAAGACTGCAAGAAGTTGCGAACCACAGCGTATCACCCTCAAGGGAATGGTATGTGCGAGAAGACAAATCAAGTGATCATCGGCATGCTAAGAACAGCCGCAGTTACACCTGGTGTTGAGTGGCCTGAGCGTATCAAGGACTTGGCCTATATTTACAACAACACACCCCAAACATCAACGGGATACGCACCATTTTATCTAATGTTTGGAAGACAAGGTCAACTTCCTTCAGACTTAACCCTTGGTGTGAAGGTCCCTGACACCATCAATCCACTACCCATAACAGACTGGGTTGTTGAACACCGCCGACGTATGGAGGAAGCTAAAGAGATAGTTGAAACGCGCATGGATGAGGTTCGTAGGAGACAACAGGAGGATTACAACCATCGCGCCCATGCAGCGCCCCTGAAAGTTGGCGACCGTGTATGGTTAAGGAATAACCATCGGAATGGGAAATTGGATCCATTCTGGGAGAAAGAACCATACAGTGTCATCTCCATACCATATCCTGAATCCGACGTTTATGAGATCTCTAAACCTGGGAGACAGCCCCAAGTAGTACACCGAAACCGTCTGAAGCTCTGCCTTAAAGAAGGACTACCCACAGAGGTGCCCCCAGCTGAGACAACGAGTACAGAGATCTTGTCACCTTCTGAAGCGAAAGAGAGACCCCCAATGTTAACTGAGCTTATGTGGGCGCCTAAACTACTACCATTTAGCTGTTATCCACCAATTGCTCTAGTGCAAGAGAACCCTTCGACAGATGATTTAATTGATTTCAGTGACTCTGTTCCTGATTCAAATCTCGTTCCACTTAGGCGTTCTGAGCGTACCACAAAAGGCATACCTCCAACACGCTATAGTGATGCCATGGCTGTCCTCGGGTAAAAGAGGTTAACTGTCTCTGCTTCAGGATATATGTTATTCCTGCTCTGATTACATTAATGTTTTTCCTGTGTGTATATACAGTATATATATAATATCTTGCCATGTAATATAGTATTTACATTTATATGCAACAATCCAAGCCATAGTGCCTGGCTCACCGAGCCAAGGAAGTTCTGTTACCCCATTGCGGTATGGACATTGGTGCTAGAGTGCCTACTCTTCCTTACAGAAAGGACTGTTTATTGTTTCTCAGAGAGACTCTCATGATAATGGACACTCACGAAATTTGTGCCAGAGAGCCTCTGGACCCATTTGCACTACTGTTGTTTCTATATGGACTGTCTGATGGTACCGCCAAAAGGTTCCATAAGTCTGAGTTTAATTATCTCTCCGTTACCCTTCAGACTTCTCATGGACATTCCAGGACTATGCCGGGAGGTCTTACCTCAAGTTTCTAGGTATTATATTTTTCTAAATTGTTAGTGACAATTGCACTTTATTCGTATTTATTAACGATATGTTACATTTCTCACCTTCACCCCAGCCCGTCGCCGAGGTCGGCTCAGTGAAAGAGGGGGAGTATGTGGCATCCCAGAGCTGGCTATGGCTGGGCTGAGGGTGATCTCTGTGCATTGTATTATTTCCTGTTGCTTCATAGCCTGTGTGACATAGCAGGGGGTCCTGAGTCTCACACAACACAGCGCCACCTAGTGAGCCTCACACATGCATTACACCTCCCATAGGATTGAATAGTAACCAAATGTCCAATGGGAGGACATTGCCTGGGAAAAGGGGAGGAGTCAGCTGATCACTGGGTCCCCATGGTAACACCCCTGCAGGAAGGTCCTGCGTGTGAGGAGTTAGAAGTGTGGAGTGTTAGGAGGAGGAGGTGAGGAGATAAGTGTGATGTCCTGTGAAGAAAGCAGTGAGTTTAGTGCAGGAACCTCAAGTCCTAGACAGGCCCAGGAAGGTTGGAGAGCTGACATACTCCAGCTATTCAGAAGATCCTGTCCCCTGTCTGCCTAGCCATCGCCCTGAAGGAAGTCAAGCATCATTATCTTGTCAGCATGAGACTGTGGAGAGAACATTCTGGAACACGTGCTCCATAGCAAGTATCACAGGATCCAGGGGCCAAGGCCAGACCTGTGGAATATCCTGCCCCCCTGACTATTACACCCCGAAACTCTGAGCTATCAGGACCACATAACGTGAGTGGGGAATATTATGTACTAGTATCATGGTGGGCATCCTCCTATGTGCCAAATAGGAGCCCAGACGCACCTTAGGGCTGTAACACTGAAGTATAAGGGGCTAGGAACACCTTTCATCAAGTCTACCCTGCACCCCAGGACTTTGCTGTGTCACCAGGCGTACCCCGTTGTTTTGTATTGAAGAAACTGTTTAAGCATTTGTGCCTCCACATCCATGGAAGTAAAAGTTCAACTTTACAACCTGTTCTGTGTCTGACTCTGCACCGACAACATCAGGGCGCCCCAAACACCACCAGTCGGCACAGTATAGGGGAAGCGCCCCGGGGGAACAATCACCACCAACATTTGTGCAGCCCCCTCATCACCGGTATCAGTGGTGGTAACGTGGGACAGCACCAGCGCTGCGCCCTCGTGCCCAGAGACCGTGACAAGTCTGCGCTGTTTGCACCCCGCAATCCCAACTGCAGCGTTACCTTCCATCTGGTCACCGCACTAATGGTCTCTTGGTGTAGAAATGTTGATGGCCACCTAGTTCGCTGTGCTGCGTACAATTCTGAAAAAGAAGCCTTTAATTCAGTGGATTTCCACTGATTCTTATTCTCAAACATACCAAGTTTTAGGCTGCGCCTCCTGAGTCTATCCCAGCATGGTAATGCACATAACGCAGTTGGCATGCTGCTCTGGAGGCTGACACAGGCTCCTGATTCTACTTACCTTCCTGAGTGCTGATCAGCGGGTGAGCAATGGGCAAGATTTTCTCCCATCTGACTGTTGGTGTTGGGATCCCTTCCTTTACTGAACATCTCAGCCGGATGCTTCCTCCTTCTTGTCCATAGCCATCACTGGAACAGTCAGGAGGAGAGGGTGGAACTGCAGGCAAAAGTGAGGCAAGAAATGGGGAGCAGGAGAAAGTTTACACACCTTATGTGCTCCATCATATCATGTATTTTCTCAAAAGCATCACAGTCATAGCACAGGGTGACGCCTTCTCCTCTCTATGGTTATGATGAGGGTGTAGTTATCAGGGTGACGCCTTCTCCTCTCTATGGTTATGATGAGGGTGTAGTTATCAGGGTGACACCTCCTCCTCGCTATGGTTATGATGAGGGTGTAGTTATCAGGGTGACACCTCCTCCTCTCTGTGGTTATGATGAGGGTGTGGTTATCAGGGTGACACCTCCTCCTCGCTATGGTTATGATGAGGGTGTAGTTATCAGGGTGACCTCTCCTTCTCTCTGTGGTTATGATGAGGGTGTGGTTATCAGGGTGACACCTCCTCCTCTCTATGGTTATGATGAGGGTGTAGTTATCAGGGTGACCTCTTCTTCTCTCTATGGTTATGATGAGGGTGTAGTTATCAGGGTGACACCTCCTCCTCTCTATGGTTATGATGAGGGTGTAGTTATCAGGGTGACCTCTCCTTCTCTCTGTGGTTATGATGAGGGTGTAGTTATCAGGGTGACGCCTCCTCCTCTCTATGGTTATGATGAGGGTGTAGTTATCAGAGTGACGCCTCCTTCTCTCTATGGTAATGATGAGGGTGTAGTTATCAGGGTGACACCTCCTCCTGTCTATGATTATGATGAGGGTGTAGTTATCAGGGTGACACCTCCTCCTGTCTATGATTATGATGAGGGTGTAGTTATCAGGGTGACACCTCCTCCTGTCTATGGTTATGATGAGGGTGTCGTTATCAGGGTGACACCTCCTCCTGTCTATGATTATGATGAGGGTGTAGTTATCAGGGTGAGACCTCCTCCTCTCTATGGTTATAATGAGGGTGTAGTTATCAGGGTGACACCTCCTCCTCTCTATGGTTATAATGAGGGTGTAGTTATCAGGGTGACCTCTCCTTCTCTCTATGGTTATGATGAGGGTGTAGTTATCAGGGTGACACCTCCTCCTCTCTATGGTTATAATGAGGGTGTAGTTATCAGGGTGACCTCTCCTTCTCTCTGTGGTTATGATGAGGGTTTAGTTATCAGGGTGACACCTCCTCCTCTCTGTGGTTATGATGAGGGTGTGGTTATCAGGGTGACACCTCCTCCTCGCTATGGTTATGATGAGGGTGTAGTTATCAGGGTGACCTCTCCTTCTCTCTGTGGTTATGATGAGGGTGTGGTTATCAAGGTGACACCTCCTCCTCTCTATGGTTATGATGAGGGTGTAGTTATCAGGGTGACCTCTCCTTCTCTCTATGGTTATGATGAGGGTGTAGTTATCAGGGTGACACCTCCTCCTCTCTATGGTTATGATGAGGGTGTAGTTATCAGGGTGACCTCTCCTTCTCTCTGTGGTTATGATGAGGGTGTAGTTATCAGGGTGACGCCTTCTCCTCTCTATGGTTATGATGAGGGTGTAGTTATCAGGGTGACACCTCCTCCTCGCTATGGTTATGATGAGGGTGTAGTTATCAGGGTGACCTCTCCTTCTCTCTGTGGTTATGATGAGGGTGTGGTTATCAGGGTGACACCTCCTCCTCTCTATGGTTATGATGAGGGTGTAGTTATCAGGGTGACCTCTCCTTCTCTCTATGGTTATGATGAGGGTGTAGTTATCAGGGTGACACCTCCTCCTCTCTATGGTTATGATGAGGGTGTAGTTATCAGGGTGACCTATCCTTCTCTCTATGATTATGATGAGGGTGTGGTTATCAGGGTGACACCTCCTCCTGTCTATGGTTATGATGAGGGTGTAGTTATCAGGGTGACCTCTCCTTCTCTCTATGGTTATGATGAGGGTGTAGTTATCAGGGTGACACCTCCTCCTCTCTATGGTTATGATGAGGGTGTAGTTATCAGGGTGACCTATCCTTCTCTCTATGATTATGATGAGGGTGTAGTTATCAGGGTGAGACCTCCTCCTGTCTATGGTTATAATGAGGGTGTAGTTATCAGGGTAACGCCTCCTCCTCTCTATGGTTCTGATGAGGATGTAGTTATGAGGGTGACACCTCCTCCTCTCTATGGTTATGATGAGGGTGTAGTTATAAGGGTGACGCCTCCTTCTGTCTATGGTTATGATGAGGGTGTAGTTATCAGGGTGACACCTCCTCCTCTCTATGGTTATGATGAGGGTGTAGTTATCAGGGTGACCTCTCCTTCTCTCTATGGTTATGATGAGGGTGTAGTTATCAGGGTGACCTCTCCTTCTCTCTATGGTTATGATGAGGGTTTGGTTATCAGGGTGACCTCTCCTTCTCTCTGTGGTTATGATGAGGGTGTAGTTATCAGGGTGACCTCTCCTTCTCTCTATGGTTATGATGAGGGTGTAGTTATCAGAGTGACACCTCCTCCTCTCTATGGTTATGATGAGGGTGTAGTTATCAGGGTGACACCTCCTCCTCTCTATGGTTATGATGAGGGTGTAGTTATCAGGGTGACACCTCCTCCTCTCTATGGTTATGATGAGGGTGTAGTTTCAGGGTGACCTCTCCTTCTCTCTATGGTTATGATGAGGGTGTAGTTATCAGGGTGACGCTTCCTCCTCTCTTTGGTTATGATGAGGGTGTAGTTATCAGGGTGACACCTCCTCCTCTCTATGGTTATGATGAGGGTGTAGTTATCAGGGTGACACCTCCTCCTGTCTATGGTTATGATGAGGGTGTAGTTATCAGGGTGACACCTCCTCCTCTCTATGGTTATGATGAGGGTGTAGTTATCAGGGTGACGCCTCCTTCTGTCTATGGTAATGATGAGGGTGTATTTATCAGGGTGACGCCTCCTTCTGTCTATGGTTATGATGAGGGTGTAGTTATCAGGGTGACCTCTCCTTCTCTCTATGGTTATGATGAGGGTGTAGTTATCAGGGCAACGCTTCCTCCTCTCTATGGTTATGATGAGGGTGGTAGTTATCAGGGTGACAACTCTTCCTCTCTATGGTTATGATGAGGGTGTAGTTATCAGGGTGACGCCTTCTCCTGTCTATGGTTATGATGAGGGTGTAGTTATCAGGGTGACGCTTCCTCCTCTCTTTGGTTATGATGAGGGTGTAGTTATGAGGGTGACACCTCCTTCTGTGTATGGTTATGATGAGGGTCTAATTATCAGGTTGATGCCTCCTCTGCTGTACGGGTGTGATGAGGGTATAGTTATCAGGGTGACACCTCCTCCTGTCTATGGTTATGATGAGGGTGTAGTTATGAGGGTGACGCCTCCTTCTGTGTATGGTTATGATGAGGGTGTAGTTATCAGGGTGACACCTCCTCCTCTCTATGGTTATGATGAGGGTATAGTTATCAGGGTGACACCTCCTCCTCTCTATGGTTATGATGAGGGTGTAGTTATCAGGGTGACCTCTCCTCCTCTCTATGGTTATGATGAGGGTGTAGTTATCAGGGTGACCTCTCCTCCTCTCTATGGTTATGATGAGGGTGTAGTTATCAGGGTGACCTCTCCTCCTCTCTATGGTTATGATGAGGGTGTAGTTATCAGGGTGACCTCTCCTCCTCTCTATGGTTATGATGAGGGTGTAGTTATCAGGGTGACGCCTCCTCCTCTCTATGGTTATGATGAGGGTGTAGTTATCAGGGTGACACCTCCTCCTCTCTATGGTTATGATGAGGGTGTAGTTATCAGGATGACACCTCCTCCTGTCTATGGTTATGATGAGGGTGTAGTTATCAGGGTGACACCTCCTCCTCTCTATGGTTATGATGAAGGTGTAGTTATCAGGGTGAGACCTCCTCTCTATGGTTATGATGAGGATGTAGTTATGAGGGTGACGCCTCCTTCTGTCTATGGTTATGATGAGGGTGTAGTTATCAGGGTGACGCCTCCTTCTGTCTATGGTTATGATGAGGGTGTAGTTATCAGGGTGACACCTCCTCCTCTCTATGGTTATGATGAGGGTGTAGTTATCAGGGTGACCTCTCCTTCTCTCTATGGTTATGATGAGGGTGTAGTTATCAGGGTGACGCTTCCTCCTCTCTATGGTTATGATGAGGGTGGTAGTTATCAGGGTGACAACTCTTCCTCTCTATGGTTATGATGAGGGTGTAGTTATCAGGGTGACCTCTCCTTCTTTCTATGGTTATGATGAGGGTGTAGTTATCAGGGTGACACCTCCTTCTGTCTATGGTTATGATGAGGGTGTAATTATCAGGTTGACCTCCCCTTCTCTCTATGGTTATGATGAGGGTGTAGTTATCAGGGTGACGCCTTCTCCTGTCTATGGTTATGATGAGGGTGTAGTTATCAGGGTGACGCTTCCTCCTCTCTTTGGTTATGATGAGGGTGTAGTTATGAGGGTGACCTCTCCTCCTCTCTATGGTTATGATGAGGGTGTAGTTATCAGGGTGACGCTTCCTCCTCTCTTTGGTTATGATGAGGGTGTAGTTATGAGGGTGACGCCTCCTTCTGTGTATGGTTATGATGAGGGTGTAATTATCAGGTTGATGCCTCCTCTGCTGTATGGGTGTGATGAGGGTGTAGTTATCAGGGTGACACCTCCTCCTGTCTATGGTTATGATGAGGATGTAGTTATGAGAGTGACTCCTCCTTCGGTGTATGGTTATGATGAGGGTGTAGTTATCAGGGTGACACCTCCTCCTCTCTATGGTTATGATGAGGGTGTAGTTATCAGGGTGACGCCTCCTTCTGTCTATGGTTATGATGAGGGTGTAATTATCAGGTTGATGCCTCCTCTGCTGTATGGGTGTGATGAGGGTGTCGTTATCAGGGTGACACCTCCTCCTGTCTATGGTTATGATGAGGATGTAGTTATGAGAGTGACTCCTCCTTCGGTGTATGGTTATGATGAGGGTGTAGTTATCAGGGTGACACCTCCTCCTCTCTATGGTTATGATGAGGGTGTAGTTATCAGGGTGACGCCTCCTTCTGTCTATGGTTATGATGAGGGTGTAATTATCAGGTTGACCTCCCCTTCTCTCTATGGTTATGATGAGGGTGTAGTTATCAGGGTGACGCCTTCTCCTGTCTATGGTTATGATGAGGGTGTAGTTATCAGGGTGACGCTTCCTCCTCTCTTTGGTTATGATGAGGGTGTAGTTATGAGGGTGACGCCTCCTTCTGTGTATGGTTATGATGAGGGTGTATTTATCAGGTTGATGCCTCCTCTGCTGTACGGGTGTGATGAGGGTGTAGTTATCAGGGTGACACCTCCTCCTGTCTATGGTTATGATGAGGGTGTAGTTATGAGGGTGACGCCTCCTTCTGTGTATGGTTATGATGAGGGTGTAGTTATCAGGGTGACGCCTTCTCCTGTCTATGGTTATGATGAGGGTATAGTTATCAGGGTGACACCTTCTCCTGTCTATGGTTATGATGAGGGTGTAGTTATCAGGGTGACACCTCCTCCTGTCTATGGTTATGATGAGGGTGTAATTATCAGGTTGATGCCTCCTCTGTTCTACGGGTATGATGAGGGTGTAGTTATCAGGGTGACACCTCCTCCTGTCTATGGTTATGATGAGGGTGTAGTTATGAGGGTGATGCCTCCTCCTCTCTATGACTATGATGATGCTTCAATGACCCATCAGATTGTACTTAGTGTCACTTACCGAGCACAGTAAGCCCGACGAGGCCAATGTTGGGTGTTGCTCCATCAGGTGGGTTTATAACCGTACACTGGTATGTCCCGGTGTCGGACACACGGCTATGGTTAAGGACGATACTGGCATCCTGTGTTGGCTGAAAGGCAAATGTGACTCTTCCCAGATACTCGCTAAGACTTTCCACAATCTGTCCCTGTTCATACGAGATGACCTGAGCAGAGAGATACAGAAGTTCATATCAGTGACGGACATGATATCCACGTTTGGGGGGAGTGGGAATGGTGGCCACACACCTGCAGGGGCTGCTGCGGCTGGTGCAGGGGGGACACGGTCCAGATGATGTTAAGGCGGTTGAGGGCAGCTGTTGTTCTGAATGAGCAGGGGAGCAGGACACTTCCACCTCTTGTCACCTGGATGCTGGGAGTGTTTACAACAACCTTTACGGTGGCACCTGCTGCAATACACAGGGAGACAAGGATGAGACACATGATCCTGCACCTGATATCACCTGGACGGCATCTACTACACTACATCAGTCACTAATCTTCAGAACATGGGAATTTAACCTCAGAAGCCAGAACACATGCAGAAGGAAGTGTCTATCAGTCCCAGACAGAATCAGCGGCTTCCCATATTGCATGGGCTAAAAGCAGGGGCACCACAGTTATACCATTCCAGATGTTGCTTTCCCTCTGTAGTTGTGGAGACATTGTACATGTTTGTGAAGTTCTCTTCACATGGACATGAAATAACAAATCAACCTTAAAGTTGAGGCAATCTTCTCACATTGGGCCATAGGTGGACATGATCAGTGATGTGGACAGGTCACAATTCTAGATCTGCTTTAGAAGGATTTAACACGTCAGCCCTTTCAGATCTTTATCTGCTATTATCTGATACCTAATGTACTAGTGCAGAAAAAATATACGACACCGAGCAAAAACCTCGTGTTATACCGTTTAAACACGTAAATACCAAAAGTTATATTCAAAAAATGGCCGCTCACCTTAAGAAGTTGTGAAAGAGTAGGTCACAACTCCTAAATTATCAGATATATTGGATAAAAATAGCAGCTGAATCCACGCCAACGTTAGCGAGATGCAAATGAGATAAAAGGACCGTTCCCAAAAGGGATAAGGATCAGCGCTTGCTCCAATTCACTCAAATGAATTCCTTTATTAGATACCAACACAGACACGTTTCGGAGCATCTGCCCCTTCTTCAAGTGCATACAGGTAATCCTTTGTGATCGGTCTACCATGGTATGTGGCCTGGTCTTGGCTTCCATTAATGGGATGCAGAACTGTCCTTTGTGATCGGTCTGCCATGGTATGTGGCCTGGTCTAGGCTTCCATTGATGGGATACAGAACTGTCCTTTGTGATCGGTCTGCCATGGTATGTGGCCTGGTCTAGGCTTCCATTGATGGGATACAGAACTGTCCTTTGTGATCGGTCTACCATGGTATGTGGCCTGGTCTAGGCTTCCATTAATGGGATGCAGAACTGTCCTTTGTGATCGGTCTGCCATGGTATGTGGCCTGGTCTAGGCTTCCATTAATGGGATGCAGAGCTGTCCTTTGTGATCAGTCTGCTATGGTATGTGGCCTGGTCTAGGCTTCCATTGATGGGATACAGAACTGTCCTTTGTGATCGGTCTACCATGGTATGTGGCCTGGTCTAGGCTTCCATTAATGGGATGCAGAACTGTCCTTTGTGATCGGTCTGCCATGGTCTATGGCCTGGTCTAAGCTTCCATTGATGGGATACAGAACTGTCCTTTGTGATCGGTCTGCCATGGTCTATGGCCTGGTCTAGGCTTCCATTGATGGGATACAGAACTGTCCTTTGTGATCGGTCTACCATGGTATGTGGCCTGGTCTAGGCTTCCATTGATGGGATGCAGAACTGTCCTTTGTGATCAGTCTGCTATGGTATGTGGCCTGGTCTAGGCTTCCATTGATGGGATACAGAACTGTCCTTTGTGATCGGTCTACCATGGTATGTGGCCTGGTCTAGGCTTCCATTAATGGGATGCAGAACTGTCCTTTGTGATCGGTCTGCCATGGTCTATGGCCTGGTCTAAGCTTCCATTGATGGGATACAGAACTGTCCTTTGTGATCGGTCTGCCATGGTATGTGGCCTGGTCTAGGCTTCCATTGATGGGATGCAGAACTGTCCTTTGTGATCGGTCTTCCATGGTCTATGACCTGATCTAGGCTTCCATTAATGGGATGCAGAACTGTCATTTGTGATCGGTCTGCCATGGTATGTGGCCTGGTCTAGGCTTCCATTAATGGGATGCAGAACTGTCCTTTGTGATCGGTCTGCCATGGTATGTGGCCTGGTCTAGGCTTCCATTAATGGGATGCAGAACTGTCCTTTGTGATCGGTCTGCCATGGTCTGTGGCCTGGTCTAGGCTTCCATTAATGGGCTTGTTTACATTGGCCTAATACACAGGCCGATACAAAGTGAATGGAAAAGCAACCATCTCTCCCATTCAGTGGCATTGAGTATGGGCAGACATCCCTTGTTAGACCGGGTGATGCACTGCCGATAATCCAGCAATCTCTATGTCCTTGGTCGGCTGACGACTTTACTACCTTCTAGCATACAAGATAATTTATAGACTAGTAAATCATATTGGAGCCCAATACACAAGGTGTATCATATATCTTATATCATATACCTTGTGCATTGGGCTCCAATAGGGTTTACTAGTCTATAAATTATCTTGTAGACTAGACGGTAGTAAAATCGTTTGGCGTTACTCCCCACTCCATCCCCACTCAAATACTGACCCGGGTTGAGGGGATTTATTTTAAGTGGAGTGAAGTATTCAGTTTGTGCTACCAAAAGCTCTTGGGGGAGGTGTACTTTGAAGTAACTATTGACTGACCCAATCTCCTAGGTAACACATTACTTCCTATTTAGGAAATTACACAAGGTTGAGGAGAATTATTATTATATTTATTGTTCTAGATCTGGAATGTTACAATTTTTAAAGTATATCAATAAAGATTTATTATGTTTTATTAGCCATTTTTTCGGTGATTTTGGTTCCAGTTTATATGTGATCCCTCGGTGAGAATTATTTAGAAACCAAACAGGAACAGAAAACTTCACTTCTGCTGGACATGTCTAACTCATCCGTCACCTCACATGTGGATAAAGAGATGTCTACCTTACCCAATGACAGTCCCCAAAGAGGGTTCACAAATCAGTTCCTGGGGAAGTTCTTTGTTGTTACACAACTCTTACAACTTAGACATCCATGCAGTGAGAAGAACATAGAGCTCAAGGTCCTCATCAACTCAGGACCTTATCACCCCAGCCACCCCAATCACCAGGATCCTATAACCCCATCCATGCCGACCACCAGGACCTTATCACCTCAAACATGCTGATCTCCAGGACATGATCAGCCCATCCATGCCGACCACCAGGACCCTCAAACATGCTGATCTCCAGGACATGATCACCCCATCTATGCTGACCACCAGGACCCTCAAACATGCTGATCTCCAGGACATGATCACCCCATCTATGCTGACCACCAGGACCCTCAAACATGCTGATCTCCAGGACATGATCAGCCCATCTATGCTGAATCACGAGGATCCTATCACCTCAAACATGCTGATCCCCAGGACATGATCAACCGATCTATGTCGATCACCAAGATCCAATCACCTTAAACATGCTGATCTCCAGGACATGATCACCCCATCTATGTCAACCATCAGGACCCTATCACCTCAAACATGCTGATCTCCAGGACATGATCACCCCATCCAAGCCGACCACCTGGACCTATGCTGCTCTCCAGGACATGATCATATCAACCATGCTGACCACCAGTATCCTATACCCCAGCCATTCAGACCTTCAGGAAATGATCACACCAACCAAGCTGATCACCCGGACTATATCACCCCAGCCATGCCGACCACCAGGACCCTATCACCTCAAACATGCTGATCTCCAGAACATGATCACACCAACCATGCCGACCACCAGGACCCTATCACCTCAAACATACTGATCTCCAGGACATGATCAGCCCATCCATGCCAATCTCCAGGATCACCTCAAACATGCTGATCTCCAGGACAAGATCACATCAACCATGCTGACCACCAGTATCCTATACCCCAGCCATTCAGACCTTCAGGAAATGATCACACCAGCCAAGCTGATCACCCAGACTATATCACCCCAGCCATGCCGACCACCAGGACCCTATCACCTCAAACATGCTGATCTCCAGGACATGATCAGCCCATCCATGCCGACCACCAGGACACTATCACCTCAAACATGCTGACCAGGACTTTATTACCACAACTATGCTGATCTAGAGGACTATTCTATACAACTGTGCACACCTGAAGGAACTTATTACCCAACCATGCTGACTTCTAGGACTTTACAACCCAACTGTGCTGACCTGCAGTACCTCATTAGCCCAACCATGCTGACCTCCAGAGTCTCTGTCCTAGACTCACAGAGTAATAAGTTAATGAATCTAGAACACCAACCAAATGAAAAGTGCAAGAACATCATGAGAAACAGGCAGGGGAGAAACGAGGAGGGGGCAGATATCGAATTGTTACCTGTAAGGGTGCAGAACAGAAGGCACAGGTGACTCAGGAGTAGCTTACAGGGAGGGAGATGTCTCAGTGTTGGTCCCATCATCAGGGTCTGTCTGTTGTCTGTGCCTATCCTGCCCCCTCCACCCTGTGTGCCTCCCGGGGTCATCCCCTTCCCCCTCCTTGTTATTTGCTTCATTTCTTTCGCTCCATTTCCCCCTCTGCCTCTCTCATCAGCCGTCTCTTGCACCCACCAAGTGTCTCTGGTGCTGGAGAGACCTTCCAGCCTGTTTGTGTAGTATATTTGTCCTGATATTTAGAGAAGTGAGATGTCCAGTCTGTGGCCCCTACATGTGGCTCCTTATACCTAGAACCCTCTGTTGTAGGTAGGGCCTGTGGCAGATCTGAGTGGGAAGATCAAAGTTCTACTGTGATGGTTCTAGATCTCTTAGGTAAGAGGGACTCGACAGGTAGAGATCTGACATGGAGATGACCAACCGGCTTCATAGACTTGGACTCTTTACACTGTGGACCCGCTGATCTGTACAGACATGGTGACCCGCTGAACTGCGCAGACATGGTGACCCGCTGAACTGCGCAGACATGGTGACCCGCTGATCTGCACAGATATGGTGACCCACTAATCTTCGCAGACATGGTGACCCGCTGATCTGCACAGACATGGTGACCCGCTGATCTGCACAGACATGGTGACCCGCTGATCTGCACAGACATGGTGACCCGCTGATCTGCACAGATTGGTGATCTGATGATCTGCACAGACATGGTGACCCGCTGATCTGCACAGATATGGTGACCTGCTGATCTGCACAGATTGGTGATCTGATGATCTGCACAGACATGGTGACCCGCTGATCTGCACAGACATGGTGACCCGCTGATCTGCACAGACATGGTGACCCGCTGATCTGCACAGACATGGTGACCCGCTGATCTGCACAGACATGGTGACCCGCTGATCTGCACAGATTGGTGATCTGATGATCTGCACAGACATGGTGACCCGCTGATCTGCACAGATATGGTGACCTGCTGATCTGCACAGATTGGTGATCTGATGATCTGCACAGACATGGTGACCCACTGATCTGCACAGACATGGTGACCCGCTGATCTGCACAGACATGGTGACCCGCTGATCTGAACTGTGCAGGGTGACCCGCTGATCTGCACAGATTGGTGATCTGATGATCTGTACAGACATGGTGACCCGCTGATCTGCACAGATTGGTGATCTGATGATCTGCACAGACATGGTGACCCGCTGATCTGCACAGATATGGTGACCCGCTGATCTGTACAGACATTTAAACTACAACACCAAGAAAGAAAAGTTTTGGAATTCTGGAGATCCCAGATGGACAGACACGTTACTGATATGGAAGTGATAAAAAATACAAATAGAGGAATGTTATGTCACACTTAATACACTTGGGGATGCAAATCTTGTCTGCTGCCACTCCCTTTACAATGGCCGACCAAAGATGTCCCAGATGTACTCAATGAGAGAAAAGTCTGGAGATGCTTCAAGTAATGATATCACATTTAGGCCACTCATAATAACACAAGCAATATGTGGCCTGGCATAGTCCTGCTAAAAAGCAGTTCCTGGGATACTGAGCACCAGACATGTGGACTACAGGGGTCCGTACATTATATCACCCCTCACCATAATATCAGGCGTAAGAACGGGGTCAAGTTCACTTGTGAAGGCCTCTTCATGGAGTTGTCTATGTGGTCTCCAGACCAATCTCCAGCATTCATTGTGTCCAAGAAAAAGTGGGACTCCTCACTGTAGAGGATAGACCTCCATTCCAGGACACATCACTATAGAGGACAGATCTCCATTCCAGGACTCCTCAATGTAGAGGATAGACCTCCATTCCAGGATACATCACTATAGAGGATAGACCTCCATTCCAGGACTCCTCACTATAGAGGATAGACCTCCATTCCAGGACACATCACTACAGAGGATAGACCTCCATTCCAGGACACATCACTATAGAGGATAGACCTCCATTCCAGGACTCATCACTATAGAGGATAGACCTCCATTCCAGGACACATCACTATAGAGGATAGACCTCCATTCCAGGACTCCTCACTATAGAGGATAGACCTCCATTCCAGAACTCATCACTATAGAGGATAGACCTCCATTCCAGGACTCCTCACTATAGAGGATAGACCTCCATTCCAGGACACATCACTATAGAGGATAGACCTCCATTCCAGGACTCCTCACTATAGAGGATAGACCTCCATTCCAGGACACATCACTATAGAGGATAGACCTCCATTCCAGGATACATCACTATAGAGGATAGACCTCCATTCCAGGACTCCTCACTATAGAGGATAGACCTCCATTCCAGGACTCCTCACTATAGAGGATAGACCTCCATTCCAGGACACATCACTATAGAGGATAGACCTCCATTCCAGGACTCCTCACTATAGAGGATAGACCTCCATTCCAGGACTCCTCACTATAGAGGATAGACCTCCATTCCAGGACTCCTCACTATAGAGGATAGACCTCCATTCCAGGACACATCACTATAGAGGATAGACCTCCATTCCAGGACTCCTCACTATAGAGGATAGACCTCCCTTCCAGGACTCCTCACTATAGAGGATAGACCTCCAATCCAGGACTCCTCACTATAGAGGATAGACCTCCAATCCAGGACTCCTCACTATAGAGGATAGACCTCCATTCCAGGGCTCCTCACTATAGAGGATAGACCTCCATTCCAGGACTCCTCACTATAGAGGATAGACCTCCATTCCAGGATACATCACTATAGAGGATAGACCTCCATTCCAGGACTCCTCACTATAGAGGATAGACCTCCATTCCAGGACTCCTCACTATAGAGGATAGACCTCCAATCCAGGACTCCTCACTATAGAGGATAGACCTCCATTCCAGGGCTCCTCACTATAGAGGATAGACCTCCATTCCAGGACACATCACTATAGAGGATAGACCGCCATTCCAGGACTCCTCACTATAGAGGATAGACCTCCATTCCAGGACTCCTCACTATAGAGGATAGACCTCCATTCCAGGATACATCACTATAGAGGATAGACCTCCATTCCAGGACTCCTCACTATAGAGGATAGACCTCCATTCCAGGACTCCTCACTATAGAGGATAGACCTCCATTCCAGGACACATCACTATAGAGGATAGACCTCCATTCCAGGACTCCTCACTATAGAGGATAGACCTCCATTCCAGGACTCCTCACTATAGAGGATAGACCTCCAATCCAGGACTCCTCACTATAGAGGATAGACCTCCAATCCAGGACTCCTCACTATAGAGGATAGACCTCCATTCCAGGACACATCACTATAGAGGATAGACCTCCATTCCAGGACACATCGCTATATAGGATAGACCTCCATTCCAGGACACATCGCTATAGAGGATAGACCTCCATTCCAGGACACATCGCTATAGAGGATAGACCTCCATTCCAGGACTCCTCACTATAGAGGATAGACCTCCATTCCAGGACTCCTCACTATAGAGGATAGACCTCCAATCCAGGACTCCTCACTATAGAGGATAGACCTCCAATCCAGGACTCCTCACTATAGAGGATAGACCTCCATTCCAGGACACATCACTATAGAGGATAGACCTCCATTCCAGGACACATCGCTATATAGGATAGACCTCCATTCCAGGACACATCGCTATAGAGGATAGACCTCCATTCCAGGACACATCGCTATAGAGGATAGACCTCCATTCCAGGACTCCTCACTATAGAGGATAGACCTCCATTCCAGGACACATCACTATAGAGGATAGACCTCCATTACAGGGCTCCTCACTATAGAGGATAGACCTCCATTCCAGGACACATCACTATAGAGGATAGACCTCCATTCCAGGACTCCTCACTATAGAGGATAGACCTCCATTCCAGGACTCCTCACTATAGAGGATAGACCTCCATTCCAGGACTCCTCACTATAGAGGATAGACCTCCATTCCAGGACACATCACTATAGAGGATAGACCTCCATTCCAGGACACATCACTATAGAGGATAGACCTCCATTCCAGGACACATCACTATAGAGGATAGACCTCCATTCCAGGACACATCACTATAGAGGATAGACCGCCATTCCAGGACTCCTCACTATAGAGGATAGACCTCCATTCCAGGACTCCTCACTATAGAGGATAGACCTCCATTCCAGGATACATCACTATAGAGGATAGACCTCCATTCCAGGACTCCTCACTATAGAGGATAGACCTCCATTCCAGGACTCCTCACTATAGAGGATAGACCTCCATTCCAGGACACATCACTATAGAGGATAGACCTCCATTCCAGGACTCCTCACTATAGAGGATAGACCTCCATTCCAGGACTCCTCACTATAGAGGATAGACCTCCAATCCAGGACTCCTCACTATAGAGGATAGACCTCCAATCCAGGACTCCTCACTATAGAGGATAGACCTCCATTCCAGGACACATCACTATAGAGGATAGACCTCCATTCCAGGACTCCTCACTATAGAGGATAGACCTCCATTCCAGGACTTCTCACTAGAGAGGATAGACCTCCATTCCAGGACACATCACTATAGAGGATAGACCTCCATTCCAGGACTCCTCACTATAGAGGATAGACCTTCATTCCAGGATACATCACTATACAGGATAGAGCTCCATTCCAGGACACATCACTATAGAGGATAGACCTCCATTCCAGGACTCCACACTATAGAGGATAGACCTCCATTCCAGGACACATCACTATAGAGGATAGACCTTCATTCCAGGATACATCACTATACAGGATAGAGCTCCATTCCAGGACACATCACTATAGAGGATAGACCTCCATTCCAGGACTCCACACTATAGAGGATAGACCTCCATTCCAGGACACATCACTATAGAGGATAGACCTCCATTCCAGGACACATCACTATAGAGGATAGACCTCCATTCCAGGACACATCACTATAGAGGATAGACCTCCATTCCAGGACACATCACTGAAGAGGATAGACCTCCATTCCAGGACTCCTCACTATAGAGGATAGACCTCCATTCCAGGACTCCTCACTATAGAGGATAGACCTCCATTCCAGGACACATCACTATAGAGGATAGAGCTCCATTCCAGGACTCCTCACTATAGAGGATAGACCTCCATTCCAGGACTCCTCACTATAGAGGATAGACCTCCATTCCAGGACACATCACTATAGAGGACAGACCTCCATTCCAGGACTCCACACTATAGAGAATAGACCTCCATTCCAGGACTCCTCACTATAGAGGATAGACCTCCATTCCAGGATACATCACTATAGAGGATAGACCTCCATTCCAGGACTCCTCACTATAGAGGATAGACCTCCATTCCAGGACTCCTCACTATAGAGGATAGACCTCCATTCCAGGACTCCTCACTATAGAGGATAGACCTCCATTCCAGGACTCCTCACTATAGAGGATAGACCTCCATTCCAGGACACATCACTATAGAGGATAGACCTCCATTCCAGGACTCCTCACTATAGAGGATAGACCTCCATTCCAGGACTCCTCACTATAGAGGATAGACCTCCAATCCAGGACTCCTCACTATAGAGGATAGACCTCCAATCCAGGACTCCTCACTATAGAGGATAGACCTCCATTCCAGGACACATCACTATAGAGGATAGACCTCCATTCCAGGACTCCTCACTATAGAGGATAGACCTCCATTCCAGGACTCCTCACTATAGAGGATAGACCTCCATTCCAGCACACATCACTATAGAGGATAGACCTCCATTCCAGGACTCCTCACTGTAGAGGATAGACCTCCATTCCAGGACTCCTCACTGTGGAGGATAGACCTCCATTCCAGGACTCCTCACTGTAGAGGATAGACCTCCATTCCAGGACTCCTCACTGTAGAGGATAGACCTCCATTCCAGGACTCCTCACTGTAGAGGATAGACCTCCATTCCAGGACTCCTCACTATAGAGGATAGACCTCCATTCCAGGACACACCACTATAGAGGATAGACCTCCATTACAGGACTCCTCACTATAGAGGATAGACCTCCATTCCAGGGCTCCTCACTGTAGAGAATAGACCTCCATTCCAGGACACATCACTATAGAGGATAGACCTCCATTCCAGGACACATCACTATAGAGGATAGACCTCCATTCCAGGAAACATCACTATAGAGGAAAGACCTCCATTCCAGGACTCCTCACTGTAGAGGATAGACCTCCATTCCAGGACTCCTCACTGTAGAGGATAGACCTCCATTCCAGGACTCCTCACTATAGAGGATTGACCTCCATTCCAGGACACATCACTATAGAGGATAGACCTCCATTCCAGGACTCCTCACTGTAGAGGATAGACCTCCATTCCAGGACTCCTCACTGTAGAGGATAGACCTCCATTCCAGGACTCCTCACTGTAGAGGATAGACCTCCATTCCAGGACTCCTCACTGTAGAGGATAGACCTCCATTCCAGGACTCCTCACTATAGAGGATAGACCTCCATTCCAGGACACATCACTATAGAGGATAGACCTCCATTACAGGACTCCTCACTATAGAGGATAGACCTCCATTCCAGGGCTCCTCACTGTAGAGAATAGACCTCCATTCCAGGACACATCACTATAGAGGATAGACCTCCATTCCAGGACACATCACTATAGAGGATAGACCTCCATTCCAGGACACATCACTATAGAGGAAAGACCTCCATTCCAGGACTCCTCACTGTAGAGGATAGACCTCCATTCCAGGACTCCTCACTGTAGAGGATAGACCTCCATTCCAGGACTCCTCACTATAGAGGATAGACCTCCATTCCAGCACACATCACTATAGAGGATAGACCTCCATTCCAGGACTCCTCACTATAGAGGATAGACCTCCATTCCAGGACTCCTCACTATAGAGGATAGACCTCCATTCCAGGACTCCTCACTATAGAGGATAGACCTCCATTCCAGGACTCCTCACTATAGAGGATAGACCTCCATTCCAGGACTCCTCACTATAGAGGATAGACCTCCATTCCAGCACACATCACTATAGAGGATAGACCTCCATTCCAGGACTCCTCACTGTAGAGGATAGACCTCCATTCCAGGACTCCTCACTGTGGAGGATAGACCTCCATTCCAGGACTCCTAACTGTAGAGGATAGACCTCCATTCCAGGACTCCTCACTGTAGAGGATAGACCTCCATTCCAGGACTCCTCACTGTAGAGGATAGACCTCCATTCCAGGACTCCTCACTGTAGAGGATAGACCTCCATTCCAGGACTCCTCACTATAGAGGATAGACCTCCATTCCAGGACACACCACTATAGAGGATAGACCTCCATTACAGGACTTCTCACTATAGAGGATAGACCTCCATTCCAGGACTCCTCACTATAGAGGATAGACCTCCATTCCAGGACTCCTCACTATAGAGGATAGACCTCCATTCCAGGACACATCACTATAGAGGATAGACCTCCATTCCAGGACACATCACTATAGAGGATAGACCTCCATTCCAGGACACATCACTATAGAGAATAGACCTCCATTCCAGGACTCATCACTATAGAGGATAGACCTCCATTCCAGGACACATCACTATAGAGGATAGACCTCCATTCCAGGACTCCTCACTATATATAGGATAGACCTCCATTCCAGGACACATCACTATAGAGGAAAGACCTCCATTCCAGGACACATCACTATAGAGGATAGACCTCCATTCCATTACACATCACTATAGAGGATAGACCTCCATTCCAGGACACATCACTATAGAGGATAGACCTCCATTCCAGGACTCCACACTATAGAGGATAGACCTCCATTCCAGGACACATCACTATAGAGGATAGACCTTCATTCCAGGATACATCACTATACAGGATAGAGCTCCATTCCAGGACACATCACTATAGAGGATAGACCTCCATTCCAGGACTCCACACTATAGAGGATAGACCTCCATTCCAGGACACATCACTATAGAGGATAGACCTCCATTCCAGGACACATCACTGAAGAGGATAGACCTCCATTCCAGGACTCCTCACTATAGAGGATAGACCTCCATTCCAGGACTCCTCACTATAGAGGATAGACCTCCATTCCAGGACACATCACTATAGAGGATAGAGCTCCATTCCAGGACTCCTCACTATAGAGGATAGACCTCCATTCCAGGACTCCTCACTATAGAGGATAGACCTCCATTCCAGGACACATCACTATAGAGGACAGACCTCCATTCCAGGACTCCACACTATAGAGAATAGACCTCCATTCCAGGACTCCTCACTATAGAGGATAGACCTCCATTCCAGGATACATCACTATAGAGGATAGACCTCCATTCCAGGACTCCTCACTATAGAGGATAGACCTCCATTCCAGGACTCCTCACTATAGAGGATAGACCTCCATTCCAGGACTCCTCACTATAGAGGATAGACCTCCATTCCAGGACTCCTCACTATAGAGGATAGACCTCCATTCCAGGACACATCACTATAGAGGATAGACCTCCATTCCAGGACTCCTCACTATAGAGGATAGACCTCCATTCCAGGACTCCTCACTATAGAGGATAGACCTCCAATCCAGGACTCCTCACTATAGAGGATAGACCTCCAATCCAGGACTCCTCACTATAGAGGATAGACCTCCATTCCAGGACACATCACTATAGAGGATAGACCTCCATTCCAGGACTCCTCACTATAGAGGATAGACCTCCATTCCAGGACTCCTCACTATAGAGGATAGACCTCCATTCCAGCACACATCACTATAGAGGATAGACCTCCATTCCAGGACTCCTCACTGTAGAGGATAGACCTCCATTCCAGGACTCCTCACTGTGGAGGATAGACCTCCATTCCAGGACTCCTCACTGTAGAGGATAGACCTCCATTCCAGGACTCCTCACTGTAGAGGATAGACCTCCATTCCAGGACTCCTCACTGTAGAGGATAGACCTCCATTCCAGGACTCCTCACTATAGAGGATAGACCTCCATTCCAGGACACACCACTATAGAGGATAGACCTCCATTACAGGACTCCTCACTATAGAGGATAGACCTCCATTCCAGGGCTCCTCACTGTAGAGAATAGACCTCCATTCCAGGACACATCACTATAGAGGATAGACCTCCATTCCAGGACACATCACTATAGAGGATAGACCTCCATTCCAGGAAACATCACTATAGAGGAAAGACCTCCATTCCAGGACTCCTCACTGTAGAGGATAGACCTCCATTCCAGGACTCCTCACTGTAGAGGATAGACCTCCATTCCAGGACTCCTCACTATAGAGGATTGACCTCCATTCCAGGACACATCACTATAGAGGATAGACCTCCATTCCAGGACTCCTCACTGTAGAGGATAGACCTCCATTCCAGGACTCCTCACTGTAGAGGATAGACCTCCATTCCAGGACTCCTCACTGTAGAGGATAGACCTCCATTCCAGGACCCGGACCCTCACTGTAGAGGATAGACCTCCATTCCAGGACTCCTCACTATAGAGGATAGACCTCCATTCCAGGACACATCACTATAGAGGATAGACCTCCATTACAGGACTCCTCACTATAGAGGATAGACCTCCATTCCAGGGCTCCTCACTGTAGAGAATAGACCTCCATTCCAGGACACATCACTATAGAGGATAGACCTCCATTCCAGGACACATCACTATAGAGGATAGACCTCCATTCCAGGACACATCACTATAGAGGAAAGACCTCCATTCCAGGACTCCTCACTGTAGAGGATAGACCTCCATTCCAGGACTCCTCACTGTAGAGGATAGACCTCCATTCCAGGACTCCTCACTGTAGAGGATAGACCTCCATTCCAGGACTCCTCACTATAGAGGATAGACCTCCATTCCAGCACACATCACTATAGAGGATAGACCTCCATTCCAGGACTCCTCACTATAGAGGATAGACCTCCATTCCAGGACTCCTCACTATAGAGGATAGACCTCCATTCCAGGACTCCTCACTATAGAGGATAGACCTCCATTCCAGGACTCCTCACTATAGAGGATAGACCTCCATTCCAGGACTCCTCACTATAGAGGATAGACCTCCATTCCAGCACACATCACTATAGAGGATAGACCTCCATTCCAGGACTCCTCACTGTAGAGGATAGACCTCCATTCCAGGACTCCTCACTGTGGAGGATAGACCTCCATTCCAGGACTCCTCACTGTAGAGGATAGACCTCCATTCCAGGACTCCTCACTGTAGAGGATAGACCTCCATTCCAGGACTCCTCACTGTAGAGGATAGACCTCCATTCCAGGACTCCTCACTGTAGAGGATAGACCTCCATTCCAGGACTCCTCACTATAGAGGATAGACCTCCATTCCAGGACACACCACTATAGAGGATAGACCTCCATTACAGGACTTCTCACTATAGAGGATAGACCTCCATTCCAGGACTCCTCACTATAGAGGATAGACCTCCATTCCAGGACTCCTCACTATAGAGGATAGACCTCCATTCCAGGACACATCACTATAGAGGATAGACCTCCATTCCAGGACACATCACTATAGAGGATAGACCTCCATTCCAGGACACATCACTATAGAGAATAGACCTCCATTCCAGGACTCATCACTATAGAGGATAGACCTCCATTCCAGGACACATCACTATAGAGGATAGACCTCCATTCCAGGACTCCTCACTATATATAGGATAGACCTCCATTCCAGGACACATCACTATAGAGGAAAGACCTCCATTCCAGGACACATCACTATAGAGGATAGACCTCCATTCCATTACACATCACTATAGAGGATAGACCTCCATTCCAGGACACATCACTATAGAGGATAGACCTCCATTACAGGACTCCTCACTATAGAGGATAGACCTCCATTCCAGGACACATCACTATAGAGGATAGACCTCCATTCCAGGACTCCTCACTATAGAGGATAGACCTCCATTCCAGGACTCCTCACTATAGAGGATAGACCTCCATTCCAGGACTCCTCACTATAGAGGAAAGACCTCCATTCCAGGACACATCACTATAGAGGATAGACCTCCATTCCATTACACATCACTATAGAGGATAGACCTCCATTCCAGGACACATCACTATAGAGGATAGACCTCCATTCCAGGACACATCACTATAGAGGATAGACCTCCATTACAGGACTCCTCACTATAGAGGATAGACCTCCATTCCAGGACACATCACTATAGAGGATAGACCTCCATTCCAAGACACATCACTATAGAGGATAGACCTCCATCCCCCCTCCCCCGGAAAAAAGGAAACCCAAAAAACGGTAAAAAAAGGGACAAAAAACCCCTAAATGGACCCCTCGGGCCCGAACCAAACTGTGGTTAAAACAAACCCCCCAACCGCCCCGCATCCGGCGGGACAGTCCCGCTGCCTCCTCCTCCTCCCCCGTGCAGTGGTCGCCTCCTCTTCCTCCCCCCCCCCCCGTGCAGTGGTCGCCTCCTCTTCCTCCCCCCCCCGTGCAGTGGTCGCCTCCTTTTCCTCCCCCCAGTGCAGTGGTCGCCTCCTCCCCCGTGCAGTGGTCGCCTCCTCCTCCTCTTCCCCCCGTGCAGTGGTCGCCTCTTCCTCCTCCCCAAGTGCAGTGGTCGCCTCCTCCTCCTCCCCCCAAGTGCAGTGGTCACCTCCTCCTCCTCCCCCCAAGTGCAATTGTCTCCTCCTCCTCCCCCGTGCAGTGGTCGCCTCCTCTTCCTCCCCCCCGTGCAGTGGTCGCCTCCTCTTCCTCCCCCCCCATGCAGTGGTCGCCTCCTCCTCCTCCCCCCCCCCCCGTGCAGTGGTCGCCTCCTCTTCCTCCCCCCCCCGTGCAGTGGTCGCCTCCTCTTCCTCCCCCCCCGTGCAGTGGTCGCCTCCTTTTCCTCCCCCCAGTGCAGTGGTCGCCTTCTCCCCCGGTGCAGTGGTCGCCTCCTCCCCCGTGCAGTGGTCGCCTCCTCCTCCTCTTCCCCCCGTGCAGTGGTCGCCTCCTCCTCCTCCCCAAGTGCAGTGATCGCCTCCTCCTCCTCCCCCCAAGTGCAGTGGTCACCTCCTCCTCCTCCCCCCAAGTGCAGTTGTCTCCTCCTCCTCCCCCGTGCAGTGGTCGCCTCCTCTTCCTCCCCCCCCGTGCAGTGGTCGCCTCCTCCTCCTCCCCAAGTGCAGGGGTCGCCTCCTCCTCCTCCCCCCAAGTGCAGTGGTCACCTCCTCCTCCTCCCCCCAAGTGCAATTGTCTCCTCCTCCTCCCCCTTGCAGTTGTCTCCTCCTCCTCCCCCGTGCAGTGGTCGCCTCCTCTTCCTCCCCCCCGTGCAGTGGTCGCCTCCTCTTCCTCCCCCCCCCATGCAGTGGTCGCCTCCTCCTCCTCCCCCCCCCCCGTGCAGTGGTCGCCTCCTCTTCCTCCCCCCCCCCGTGCAGTGGTCGCCTCCTCTTCCTCCCCCCCCGTGCAGTGGTCGCCTCCTTTTCCTCCCCCCAAGTGCAATTGTCTCCTCCTCCTCCCCCGTGCAGTTGTCTCCTCCTCCCTACACCTCTTACTGCCATTCCAGTCCATTCTTGTTCTGACAACCACCAGGACGCACAACATTGACCAGCGGTGACATCTTGGCCTAGACATGTAGTGATCTGCTGACCAAGGTCTGTCAGGTGAAGGATTCTGTCCCTGTGACCAGTGGTGATAACCGGCCCGGCCATGACCAGGAGACCTCGCACAATCATTGTATGACATTTCATGCAATTTTTAAGTTTACTTGTAGCTAAAAATCACAATCTCCTCCCACATGTCAAAGATTGGATGTGGGACTCAATAATGTCACTTGCAGATCTTGGTGACACTGGTGACTTCCTGGATGTGCAGACTCGCGCAGCGCCTCCTTTTGGGTGGTGGATGTCAGTGCTGAGGAGTGATCTGGGGACTCTACAGTCACGGTGACTTTGGCATCTGTACAGACATGGAGTAACTCGATGCTCTCTAGTAATTATCGGACTGGAATTTCCTAAACAGGATTTTCTAGACTTGTGTTGCAGGTGCAAACTGGTGATGAGGGTGCAGGCTGGTGATGGTGCTGCAGGCTGGTGATGGTGGTGCAGGCTTGTGATGAGGGTGCAGGCTGGTGATGAGGGTGCAGGCTGGTGATGAGGGTGCAGGCTGGTGATGAGGGTGCAGGCTGGTGATGGTGCTGCAGGCTGGTGATGGTGGTTCAGGCTGGTGATGGTGCTGCAGGCTGGTGATGGTGCTGCAGGCTGGTGATGGTGGTTCAGGCTGGTGATGGTGCTGCAGGCTGGTGATGGTGGTGCAGGCTTGTGATGAGGGTGCAGGCTGGTGATGAGGGTGCAGGCTTGTGATGAGGGTGCAGGCTGGTGATGGTGCTGCAGGCTGGTGATGGTGCTGCAGGCTGGTGGTGGTGCAGGCTGGTGATGAGGGTGCAGGCTGGTGATGAGGGTGCAGGCTGGTGATGGTGCTGCAGGCTGGTGATGAGGGTGCAGGCTGGTGATGGTGCTGCAGGCTGGTGATGGTGGTGCAGGCTGGTGATGGTGCTGCAGGCTGGTGATGGTGGTGCAGGCTGGTGATGGTGGTGCAGGCTTGTGATGAGGGTGCAGGCTGGTGATGAGGGTGCAGGCTGGTGATGGTGCTGCAGGCTGGTGATGGTGGTTCAGGCTGGTGATGGTGGTGCAGGCTGGTGATGGTGGTGCAGGCTGGTGATGGTGGTGCAGGCTGGTGATGGTGCTGCAGGCTGGTGATGGTGCTGCAGGCTGGTGATGGTGCTGCAGGCTGGTGATGGTGGTGCAGGCTGGTGATGGTGGTGCAGGCTGGTGATGAGGGTGCAGGCTGGTGATGGTGCTGCAGGCTGGTGATGGTGCTGCAGGCTGGTGATGGTGGTTCAGGCTGGTGATGGTGCTGCAGGCTGGTGATGGTGCTGCAGGCTGGTGATGGTGGTTCAGGCTGGTGATGGTGCTGCAGGCTGGTGATGGTGGTGCAGGCTTGTGATGAGGGTGCAGGCTGGTGATGGTGCTGCAGGCTGGTGATGGTGCTGCAGGCTGGTGGTGGTGCTGCAGGCTGGTGATGGTGGTGCAGGCTGGTGATGGTGGTGCAGGCTGGTGATGAGGGTGCAGGCTGGTGATGAGGGTGCAGGCTGGTGATGAGGGTGCAGGCTGGTGATGGTGGTTCAGGCTGGTGATGAGGGTGCAGGCTGGTGATGGTGCTGCAGGCTGGTGATGAGGGTGCAGGCTGGTGATGAGGGTGCAGGCTGGTGATGGTGGTGCAGGCTGGTGATGGTGCTGCAGGCTGGTGATGGTGGTGCAGGCTGGTGATGGTGGTGCAGGCTGGTGATGAGGGTGCAGGCTGGTGATGGTGCTGCAGGCTGGTGATGGTGGTGCAGGCTTGTGATGAGGGTGCAGGCTGGTGATGAGGGTGCAGGCTGGTGATGGTGGTGCAGGCTGGTGATGAGGGTGCAGGCTGGTGATGAGGGTGCAGGCTGGTGATGGTGCTGCAGGCTGGTGATGGTGGTGCAGGCTGGTGATGAGGGTGCAGGCTGGTGATGAGGGTGCAGGCTGGTGATGGTGGTGCAGGCTGGTGATGGTGCTGCAGGCTGGTGATGGTGGTGCAGGCTGGTGATGGTGGTGCAGGCTGGTGATGGTGCTGCAGGCTGGTGATGAGGGTGCAGGCTGGTGATGGTGGTTCAGGCTGGTGATGGTGGTGCAGGCTGGTGATGGTGCTGCAGGCTGGTGATGGTGGTGCAGGCTGGTGATGAGGGTGCAGGCTGGTGATGAGGGTGCAGGCTGGTGATGACGGTGCAGGCTGGTGATGGTGGTGCAGGCTGGTGATGGTGCTGCAGGCTGGTGATGGTGGTTCAGGCTGGTGATGGTGGTGCAGGCTGGTGATGGTGGTGCAGGCTGGTGATGAGGGTGCAGGCTGGTGATGAGGGTGCAGGCTGGTGATGAGGGTGCAGGCTGGTGATGAGGGTGCAGGCTGGTGATGGTGCTGCAGGCTGGTGATGGTGGTGCAGGCTGGTGATGGTGCTGCAGGCTGGTGATGGTGCTGCAGGCTGGTGATGAGGGTGCAGGCTGGTGATGGTGGTTCAGGCTGGTGATGGTGCTGCAGGCTGGTGATGAGGGTGCAGGCTGGTGATGGTGCTGCAGGCTGGTGATGGTGGTTCAGGCTGGTGATGGTGGTGCAGGCTGGTGATGGTGGTGCAGGCTGGTGATGAGGGTGCAGGCTGGTGATGAGGGTGCAGGCTGGTGATGGTGCTGCAGGCTGGTGATGGTGGTGCAGGCTGGTGATGGTGGTGCAGGCTGGTGATGGTGCTGCAGGCTGGTGATGGTGGTGCAGGCTGGTGATGGTGCTGCAGGCTGGTGATGGTGGTGCAGGCTGGTGATGGTGGTGCAGGCTGGTGATGAGGGTGCAGGCTTGTGATGCTGGTGCAGGCTGGTGATGAGGGTGCAGGCTGGTGATGGTGGTGCAGGCTGGTGATGGTGGTGCAGGCTGGTGATGAGGGTGCAGGCTGGTGATGAGGGTGCAGGCTGGTGATGAGGGTGCAGGCTGGTGATGGTGGTTCAGGCTGGTGATGACGGTGCAGGCTGGTGATGGTGGTGCAGGCTGGTGATGGTGGTGCAGGCTGGTGATGAGGGTGCAGGCTGGTGATGGTGCTGCAGGCTGGTGATGGTGGTGCAGGCTGGTGATGGTGGTTCAGGCTGGTGATGACGCTGCAGGCTGGTGATGGTGGTGCAGGCTGGTGATGGTGGTGCAGGCTGGTGATGGTGGTTCAGGCTGGTGATGACGGTGCAGGCTGGTGATGGTGCTGCAGGCTGGTGATGAGGGTGCAGGCTGGTGATGAGGGTGCAGGCTGGTGATGAGGGTGCAGGCTGGTGATGGTGCTGCAGGCTGGTGATGGTGGTTCAGGCTGGTGATGGTGGTGCAGGCTGGTGATGGTGGTGCAGGCTGGTGATGAGGGTGCAGGCTGGTGATGGTGCTGCAGGCTGGTGATGGTGGTGCAGGCTGGTGATGGTGGTGCAGGCTGGTGATGGTGGTTCAGGCTGGTGATGACGGTGCAGGCTGGTGATGGTGCTGCAGGCTGGTGATGGTGGTGCAGGCTGGTGATGAGGGTGCAGGCTGGTGATGAGGGTGCAGGCTTGTGATGCTGGTGCAGGCTGGTGATGAGGGTGCAGGCTTGTGATGAGGGTGCAGGCTGGTGATGAGGGTGCAGGCTGGTGATGGTGGTGCAGGCTGGTGATGGTGGTGCAGGCTGGTGATGGTGGTGCAGGCTGGTGATGAGGGTGCAGGCTGGTGATGAGGGTGCAAGCTGGTGATGAGGGTGCAGGCTGGTGATGAGGGTGCAGGCTGGTGATGGTGGTTCAGGCTGGTGATGGTGGTTCAGGCTGGTGATGACGGTGCAGGCTGGTGATGGCGGTGCAGGCTGGTGATGGTGGTGCAGGCTGGTGATGGTGGTTCAGGCTGGTGATGACGGTGCAGGCTGGTGATGGTGCTGCAGGCTGGTGATGAGGGTGCAGGCTGGTGATGAGGGTGCAGGCTGGTGATGAGGGTGCAGGCTGGTGATGGTGCTGCAGGCTGGTGATGGTGGTTCAGGCTGGTGATGGTGGTTCAGGCTGGTGATGGTGGTGCAGGCTGGTGATGGTGGTGCAGGCTGGTGATGAGGGTGCAGGCTGGTGATGAGGGTGCAGGCTGGTGATGGTGCTGCAGGCTGGTGATGGTGGTGCAGGCTGGTGATGGTGCAGGCTGGTGATGGTGCTGCAGGCTGGTGATGAGGGTGCAGGCTGGTGATGGTGGTTCAGGCTGGTGATGACGGTGCAGGCTGGTGATGGTGCTGCAGGCTGGTGATGGTGGTGCAGGCTGGTGATGAGGGTGCAGGCTGGTGATGAGGGTGCAGGCTTGTGATGCTGGTGCAGGCTGGTGATGAGGGTGCAGGCTTGTGATGAGGGTGCAGGCTGGTGATGAGGGTGCAGGCTGGTGATGGTGGTGCAGGCTGGTGATGGCGGTGCAGGCTGGTGATGGTGGTGCAGGCTGGTGATGAGGGTGCAGGCTGGTGATGAGGGTGCAGGCTGGTGATGAGGGTGCAGGCTGGTGATGGTGGTTCAGGCTGGTGATGACGGTGCAGGCTGGTGATGGCGGTGCAGGCTGGTGATGGTGGTGCAGGCTGGTGATGGTGGTTCAGGCTGGTGATGACGGTGCAGGCTGGTGATGGTGCTGCAGGCTGGTGATGAGGGTGCAGGCTGGTGATGAGGGTGCAGGCTGGTGATGAGGGTGCAGGCTGGTGATGGTGCTGCAGGCTGGTGATGGTGGTTCAGGCTGGTGATGGTGGTGCAGGCTGGTGATGGTGGTGCAGGCTGGTGATGAGGGTGCAGGCTGGTGATGAGGGTGCAGGCTGGTGATGGTGCTGCAGGCTGGTGATGGTGGTGCAGGCTGGTGATGGTGCAGGCTGGTGATGGTGCTGCAGGCTGGTGATGAGGGTGCAGGCTGGTGATGGTGGTTCAGGCTGGTGATGACGGTGCAGGCTGGTGATGGTGCTGCAGGCTGGTGATGGTGGTGCAGGCTGGTGATGAGGGTGCAGGCTGGTGATGAGGGTGCAGGCTTGTGATGCTGGTGCAGGCTGGTGATGAGGGTGCAGGCTTGTGATGAGGGTGCAGGCTGGTGATGAGGGTGCAGGCTGGTGATGGTGGTGCAGGCTGGTGATGGCGGTGCAGGCTGGTGATGGTGGTGCAGGCTGGTGATGAGGGTGCAGGCTGGTGATGAGGGTGCAGGCTGGTGATGAGGGTGCAGGCTGGTGATGGTGGTTCAGGCTGGTGATGACGGTGCAGGCTGGTGATGGTGGTGCAGGCTGGTGATGGTGGAGCAGGCTGGTGATGAGGGTGCAGGCTGGTGATGGTGCTGCAGGCTGGTGATGGTGGTGCAGGCTGGTGATGGTGGTTCAGGCTGGTGATGACGGTGCAGGCTGGTGAGGGTGGTGCAGGCTGGTGATGGTGGTGCAGGCTGGTGATGGTGGTTCAGGCTGGTGATGACGGTGCAGGTTGGTGATGGTGCTGCAGGCTGGTGATGAGGGTGCAGGCTGGTGATGAGGGTGCAGGCTGGTGATGCTGGTGCAGGCTGGTGCAGGCTGGTGATGAGGGTGCAGGCTGGTGATGACGGTGCAGGCTGGTGATGGTGGTGCAGGCTGGTGATGGTGCTGCAGGCTGGTGATGGTGGTGCAGGCTGGTGGTGGTGGTGCAGGCTGGTGATGGTGGTGCAGGCTGGTGATGGTGCTGCAGGCTGGTGATGGTGGTGCAGGCTGGTGATGGTGGTGCAGGCTGGTGATGGTGCTGCAGGCTGGTGATGGTGGTGCAGGCTGGTGATGGTGGTGCAGGCTGGTGATGGTGCTGCAGGCTGGTGATGGTGGTGCAGGCTGGTGATGGTGGTGCAGGCTGGTGATGGTGCTGCAGGCTGGTGATGGTGGTGCAGGCTGGTGATGGTGGTGCAGGCTGGTGATGGTGGTGCAGGCTGGTGATGGTGGTGCAGGCTGGTGATGCTGGTGCAGGCTGGTGATGGTGCTGCAGGCTGGTGATGGTGGTGCAGGCTGGTGATGGTGGTGCAGGCTGGTGATGCTGGTGCAGGCTGGTGATGGTGGTGCAGGCTGGTGATGGTGCTGCAGGCTGGTGACACTTGGGCACTGGTGCAGGTTCTCTGCTGTCTAACAAGTGATCAGATAGTGTGTGTAGGTGTGTGTGTGTGTGTGTGTGTGTGTGTGTATATATATATATACACACACACAATGTACATAGGGGTGAGTGCTCCAGCTGTAGAATTTATTTCAATCAACTTTCAGAAAAGACAAATCTGTCATTTCACCGAGTTTTACAAAAAATCACAGATTTTCAAATAACTTTACTGATTTTCACAGAATTTCTTAGATTTTCACAGATTTTTCACGTTTTCACTACACTTTGGCCGTCTTTCGTATTCCCTCACTAAACCTCATGTTTTTGGCTGAGCTGCGAACCCCGAATGCTTCACTGTCCTCTCCTCTTCATCAGACGTGAATCTTCGTTCCATGCCACATAATCTAGTCCACGTGCACGCTCAGTGTTGTCATCAGTGGTGCACAGCTCCTCGCACTGCTCTATCCATTCACGTCCACTACTTCCTGGCACTTTCTGTGTAGCGTGCACTAGGTCTTCAATAAACATCACAAATGGGGCAGCCATTTTGTCTCGCACTGCATTCACAAGTGACTTGACAATGAATGGGGCGACGGCAACCTCATAGGGAAACGCTACGGCCAACAGAAGAGTTCACAGAAGCGAAGCGCGCCGGTGTATATTCTGCTCGCCACAGCTCAGCTCGGCTTCTTCCTCTGTAACTCTGCGGCCACTTATGCTCTTGTCACTTACACAAACCCCAAAATATTACCTGTGTACCCTGCTGAGCCCCTACATGAAGATAACAATACATGATGGGCGGCAGTGCCTGCAGGCTGCTCCTGGTGACAGTCACAGCTGTCAGTATCATTGTGATTCAGCACTTTCTGTAATCCCTGCAGCAGTGAGGAGGGGAGGGGTGTGTGTGCTTCTTCCTGCACTAGGGAGGAGGGGAGGGGTGTGCTTCCTCCTCGCCCAAGGGAACCACATGTGCCTGTTCACACTGCAGTATATTCACCAATGTGCAAGCAGGCACAGTGACCACAATAATACAGAACAGACAGAGGGGGCGCTCTCCTCCTAATATATGTACAGACTAGACGAAGGGGTCGCTCTCCTCCTAATATAAGGACAGACTAGACGGAGGGGGCGCTCTCCTCCTAATATATGTACAGACTAGACGGAGGGGCGCTCTCTTCCTAATATATGTACAGACTAGATGGAGGGGGCGCTCTCTTCCTAATATAAGGACAGACTAGACGGAGGGGGCGCTCTCCTCCTAATATAAGGACAGACTAGATGGACGGGGCGCTCTCCTCCTAATATATGTACAGACTAGACGGAGGGGGCGCTCTCCTCCTAATATATGTACAGACTAGACGGAGGGGGCGCTCTCCTCCTAATATAAGGACAGACTAGACGGAGGGGGCGCTCTCCTCCTAATATATGTACAGACTAGACGGAGGGGGCGCTCTCCTCCTAATATAAGGACAAACTAGACGGAGGGGGCGCTCTCCTCCTAATATAAGGACAGACTAGATGGACGGGGCGCTCTCCTCCTAATATATGTACAGACTAGACGGAGGGGGCGCTCTCCTCCTAATATAAGGACAAACTAGACGGAGGGGGCGCTCTCCTCCTAATATAAGGACAGACTAGATGGACGGGGCGCTCTCCTCCTAATATAAGAACATACTAGACGGAGGGGGCGCTCTCCTCCTAATATATGTACAGACTAGACGGAGGGGGCGCTCTCTTCCTAATATATGTACAGACTAGATGGAGGGGGCGCTCTCTTCCTAATATAAGGACAGACTAGACGGAGGGGGCGCTCTCCTCCTAATATAAGGACAGACTAGATGGACGGGGCGCTCTCCTCCTAATATATGTACAGACTAGACGGAGGGGGCGCTCTCCTCCTAATATATGTACAGACTAGACGGAGGGGGCGCTCTCCTCCTAATATAAGGACAGACTAGACGGAGGGGGCGCTCTCCTCCTAATATATGTACAGACTAGACGGAGGGGGCGCTCTCCTCCTAATATAAGGACAAACTAGACGGAGGGGGCGCTCTCCTCCTAATATAAGGACAGACTAGATGGACGGGGCGCTCTCTTCCTAATATATGTACAGACTAGACGGAGGGGGCGCTCTCCTCCTAATATAAGGACAAACTAGACGGAGGGGGGCGCTCTCCTCCTAATATAAGGACAGACTAGATGGACGGGGCGCTCTCCTCCTAATATAAGAACATACTAGACGGAGGGGGCGCTCTCCTCCTAATATAAGGACACACTAGATGGAGGGGGCGCTCTCCTCCTAATATAAGGACAGACTAGACGGAGGGGGCTCTCCTCCTAATATAAGGACAAACTAGACGGAGAGGGCGCTCTCCTCCTAATATAAGGACAAACTAGACGGAGAGGGCGCTCTCCTCCTAATATAAGGACAGACTAGACAGAGGGGGCGCTCTCCTCCTAATATTAGGACAGACTAGACGGAGGGGGCACTCTCCTCCTAATATAAGGACAGACTAGACGGAGGGGGCGCTCTCCTCCTAATATAAGGACAAACTAGACGGAGAGGGCGCTCTCCTCCTAATATAAGGACAGACTAGACGGAGGGGGCGCTCTCCTCTTAATATAAGGACAGACTAGACGGAGGGGGCGCTCTCCTCCTAATATAAGGACAGACTAGACGGAGGGGGCGCTCTCCTCCTAATATAAGGACAGACTAGACGGAGGAGGCGCTCTCCTCCTAATATAAGGACAAACTAGACGGAGAGGGCGCTCTCCTCCTAATATAAGGACAGACTAGACGGAGGGGGCGCTCTCCTCTTAATATAAGGACAGACTAGACGGAGGGGCGCTCTCCTCCTAATATATGTACAGACTAGATGGAGGGGCGCTCTCCTCCTAATATAAATAATATAATATAATACGATACAATCGTATTTGCTCCGACAAAGCAGACCTGGACAAGCACCTCCTGGATCTGAGGTTGAAATTTCTCAGCTTGGGATACAAACCAAAAGTGACAGACAACCAATTAAACAAAGCAGCAGCCATTAACAGAGACAGTCTGCTCACATATAGAGAGACCCAGAAAGAAGCCCGAGTGCCCCTAGTTGTCACCTACAACCCACAGCTGGAGATCCTACGAAGGATTGCCAAGGAGCTCCAACCTGTACTACATAGGGACAACAGACTCAAGGACATATTTCCAGTCCCCCCTCTCCTCTCCTTTCGACAACCACCAAACCTGAGGTGCATTATTGTCCGGAGTGCCCTGAAGGCCCCAACTGAAAATGGCACCTCACCTTGCCTACATAAAAGGTGCATGACCTGCAGGCACATCCACACCGCTGACAGTGTACCTATCCCACAGTCACAACAGGTGCACAGAATTAGGGGGACATTCTCCTGCAGGTCCTCCAATGTGGTGTACCTCATAATGTGTGTGCAATGTCCCACCACAGGCCTCTATGTGGGGGAAACAGGGCAGAGACTCAGTCAACGAATGAACTCACACAGATCCACCATTAATAACAGCAGAACCGATCTCCCAGTGGCCGCACATTTCTCCGGAGAAAACCACTCTATTGAAGATCTGCGGGTTGTGGTTTTAATGGGACATTTTAAGACACAGGAGAAAAGAAAAGAAATGGAGTATAAATTTATGCAAAAATTTCAAACTCTGCAATTTGGACTTAATATTCATGCCAGCTTCATGTCACACTATGTTTGAACCATGAACTGAACTCAATATTCATGCCAGCTTCAAATCACACTATGTATGACCTGTGAGGGTCACAAATCACCTCCTGATAGCAAACAGATAACAGCAAGAATTACTGATCCCTCCGTCACGCACCACAAGTTTCCAGACTGTTTTTTTTGACCTGTTGTAAATAACTTCTCTACTTAGATTGCAATTTTTTTAAGGACTCTAAAATGCTTTGAAAACCATGTGTATAAAAATCTGTTAATTTTCAGTTCTTGTATCACACCATGGAAGAGTGAAGAAATCAGGCGATACCTTTTAGAGGCTAACTGAGTATATTTATAAGTAAGCTTTCAGGAGTACTCGCTCCCTTCATCAGACATGGTGTATCACACCATGTCTGATGAAGGGAGCGAGTACTCCTGAAAGCTTACTTATAAATATACTCAGTTAGCCTCTAAAAGGTATCGCCTGATTTCTTCACTCTTCCACTCCTAATATAAGGACAGACTAGATGGAGGGGGCGCTCTCCTCCTAATACAAGGACAGACTAGACGGAGAGGGCGCTCTCCTCCTAATATATGTACAGACTAGACGGAAGGGGCGCTCTCCTCCTAATATATGTACAGACTAGATGGAGGGGGCGCTCTCCTCCTAATATATGTACAGACTAGATGGAGGGGGCGCTCTCCTCCTAATATATGTACAGACTAGACGGAGGGGGCTCTCCTCTTAATATAAGGACAGACTAGATGGAGGGGGCGCTCTCCTCCTAATATAAGAGCAGACTAGATGGAGGGGGCGCTCTCCTCCTAATATATGTACAGACTAGATGGAGGGGGCGCTCTCCTCCTAATACAAGGACAGACTAGACGGAGAGGGCGCTCTCCTCCTAATATATGTACAGACTAGACGGAGGGGTCGCTCTCCTCCTAATATATGTACAGACTAGATGGAGGGGCGCTCTCCTCCTAATACAAGGACAGACTAGACGGAGAGGGCGCTCTCCTCCTAATATATGTACAGACTAGATGGAGGGGGCGCTCTCCTCCTAATATATGTACAGACTAAACGGAGGGGGCGCTCTCCTCCTAATACAAGGACAGACTAGACGGAGAGGGCGCTCTCCTCCTAATATATGTACAGACTAGATGGAGGGGGCGCTCTCCTCCTAATATATGTACAGACTAAACGGAGGGGGCGCTCCTCCTAATATAAGGACAGACTAGACGGAGGGGGCGCTCTCCTCCTAATATAAGGACAGACTAGAAGGAGGGGCGCTCTCCTCCTAATATATGTACAGACTAGATGGAGGGGGCGCTCTCCTCCTAATATATCTACAGACTAGACGGAGGGGGCGCTCTCCTCCTAATATAAGGGCAGACTAGACGGAGGGGGCGCTCTCCTCCTAATATAAGGACAGACTAGACGGAGGGGGCGCTCTTCTCCTAATATAAGGACAGACTAGACGGAGGGGGCGCTCTCCTCCTAATATAAGGACAGACTAGACGGAGAGGGCGCTCTCCTCCTAATATAAGGACAGACTAGATGGAGGGGGCGCTCTCCTCCTAATATAAGGACAGACTAGACGGAGGGGGCACTCTCCTCCTAATATAAGGACAGACTAGATGGAGGGGGCGCTCTCCTCCTAATATAAGGACAGACTAGACGGAGGGGGGCGCTCTCTTCCTAATATAAGGACAGACTAGACGGAGGGAGCGCTCTCCTCCTAATATAAGGACAGACTAGACGGAGGGGGCGCTCTCCTCCTAATATAAGGACAGACTAGACGGAGGGAGCGCTCTCCTCCTAATATAAGGGCAGACTAGACGGAGGGAGCGCTCTCCTCCTAATATAAGGACAGACTAGACGGAGGGGGCGCTCTCCTCCTAATATAAGGACAGACTAGACGGAGGGAGCACTCTCCTCCTAATATAAGGGCAGACTAGACGGAGGGAGCGCTCTCCTCCTAATATAAGGACAGACTATTTCGGGGGTTTTATCTCAGACAATCTTCTGTGTAACTTGAGCTATAGTTGCCCGGAGGAGTACTGCATTGTCACATGACTCTGGGGGCGGAGCTGAGGGGTGCAGGTTCTATATAGAGGGCGGGTGAGAGCTCAGAAATGTTACTAAGGAAATATCTACCTCATCTCAGACTACGGGTCAGGAACATGAGCAACACCCTGAGCACAGGTGAGAGTCGGGGAGAATGTGGGTGACGTACCGAGGGGAGAGCTGGGGGAGAATGTGGGTGACGTACGGAGGGGAGAGCCGGGTGAGAATGTGGGTGACGTACCGAGGGGAGAGCCGGGGGAGCATGTGGGTGACGTACCTAGGAGAGAGCCGGGGGAGAATGTGGGTGACATACCTAGGGGAGAGCCGGGGGAGAATGTGGGTGACATACCTAGGGGAGAGCCGGGGGAGAATGTGGGTGACATACCTAGGGGAGAGCCGGGGGAGAATGTGGGTGACGTACCGAGGGGAGAGCCGGGGGAGAATGTGGGTGACGTACCAAGGGGAGAGCCGGGGGAGCATGTGGGTGACATACCTAGGGGAGAGCCGGGAGAGCATGTGGGTGATGTACCGAGGGGAGAGCCGGGGGAGCATGTGGGTGATGTACCGAGGGGAGAGCCGGGGGAGCATGTGGGTGATGTACCGAGGGGAGAGCCGGGGGAGCATGTGGGTGATGTACCAAGGGGAGAAAGTGGATGAGATATTGCATGGGAGACGTACCGAGGGGAGAAAGTGGATGAGATATTGCATGGGAGACGTACCGAGGGGAGAAAGTGGATGAGATATTGCATGGGCGACGTACCGAGGGGAGAAAGTGGATGAGATATTGCATGGGCGACGTACCGAGGGGAGAAAGTGGATGAGATATTGCATGGGCGACGTACCGAGGGGAGAAAGTGGATGAGATATTGCATGGGCGACGTACCGAGGGGAGAAAGTGGATGAGATATTGCATGGGCGACGTACCGAGGGGAGAAAGTGGATGAGATATTGCATGGGCGACGTACCGAGGGGAGAAAGTGGATGAGATATTGCATGGGCGACGTACCGTGGGGAGAAAGTGGATGAGATATTGCATGGGCGACGTACCGAGGGGAGAAAGTGGATGAGATATTGCATGGGCGACGTACCGAGGGGAGAAAGTGGATGAGATATTGCATGGGCGACGTACCGAGGGGAGAAAGTGGATGAGATATTGCATGGGCAACAGAATGGACAGAGGGGGCTCCTCCTAATATAAGGACAGACTAGACGGAGGGGGCACTCTCCTCCTAATATAAGGACAGACTAGACGGAGGGGGCGCTCTCCTCCATACCTAAGTGGAGATCAGGCCATGCAGAGAACTGAAATATCTTTCTATTGTGATACCCCCCGCCCTCCTGCTACTTTTTTACCTGTACCTTTCTATCTGTCTACTATCACTGGAACGCCTCTTTACCTTGGAACGTTTTTGTATACATTATATTTGTATTGTTTATCTTTGCTGCTGTAGCACACTGAATTTCCCCATGGTGGGACTATTATAGGATGATGATTATTATTATTATAAGTACAGACTAGATGGAGAGGGCGCTCTCCTCCTAATATATGGACAGACTAGATGGAGGGGCTTACTCTTGGCTGGCCAGCTCATCCTCACGTTGCTTCACCTTCTCCTGTATTCACCGTGTGTTTTTCGTCGGCAGGCGCGGTCATCTCATACGATGAAGTCAAGAAGCTGATCAGCTCTGGAAACTTCCAGATCTTTGATGTGAGGACACCGGAGGAAGTGAGTGCGGGGAAGATCTCCAGCTCGGTCAATATTCCAGGTATGAAGCACATCGATGGTCTCAGGTAGAGCTGCCCTTACATGTGTGCACCTTCTCGTCCAGCCTGGTCCATACCATGAGCAGCATTCTTCTTGTGGAAGACACTGAGGTTGTGAGGCTCCTGGCAGCATAGGGTCTCTGGCTCTTGTACAGTCCTGGTGGCCCACCTCATGGCGGAGTAGGGTGTGGGTACTTATGTTGAACACAATTGTTTTCTTGGTTCTTCCAGTGTCAGATGTAGAAGATGCGCTGAAGATGGATCCGGCGGCCTTCAAACAGACATACAAGGTGGAAAAGCCACGACCGGATGACCAAAACCTGGTGTTTCACTGTCAAATGGGAAAGAGGGGCCAGCGGGCCACAGAGATTGCCCAGGGCCTAGGCTACAAGCAGTAAGTGTCCTAATAGGGCTGTGTGTGCAGGGGCTGGGGTCTAGTCTAGTGTGTGTCTATGACACCATCACACTCCACGGCACTGTACAAAGTGGCAAATAACAAATAGGCTACGTTCACATCTGTAGAAGGTTTCAGGCACAGGTTCGTCAGAAATTGCCAGATAAATAATTTTTAACCAGCAATTTCTGTAAAAACAGACACTCGTTGGACACGTGACGGACCCAAATATAGTCAATGTGTTCCCTTGGGCTTCATTCATGTCTGTCATTGTCAGGATCTGTTTTCGTCTGTTTTTCCATCGATGGACCAGAAGATTGGAAAAGAAACTACAGATGTAAATATAGCATAAATGAGACCAAAGTAGAGAGGAGATCACTGATCATGAGAGCTACAGGAGGGAGAGGAGCCCGCTGACCATGAGAGTTACAGGAAAGAGAGGAGCCCAGACCATGAGTGTTACAGGAGAGAGAGGAGCCCACTGACTATGAGAGCTACAGGAGAGAGATGAGCTCGTTGACCATGAGAGTTACAGGAGAGAGAGGAGCCCGCTGACCATGAGAGCTACAGGAGAGAGGGGAGCCCGCTGACCATGAGAGCTACAGGAGAGAGAGGAGCCCGCTGACCATGAGTTCCAGGAGAGAGGGGCCCACTGACCATGAGGGCCACAGGAGAGAGAGGAACCCGCTGACCATGAGTTACAGGAGAGAGAGGAGCCTGCTGACCATGAGGGCTACAGGAGTGAGAGGAGCCCGCTGACCATGAGAGTTACAGGTGAGAGAGGGGCCCACTGACCATGAGAGCTACAGGAGAGAGGGGAGCCCGCTGACCATGAGTTCCAGGAGAGAGGGGCCCACTGACCATGAGGGCTATAGGAGAGAGAGGAACCCGCTGACCATGAGGGCTATAGGAGAGAGAGGAACCCGCTGACCATGAGTTACAGGAGAGAGAGGAGACTGCTGACCATGAGGGCTACAGGAGAGAGGGGAGCCCGCTGACCATGAGTTACAGGAGAGAGGGGAGCCCAGACCATGAGAACTACAGGAGAGAGAGGAGCCCACTGACCATGAGAGTTACAGGAGAGAGAGGAGCCTGCTGACCTTGAGGGCTACAGGAGAGAGAGAAGCCCGCTGACCATGAGAGTTACAGGCGAGAGAGGAGCCCAGACCATGAGGGCTACAAGAGAGAGAGAATCCGGCTGAACGAGAGTTACAGGACAGAGAGGAGCCCGCTGACTATGAGAGCTACAGGAGAGAGTAGCCTGCAGAGGAACCAATCTCTATCCAGTATCTGAGAGAAATTCATGGACTATCTTTTGGTCATCCATATTTGAATGGTGGGGTCTGATCATCTAATATCCACAGTGTAGGATCTTGAAGCAGACAGCTCCATGTACCATGTAGTGGTCACACCTGGGTAGTGCGCCTCAGCTCCCATTCACATGAATGGAAATAGCATGGTGCAGCCAGTGAACAGTGTACGGGGGTTTGTACTTCTGGCTGTGTACACTGTGCAGATATCAGCAGATTGGTGGGGGTGACGGGTGTCAGATCTGCACCCATCTCATACTGATGACCGGTCACTGTTATTAGGGTCAGTCTGTAAAATAATGTCCGGCACCTCCTGGCAAATGACAGAAGAAATGTAGTAGGGCGATCCCAAAAGTCAGCGAGAGTCCGTGGAGTAAGAGGAAACCAAAAATATTTCATGCACACAAAAAGATGACAAAATGGCCTTGTCAAAAGTGACCTAGCATGGAGAGCGCGAGAGAGGGGGCTGGAGGGGGGGTCAATATCTTGTTACCATCCAATATATGTACATATAACATAAGCCGGATCCTTCCATCGCTCTCGCCATTTTCTACCGTCATTACATCTGTGCAGAATGACCCGCCTCGCGTGGATCACGTGGCATGGTTTATGCTACAGGGCGCAGCTCGAGCCTTCCATTATACACAGCCCTTTGTGGGATATTTTATTGGTCACTCTTTCGAGTTGTTTCTGGAATGTTGGTGGTGATTGTTTATGTTGGAGATGATGGGGGTGGTTCTCCTGCTCCTCGGGTTATGGTTGTTCTCACAAGCTTCTATGTCTCTCTGTTTTAGTGCCCGAAATTATGCTGGAGGTTACAAGGAATGGTCAGAGAAAGAACAGAAATGAGTGTGCCGCCGCCCCAGCCCCCCATCGGGCACCGCTCTCCACCCATCGGGCAACGCTCCCCGATATTCACTGCACAATAAAGATTATTATTATTATTACATTTTGTGTCAGATTCTTATTATCATGAGCCTAAAAGATCCAGGACCCCAACCAAAATACATATGTATGGGATGTCCCCAGCGCTGACCAGATACAATCCAAAGCCATTACATCCAGTGACCACAGGGGGCGTTCCTAATCTTCTCCATTCAGCCCAGACCACCATGAGCGCTTCTTCTGTATCTGCAGTGTTTGCCACACAGACATCTTCTGCTCCTCAATTCTTAATCTTCCCAAATACTGGAACGCAGAGCTAGAGATTTGTCCTAGTACAGATAATGCCCCCCCCCTCCCCCACAGTAATGAGCATCAGGCAGTGCCCTCAAAAATAACTGTGCCCAGAAAATAGTGCCCTTAACAGTAATAGAGCCACTCATAGAAATAATAATGTGCCCCATTAGTAATAGTTCCCCCTACAGGAATTTGTGCTACACTGTGCCCTCAAAAGTAACTGTATCACAAATAATAGAAACACCCATAGAAATAATGCTCCCTAGTGTGCCCTATTAGTAATAGTGCCCCCTACTGTGTGTAGAGAGTGGTAGCAAAAGAATCCCCCCCCCCCACACACACACACACAGGTGGTCAGGGATGGAGTGACTTACAGAAGTTTACCACTAAAGATCCTGGTAGAAAGTCTTCCTCTTCCTCCCCGATCCTGATACTCCTAGTGGATAGGAGTTACATGGTCATGGACTTGATGTCTGGTTCAGATCCTCCTAATGATGATCCAATGGGAGAGCCTCCTTTCCTATGGAAGATATGGATTTCACCTTAAGGTGGTTGGAGCTACAATGGGCTTTAGAGAGTCCAGATCAATTTCAAAGCAGATGTTTGAGGTTCTAGCACCAGACACAAGAGTACTCCAAAAAATGTGAAGGAGCATATTGCCAAAGAATGGATCCCTTCCACTGAAGCCGCTGATTGGCCTCAGAGGTCACATGACCGCTGAGACCTATCAGTGGCCTCAGGAAGAGACCCGTGATGTCACAGGTAGTGACATCTCAGGTCCTTCACTGAGGCCGCTGATTGGCCTCAGAAGTCACGTGTGTCTGGGACTTTGGCCACACCTCAACACTGGGCCGAGAAGACCGGACCATGCTGGGAGGCACCAGAGCACCTGGGAAAGGTGAGTATGATTTTTTTTTTTCCACATCCCCCGGCCTATTTAAACAATAAATTCAATGTCCATTTTTGCCTGGACAACCCCATTAAGGCATGAAGGAGAGGAGATCAGGGCTCGAAGAAATGGCTCTGTTGTATTCCCCATGTTGTTTGGTCCAGGCCTGGATAATTTGTTGGAAAAGGCCTCTGATAAGAAAAAGGGGATTCCTGTCCCTCAGCCTTCAGGTCCTTTTGTGGGAACAATAGGTCCTATCATAACAATAGGTCAAAAGCCCCTAATAATAAGATGGGAAAGGGCCTTGATTTTTCTCAGCCAGATAAGGAGTAAGGAAGGCCAGCAATGACACCAGGCCTCTAGTTGGGGGAAGACTCTATTCCTTCTTTCAGGCCTAGGAGGGAATCTCCTCCAATGGGTGGGTTCTGGTGGGGATAAATGAGTGGTTCAGGTTAGAGTTCTCTTCTTAGGAGACAATCTAAAGAGGGTTGTCCCTCCAACAGGAAGTCCTCTCCCTCATTCAGAAGGAGGGTTTTGTGCTAGTCCCTCTTTCAGAACAGGGGAGAGGTTTCTATTCCTCACAGCACAAGATTTAGAATAATTAGAAACCTATAAACAACATTTAATATACAAGTGGTCCAGAATGGAGACCTGGTACGTGATCGCAACCTTGGACTTGGAGGACATTACCATGTTTCCATCCACCCAGAAATGTCTGAGGATGGAAGTATGGTTAGAGGGTTCCCTGAGACATTTCCAGTACAAGGCTCTTCTCTACAGGGTATTCCAGGTTCCCAGGATTTTTACAAGGGTTATGATCGAGATGTCCTCATGACTACATTGTTTATATCTCATCTTCTCATGAGTCGCCAGTAATCCAGACTCAGTTCGTCTGTACTTCTCTCTGGGATGGAATATACACTGAGAAATCTGCTCTGACCACCTCTCAGACCAAAGTTTTCCTGTGAATCCAGTAGTTCAGATGTCCACTCCTCTTGTAGAAAAGCTGAAGGTCCTGAGAAACAGGAGTTAAGAATTTCTTTCTGTCTCAACTCTGTTCCATCAAGGAAGTGATGTCAGTACTCGGACTCAAGATCCCTGTCATTCCAGCTGTAAAATGAGCCCAGCTGAATTCCACACCTCTTCATATGGATCCTCAGACTCTACTCCTCACTCCCGGGACCAATTCTTCCATCTGTCTACCTACTCTGGTAGAAAACCTAAAAAATCTTCATGACAACTTCCACTCTTCTGGAAGGAAGGAACATAAAGATCTTATTTCCACAATACTACAACAGTCTCCTATATACAGTAACTCACCAGGGAGGCACAAAGTCTCCTCCTCTCCAGTCCCTAGGGTTTTCCATCCTCCTTTGGGAAGAGGCTCATCTCAACAGCCTCTCTGGAGCATATCTGAAAGAAAGGGCAAGAGTAGATTTTCTCAGAAGGCTCAGCATCAGGCCAGGGAGTGGTGTGTACACATGGAGGGCTTCAGAGAGATCTGCAGGATGTGGGGCAGTCCGTCCATAGATGTATTTGCTACCAGAGCAAATTGTCAGGTAGAGAATTTCTTCTCCCTGAACCCACTGGAGAATCTCCTGGGAGTAAATACTCCGAGTCGACACTGGGGTCCAAATCTAGGGTTTGTCTTCTCCCCCTTGTTCTGCAGATTCTTCTCATTGTTACTGTTTTGCTGTTTATTATTTTGTAAATCCACCTTTGTCTTTCACCACTTCCTGGATCCTTCTGGGCATGTTCTCCATCAGATTCCAGCAGGTCTCCACCATAATCTGACCCCAGGTCTCTTCTACACGTTCCCAATGCTGGTACGTACTGGTCTCCTCACTTGGGTATGAACACAGCTTTATCGTCACCTCTACCCACAAGTTTTGGATTAGGTTGAGGTCTGGGGACGACAATCCAGCACCTCTACTTCATTGTCATTGAACCATTTTTTCGCTAATCTCCACGTATGCTTCGGGTCGTTGTCCTGCTGGAACACTATGTTGTCCTTTTAATACCCATAGTACTAGAGTGTATGAAGTAACTCTTCTTGTAGGATACTCACATATAGCTCTGCATTGAGACCACCATCGATCCTGGTCAAGTATCCAATGCCTTTGGCTGTATCATCAGGCATACTCCACCAAACTTGACAGTTCCTTCAATCTCTCAATCCGTTAGCTGTTTTCCCTTGTTTCTTCCAGACCCATTTGCACCCATCAGAGCCCAGTCTATTGACTTTCATCTCATACCTCCAAATCCCCCGTTTACGATCTTCTACTCTACACTTTTTGTACCTTTTTGCAGACTCGAGCCAAAGCTTCTTATGACGATATTGAAGTTGAGGTTTCTTCACATATTTTCTGAGCCATCATTCCAGACTTGTGTAACGCACATCGCATGGATGTCTGTGATATCACTATTATAGAGCATACAAGCCTCCTCCACTGCCGTGTTTGTCGCACCAGAACTGATAGACCTTATGATGCGCCAACTTGTAGACTCTTATATTTTGGCTGGACGCCACCTCTTATCTTGTGAATGGATGGACGGACTTATTGTTCCCACTGTCCTGGCACTCACATGATGCAGTTTGGCAATGTTCTTGGCCCAGAGACCGCTATCGATGAGCTGGATGATTCGGTTTCTCTTTTTTTGGTAAATCTTCTTCATGGCTGATCCTCGATATGAACCAGAGACCTTTCACTTGGGAATCCTCCTAATAACACCCTGAGCTATCGGGGAATGTGAGGACAGATTTTTCCACCACCAGGAGCAATACAGTCACAATGAGAAGAATCTGCAGAACTGACCATATGCTAAATAGTTACAAGTCACATTTATGTATGAGATAGCCAAGAGGATTGTCTATAACATGATGGCAGGCTCACGTTCCAAGCTGTAGTGGATGGCGAGATCTGGAGCCTGAAAGTCACAAGGTCAGAGCATTGTTACCCTCTTACTGGTCAGTGTATCACTGGTCACGAAGGTACAACCACCGTATATAATATTTTTCCATAAGGACATGGCTACCATCTACCATAAATAATTCTGACCAAAAGGATGTGACCACCATACATAATGGTGGTGATAAGGAATTGGCCACTATCCATTCTATGCAAAACTTGTAATTCCTTGTGACAACCCTAAAGAGATGACTAATCAATCATTTACCAATGAAATATCTGTGTACCATGTAAATGTTTTGTCAGGACTCTGGCTGTACGGTGGTGGGGCAGTGGGGCAGTGTCACTAGGCAGTACATTTATCATTTCCTTATTGGACCAGATGGGATTTTTATGAGAAATAAACAGGTGAAGAATTGTCACTTATCAAATTTAATGAGGCGATAACATTCACACAGTGCAACCAAGAGACATGTAGAGAGCGAAGAGAATGCTGGGGGTCCGCACCCTGTCCCTGTGTGAATAGAGGAGGGTACTCTCTATGCTTGGTTCCCTGATAACACTGATGACAAGGGCATGGCCAGCATATATAACACCGGTAACAAGGACACGGCCGCCATCCACCATATATACCACTGTTCACAAGGACACGGCCGCCATCCACCATATATACCACTGGTCACAAGGACATGACCGCCATCCACCATATATACCACTGGTCACAAGGACACGGCCGCCATCCACCATATATACCACTGTTCACAAGGACACGGCCGCCATCCACCATATATACCACTGGTCACAAGGACATGACCGCCATCCACCATATATACCACTGGTCACAAGGACACGGCCGCCATCCACCATATATACCACTGGTCACAAGGACACGGCCGCCATCCACCATATATACCAGTGGTCACAAGGACACGGCTGCCATCCACCATATATACCACTGGTCACAAGGACACGGCCGCCATCCACCATATATAACACCGGTAACAAGGACACAGCCACCATCCACCATATATACCACTGGTCACAAGGACACGGCCGCCATCCACCATATATACCACTGGTCACAAGGACATGGCCGCCATCCACCATATATACCACTGGTCAAAAGGACACAGCCGCCATACACCATATATAACACAGGTCACAAGGACACGGCCGCCATCCACCATATATACCACTGGTCACAAGGACACGGCTGCCATCCACCATATATAACACCGGTAACAAGGACACAGCCGCCATCCACCATATATACCACTGGTCACAAAGACACAGCCGCCATCCACCATGTATAACACTGGTCACAAGGACACAGCCGCCATCCACCATATATACCACTGGTCACAAGGACACAGCCGCCATCCACCATATATACCACTGGTCACAAGGACACAGCCGCCATCCACCATATATACCACTGGTCACAAAGACACAGCCACCATCCACCATATATACCACTGGTCACAAGGACACGGCCGCCATCCACCATATATACCACTGGTCACAAGGACAGGGCCGCCATCCACCATATATAACACTGGTTGCAAGGACAGGGCCGCCATCCACCATATATAACACTGGTCGCAAGGACACGGCCGCCATTCACCATATATAACACTAGTCACAAGGACACGGCCGCCATTCACCATATATAACACTGGTCACAAGGACAGGGCCGCCATCCACCATATATAACACTGGTCACAAGGACACGGCCGCCATCCACCATATATACCACTGGTCACAAGGACACAGCCGCCATCCACCATATAATACCACTGGTCACAAGGACACAGCCGCCATCCACCATATATACCACTGGTCACAAAGACACAGCCGCCATCCACCATATATACCACTGGTCACAAGGACACGGCCGCCATCCACCATATATACCACTGGTCACAAGGACAGGGCCGCCATCCACCATATATAACACTGGTTGCAAGGACAGGGCCGCCATCCACCATATATAACACTGGTCGCAAGGACACGGCCGCCATTCACCATATATAACACTGGTCACAAGGACACGGCCGCCATCCACCATATATAACACTGGTCACAAGGACACGGCCGCCATCCACCATATATACCACAGGTCACAAGGACACGGCCGCCATCCACCATATAATACCACTGGTCACAAGGACACAGCCGCCATCCACCATATATAACACTGGTCACAAGGATACGGCAGCCATCCACCATATATAACACTGGTGACAAGGACATGGAAAACATCAAACATATAGGAGGAATGCTCTGACTAGGACATATAGCTTTGTCAGCAGGTGCCAAATGACTATCAAAACTGTGTCAGTGAAGAAGCTAAAGGCCCTGTAGTAAACAAGTTATGTAGGAGGAGGAAGGACACACAGAAGCCTGACTCAAGATCTCATCACTCTCAGATCTTTATGTGACAGAGATGAGCTAGCTAAGTAATCAAAAACTTAATCTTCATTCTCAGAAATTACAACAATCCTGAATCTACTGGCGGTGACCTCAAGACTAGAAGTAGTGTTTCCGTTTCCACCCACATTCTTATTGTTAGTACTTGCACTAGTGTTTCCTCCTCCCCCGCCTATAGCCTCTCCGCTGTTACTACACACATTGCTTATGTAGTTATAATTGTAATAATTCTAAAAGTAATTGCCAACAATTCTGACACTGTGTGGATGTCTTTTTTTTTTAATAGAAAAAACTATTTCATGAAAAATAGCAAAGCAGTAAAAGTGCTACAAGGGTGACCTGGAGGGAGTATTAGACTAAAAGTGCATCAGTTATGTGTGGGACAGCACCCATAGGGAGTACTGGGGAGGAACATCAGTCTGAGATGTGATGGGGTCTCCTGGGAGGGTGCAGTGTATATATATATACAGTCATGGCCAAAAGTTTTGAGAATGATACAAATATTAATTTTTACAAAGTCTACTGCTTCAGTTTTTCTAATGGCAATTTGCATATACTCCAGAATGTTATAAAGAGTGATCAGCTTAACAGCAATTACTTGCAAAGTCAATATTTGCCTAGAAAATGAACTTTATCCCCCAAAACACATTTCAACATCATTGCAGCCCTGCCTTAAAAGGACCACCTAACATCGTTTCAGTGATTGCTCCATTAACACAGGTGTGGGTGTTGATGAGGACAGGGCTGGAGATCAATCTGTCATGATTAAGTAAGAATGACACCACTGGACACTTTAAAAGGAGGCTGGTGCTTGCCATCATTGTTTCTCTTCTGTTAACCATGGTTATCGCTAAAGAAACACGTGCAGTCATCATTGCACTGCACAAAAATGGCCTAACTGGGAAGAGTATTGCAGCTAGAAAGATTGCACCTCAGTCAACAATCTATCGCATCATCAAGAACTTCAAGGAGAGAGGTTCCATTGGTGCCAAAAAGGCTCCAGGGCGCCCAAGAAAGACCAGCAAGCGGCAGGACCGTCTCTTAAAAGTGTTTCAGCTGCGGGATGGGGCTACCAGCAGTGCAGAGCTTGCTGAGGAATGGCAGCAGGCAGGTGTGAGTGCATCTGCACGCACTGTGAGGCGGAGCAAGGCCTGGTCTCAAGGAGGGCAGCAAAGAAGGCACTTCTCTCCAGAAAAAACATCAGGGACAGACTGATATTCTGCAAAAGGTACAGGGAGTGGACTGCTGGGGACTGGGGTAAAGTCATTTTCTCTGATGAATCCCCTTTTCGATTGTTTGGAACATCTGGAAAACAGCTTATTCGGAGAAGAAGAGGTGAGCGCTACCACCAGTCTTGTCTCATGCCAACTGTAAAGCATCCTGAAACCATTCATGTGTGGGGTTGCTTCTCAGCCAAGGGAATCGGCTCTCTCACAGTCTTGCCATGAATAAAGAATGGTACCAGAATGTCCTCCAAGAGCAACTTCTCCCAACCGTCCAAGAGCAGTTTGGCGCTCAACAATGCCTTTTCCAGCATGATGGAGCACCTTGCCATAAAGCAAAGGTGATAACTAAATGGCTCAGGGAACAAAACATAGAGATTTTGGGTCCATGGCCTGGAAACTCCCCAGATCTTAATCCCATTGAGAACTTGTGGTCAATCATCAAGAGACGGGTGGACAAACAAAAACCAACAAATTCAGACAAAATGAAAGCATTGATTCTGCAAGAATGGACTGCTATCAGTCAGGATTTGGTCCAGAAGTTGATTGAGAGCATGCCAGGGAGAATTGCAGAGGTCCTGAAGAAGAAGGGTCAACACTGCAAATATTGACTTGCTGCATTAACTCATTCTAACTGTCAATATAAGCTTCTGTTACTCATAATATGAATGCAATTCTATTTCTGTATGTGATAAAAACATCTGACAAACACACAGAAAAACCAGAGGGCAGCAGATCATGTGAAAATAGAATATTTGTGTCATTCTCAAAACTTTTGGCCATGACTGTAGATATACACATATATACAGTGGCATGCAAATGTTTGGACATCCCTAGTCAAAATGACTGTTATTGTCAACAGTTAAGCAAGTTGAAGATGAAATTATCTCTAAAAGGCATAAAGTTAAAGATTAAACAGACTTGTCTATAATTTTAAGTAATTTCAGTATATTATTATGTTTGAGTACAATTTTAGAGTGAAAAAGGGAAAGGAGCACCTTGCAGAAGTTTGGGCACCCTTGTAGATTTGTGTGCTCAGATAACTATGACCAAGGTCTCAGACTTTAGTTAGCCAGTTAGGGTTATGGCTTGTTCGCTATCATTGTTAGGAAAGGCCAAGTGATGCAAATTTTACAACTTAATAAATCCCCGGCCGCCTCCTCTAACCTTGTGCCAAAAAACAGCAGCCATGGGTTCTTCTAAGCAGCTGCCGAGCACTCTGAAAATGGTGGAGGCCACAAAGCAGGAGAAGGCTATAAGAAGATGGCAAAGCGTTTCCAAGTTGCCCTTTCCTCAGTTCGAAATGTAATTAAGAAATGGCAGTTACATGAACAGCGGAGGTCAAGATAAAGTCTGGAAGACCAAGAACAGTTTCAGAGACAGCTGCTCGTAGGATTGCCAGAGTGGCAAATCAGATCCCCCACTAGTGAATGCAAAAGACCTTCAGGAAGATTTAGCAGACTCTGAAGTTGTGGTACATTGTTCTACTGTTCAGCGATACCTGCACAAATATGGCCTTCATGGAAGAGTCATCAGAAGAAAACCTCTCCTGCGTCCTCACCAGAAAATTCACCGTCAGAAGTTTGCAAAAGAACATCTAAACAAGCCTGATGCATTTTGGAAACAAGTCCTGTGGACCGATGAGGTTAAAGTACAAGAACTCTATGGCCACAATGATCAAAGGTATGTCTGGAAAAGAACAACTCTCCAACCTTTAAGCATGGGGGTGGATCAGTCATGCTTTGGGGTTGTGTTGCAGCCAATGGCACATTGAGGAACATTTCACGGGAAGAGGGAAGAATGGATTCAATGAAATTTCGGCAAATTCTTGAAGAAGAGGAGGATGGACAGGAGGAGGAGGAGGATGACTTCTACAAATGGATAATGATCCTAAACACACATCAAAATCCACCATAGACTACCTAAAAAGGCACGAGCTGAAGGTTTTACCAGGCCCTCACAGACCCCTGAGAGCAGAACATGCAAGACGAGCCGGGAATCTCACAGAACTGGAAGACTCTTCCGAGGAAGAATGGAGGAAAATCCCTCAAACAAGAATTGGAAGACTCTTGGCCGGCTACAAAAAGCCTTTACAAGGTGAGATACTTGCCAAAGGGGGCGCTACCAGGTACTAACCATGCAGGGGGCGCTACTAGGTACTGACCATGCAGTGGGCACTACCAGGTACTAACCATGCAGGGGGCGCTACTAGGTACTAACCATGCAGGGGGCGCTATTTGGTACTGACCATGCAGGGGGCGCTACTAGGTACTAACCATGCAGGGGGCGCTACTAGGTACTAACCATGCAGGGGGCGCTACTAGGTACTAACCATGCAGGGGGCGCTACTAGGTACTAACCATGCAGGGGGCACTACTAGGTACTGACCATGCAGGGGGCACTACCAGGTACTAACCATGCAGGGGGCGCTACTAGGTACTAACCATGCAGGGGGCGCTACTAGGTACTAACCATGCAGGGGGTGCTACTAGGTACTAACCATGCAGGGGGCGCTACTAGGTACTAACCATGCAGGGGGCTCTACTAGGTACTAACCATGCAGGGGGCGCTACCAGGAACTAACCCTGCAGGGGGCGCTACTAGGTACTGACCATGCAGGGGGCGCTACCAGGTACTGACCATGCAGGGGGAACTACCAGGTACTAACCATGCAGGGGGCGCTACTAGGTACTAACCATGCAGGGGGCGCTACCAGGTACTGACCATGCAGGGGGCACTACTATGTACTAACCATGCAGGGGGCGCTACTAGGTACTAACCATGCAGGGGGCGCTACTAGGTACTGACCATGCAGGGGGCGCTATTAGGTACTAACCATGCAGGGGGCGCTATTAGCTACTAACCATACAGGGGGTGCTACTAGGTACTGACCATGCAGGGGGTGCTACCAGGTACTAACCATGCAGTGGGCACTACTAGGTGCTAACCATGCAGGGGGCGCTACTAGGTACTAACCATGCAGGGGGCGCTACTAGGTACTAACCATGCAGTGGGCGCTACTAGGTATTAACCATGCAGTGGGCGCTACTAGGTACTAACCATGCAGGGGGCGCTACTAGGTACTAACCATGCTGGGGGCGCTACTAGGTACTAATCATGCAGGGGGCGCTACTAGGTACTGAGCATGCAGGGGGCGCTACTAGGTACTGACCATGCAGGGGGCGCTACTAGGTGCTAACCATGCAGGGGACACTACTAGGTACTAACCATGCAGGGGGCGCTACTAGGTACTAACCATGCAGTGGGCGCTACTAGGTACTAACCATGCAGTGGGCACTACTAGGTACTAACCATGCAGGGGGCGCTACTAGGTACTAACCATGCTGGGGGCGCTACTAGGTACTAATCATGCAGGGGGCGCTACTACGTACTAACCATGCAGGGGGCGCTACTAGGTACTAACCATGCAGGGGGCACTACTAGGTACTGACCATGCAGGGGGCGCTACTAGGTACTAACCATGCAGTGGGCGCTACTAGGTACTAACCATGCAGTGAGCGCTCCTATGGACTAACCATGCAGGGGGCGCTACTAGCTACTAACCATGCAGGGGGCGCTACTAGGTACTGACCATGCAGGGGGCGCTACCAGGTACTGACCATGCAGTGGGCACTACTAGGTACTAACCATGCAGGGGGCGCTACCAGGTACTAACCATGCAGGGGGCGCTACCAGGTACTAACCATGCAGTGGGCGCTACTAGGTACTAACCATGCAGCGGGCGCTACAAGGTACTAACCATGCAGGGGGCGCTACTAGGTACTAACCATGCAGGGGGCGCTACCAGGTACTAACCATGCAGGGGGCACTACTAGCTACTAACCATGCAGGGGGCGCTACCAGGTACTGACCATGCAGGGGGCGCTACCAGGTACTGACCATGCAGGGGGCACTACTAGCTACTAACCATGCAGGGGGCGCTACCAGGTACTAACTATGCAGGGGGCGCTACCAGGTACTAACCATGCAGGGGGCGCTACTAGCTACTAACCATGCAGGGGGCGCTACTAGGTACTAACCATGCAGGGGGCGCTATTAGGTACTAACCATGCAGGGGGCACTACTAGGTACTAACCATGCAGGTGGCACTACTAGGTACTAACCATGCAGGGGGCACTACTATGTACTAACCATGCAGGGGGCGCTACTAGGTGCTGATCATGCAGGGAGCGCTACCAGGTACTAACCATACAGGGGGCGCTACTAGGTACTAACCATGCAGTGAGCGCTACTAGGTACTAACCATGCAGGGGGCGCTACTAGGTACTGACCATGCAGGGGGCGCTACCAGGTACTGACCATGCAGTGGGCACTACTAGGTACTAACCATGCAGGGGGCGCTACTAGGTACTGACCATGCAGGGGGCGCTACCAGGTACTGACCATGCAGTGGGCACTACTAGGTACTAACCATGCAGGGGGCGCTACTAGGTACTAACCATGCAGGGGGCACTACTATGTACTAACCATGCAGGGGGCGCTAATAGTTACTAACCATGCAGGGGGCGCTAATAGTTACTAACCATGCAGGGGGCGCTACTAGGTACTAACCATGCAGGGGGCGCTACCAGGTACTAACCATGCAGGGGGCGCTACCAGGTACTAACCATGCAGGGGGCGCTACCAGGAACTAACCATGCAGGGGGCGCTACTAGCTACTAACCATGCAGGGGGCACTACTAGGTACTAACCATGCAGGGGGCACTACTATGTACTAACCATGCAGGGGGCGCTACTAGGTGCGGATCATGCAGGGGGCACTACTAGGTACTAAGCATGCAGGGGGCGCTACCAGGAACTAACCATGCAGGGGGCGCTACTAGCTACTAACCATGCAGGGGGCACTACTAGGTACTAACCATGCAGGGGGCACTACTATGTACTAACCATGCAGGGGGCGCTACTAGGTGCTGATCATGCAGGGGGCACTACTAGGTACTAACCATGCAGGGGGCGCTACTAGGTACTAACCATGCAGGGGGCACTAGTAGGTACTAACCATGCAGGGGGCGCTACTAGGTACTGACCATGCAGGGGGCGCTATTAGGTACTAACCATGCAGGGGGCACTACTAGGTACTAACCATGCATGGGGCGCTACTAGGTACTAACCATGCAGGGAGCGCTACCAGGTACTAACCATGCAGGGGGCACTACTAGGTACTAACCATGCAGGGAGCGCTACCAGGTACTAACCATGCAGGGGGCGCTATTAGGTACTAACCATGCAGGTGGCACTACTAGGTACTAACCATGCAGGGGGCACTACTATGTACTAACCATGCAAGGGGCGCTACTAGGTGCTGATCATGCAGGGAGCGCTACCCGGTACTAACCATACAGGGGGCGCTACTAGGTACTAACCATGCAGTGAGCGCTACTAGGTACTAACCATGCAGGGGGCTCTACTAGGTACTGACCATGCAGGGGGAGCTACCAGGTACTGACCATGCAGTGGGCACTACTAGGTACTAACCATGCAGGGGGCGCTACTAGGTACTGACCATGCAGGGGGCGCTACCAGGTACTGACCATGCAGTGGGCACTACTAGGTACTAACCATGCAGGGGGCGCTACTAGGTACTAACCATGCAGGGGGCGCTACCAGGTACTAACCATGCAGGGGGCGCTACTAGGTGCTGATCATGCAGGGAGCGCTACCAGGTACTAACCATGCAGGGGGCGCTACGAGGAACTAACCATGCAGGGGGCGCTACCAGGAACTAACCATGCAGGGGGCGCTACTAGCTACTAACTATGCAGGGGGCGCTACTAGGTACTAACCATGCAGGGGGCACTACTATATACTAACCATGCAGGGGGCGCTACTAGGTGCTGATCATGCAGGGGGCACTACTATGTACTAACCATGCAGGGAGCGCTACCAGGTACTAACCATGCAGGGGGCACTTCTAGGTACTAACCATGCAGGGAGCGCTACTAGGTACTAACCATGCAGGGGGCGCTACTAGGTGCTAACCATGCAGTGAGCGCTACTAGGTACTAATCATGCAGGGGGCGCTACTAGGTACTGACCATGCAGGGGGCGCTACTAGGTACTAACCATGCAGGGAGCGCTACCAGGTACTAACCATGCAGGGGGCGCTTCTAGCTACTAACCATGCAGGGGGCGCTACTAGGTACTGACCATGCAGGGGGCGCTACTAGGTACTAACCATGCAGGGAGCGCTACCAGGTACTAACCATACAGGGGTCGCTACTAGGTACTAACCATGCAGGGGGCGCTACTAGGTACTAACCATGCAGGGGGCGCTACTAGGTACTGACCATGCAGGGGGCGCTATTAGGTACTAACCATGCAGGGGGCGCTACTAGGTACTGAGCATGCAGGGTTCGCTACTAGGTACTAACAATGCAGGGGGCGCTACTAGGTACTGAGCATGCAGGGGGCGCTAGTAGGTACTAACCATGCAGGGGGCGCTACTAGGTACTAACCATGCAGTGAGCGCTACTAGGTACTAATCATGCAGGGGGCGCTACTAGGTACTGACCATGCAGGGGGCGCTACTAGGTACTAACCATGCAGGGAGCGCTACCAGGTACTAACCATGCAGGGGGCGCTACTAGCTACTAACCATGCAGGGGGCGCTACTAGGTACTGACCATGCAGGGGGCGCTACTAGGTACTAACCATGCAGGGAGCGCTACCAGGTACTAACCATACAGGGGTCGCTACTAGGTACTAACCATGCAGTGAGCGCTACTAGGTACTAATCATGCAGGAGGCGCTACTAGGTACTGACCATGCAGGGGGCGTACTAGGTACTAACCATGCAGGGAGCGCTACCAGGTACTAACCATGCAGGGGGCGCTACTAGCTACTAACCATGCAGGGGGCGCTACTAGGTACTGACCATGCAGGGGGCGCTACTAGGTACTAACCATGCAGGGAGCGCTACCAGGTACTAACCATACAGGGGTCGCTACTAGGTACTAACCATGCAGGGGGCGCTACTAGGTACTAACCATGCAGGGGGCGCTACTAGGTACTGACCATGCAGGGGGCGCTACTAGGTACTAACCATGCAGGGGGCGCTACTAGGTACTAACCATGCAGTGAGCGCTACTAGGTACTAATCATGCAGGGGGCGCTACTAGGTACTGACCATGCAGGGGGCGCTACTAGGTACTAACCATGCAGGGAGCGCTACCAGGTACTAACCATGCAGGGGGCGCTACTAGCTACTAACCATGCAGGGGGCGCTACTAGGTACTGACCATGCAGGGGGCGCTACTAGGTACTAACCATGCAGGGAGCGCTACCAGGTACTAACCATACAGGGGTCGCTACTAGGTACTAACCATGCAGGGGGCGCTACTAGGTACTAACCATGCAGGGGGCGCTACTAGGTACTGACCATGCAGGGGGCGCTATTAGGTACTAACCATGCAGGGGGCGCTACCAGGTACTAACCATGGAGGGGGCACTACTAGGTACTAACCATGCAGGGGGCGCTAATAGGTGCTGACCATGCAGGGGGCGCTACTAGGTACTGACCATGCAGGGGGCACTACCAGGTACTAACCATGCAGTGGGCACTACTAGGTACTAACCATGCAGGGGGCGCTACTAGGTACTAACCATGCAGGGGGCGCTACCAGGTACTAACCATGCAGGGGGCGCTACTAGGTGCTGATCATGCAGGGAGCGCTACCAGGTACTAACCATGCAGGGGGCGCTACCAGGAACTAACCATGCAGGGGGCGCTACCAGGAACTAACCATGCAGGGGGCGCTACTAGCTACTAACTATGCAGGGGGCGCTACTAGGTACTAACCATGCAGGGGGCACTACTATGTACTAACCATGCAGGGGGCGCTACTAGGTGCTGATCATGCAGGGGGCACTACTATGTACTAACCATGCAGTGAGCGCTACTAGGTACTAATCATGCAGGAGGCGCTACTAGGTACTGACCATGCAGGGGGCGCTACTAGGTACTAACCATGCAGGGAGCGCTACCAGGTACTAACCATGCAGGGGGCGCTACTAGCTACTAACCATGCAGGGGGCGCTACTAGGTACTGACCATGCAGGGGGCGCTACTAGGTACTAACCATGCAGGGAGCGCTACCAGGTACTAACCATACAGGGGTCGCTACTAGGTACTAACCATGCAGGGGGCGCTACTAGGTACTAACCATGCAGGGGGCGCTACTAGGTACTGACCATGCAGGGGGCGCTACTAGGTACTAACCATGCAGGGGGCGCTACTAGGTACTAACCATGCAGTGAGCGCTACTAGGTACTAATCATGCAGGGGGCGCTACTAGGTACTGACCATGCAGGGGGCGCTACTAGGTACTAACCATGCAGGGAGCGCTACCAGGTACTAACCATGCAGGGGGCGCTACTAGCTACTAACCATGCAGGGGGCGCTACTAGGTACTGACCATGCAGGGGGCGCTACTAGGTACTAACCATGCAGGGAGCGCTACCAGGTACTAACCATACAGGGGTCGCTACTAGGTACTAACCATGCAGGGGGCGCTACTAGGTACTAACCATGCAGGGGGCGCTACTAGGTACTGACCATGCAGGGGGCGCTATTAGGTACTAACCATGCAGGGGGCGCTACCAGGTACTAACCATGGAGGGGGCACTACTAGGTACTAACCATGCAGGGGGCGCTAATAGGTGCTGACCATGCAGGGGGCGCTACTAGGTACTGACCATGCAGGGGGCACTACCAGGTACTAACCATGCAGTGGGCACTACTAGGTACTAACCATGCAGGGGGCGCTACTAGGTACTAACCATGCAGGGGGCGCTACCAGGTACTAACCATGCAGGGGGCGCTACTAGGTGCTGATCATGCAGGGAGCGCTACCAGGTACTAACCATGCAGGGGGCGCTACCAGGAACTAACCATGCAGGGGGCGCTACCAGGAACTAACCATGCAGGGGGCGCTACTAGCTACTAACTATGCAGGGGGCGCTACTAGGTACTAACCATGCAGGGGGCACTACTATGTACTAACCATGCAGGGGGCGCTACTAGGTGCTGATCATGCAGGGGGCACTACTATGTACTAACCATGCAGGGAGCGCTACCAGGTACTAACCATGCAGGGGGCACTTCTAGGTACTAACCATGCAGGGAGCGCTACTAGGTACTAACCATGCAGGGGGCGCTACTAGGTACTAACCATGCAGTGAGCGCTACTAGGTACTAATCATGCAGGGGGCGCTACTAGGTACTGACCATGCAGGGGGCGCTACTAGGTACTAACCATGCAGGGAGCGCTACCAGGTACTAACCATGAAGGGGGCGCTTCTAGCTACTAACCATGCAGGGGGCGCTACTAGGTACTGACCATGCAGGGGGCGCTACTAGGTACTAACCATGCAGGGAGCGCTACCAGGTACTAACCATACAGGGGTCGCTACTAGGTACTAACCATGCAGGGGGCGCTACTAGGTACTAACCATGCAGGGGGCGCTACTAGGTACTGACCATGCAGGGGGCGCTATTAGGTACTAACCATGCAGGGGGCGCTACCAGGTACTAACCATGGAGGGGGCACTAATAGGTACTAACCATGCAGGGGGCGCTAATAGGTACTGACCATGCAGGGGGCGCTACTAGGTACTGACCATGCAGGGGGTGCTACCAGGTACTAACCATGCAGGGAGCGCTACCAGGTTCTAACCATGCAGGGGGCACTACTAGGTACTAACCATGCAGGGGGCGCTACCAGGTACTAACCATGCAGGGGGCGCTACTTGGTACTAACCATGCAGGGGGCGCTACTAGGTACTGACCATGCAGGGGGCGCTACTAGGTACTGACCATGCAGGGGGCGCTACTAGGTACTAACAATGCAGGGGGCGCTACTAGGTACTGAGCATGCAGGGGGCGCTAGTAGGTACTAACCATGCAGGGGGCGCTACTAGGTACTAACCATGCAGTGAGCGCTACTAGGTACTAATCATGCAGGGGGCGCTACTAGGTACTGACCATGCAGGGGGCGCTACTAGGTACTAACCATGCAGGGAGCGCTACCAGGTACTAACCATGCAGGGGGCGCTACTAGCTACTAACCATGCAGGGGGCGCTACTAGGTACTGACCATGCAGGGGGCGCTACTAGGTACTAACCATGAAGGGAGCGCTACCAGGTACTAACCATGCAGGGGGCGCTACTAGGTACTAACCATGCAGGGGGCGCTACTAGGTACTGAGCATGCAGGGGGCGCTACTAGGTACTGACCATGCAGGGGTCGCTACTAGGTACTAACCATGCAGTGAGCGCTACTAGGTACTAATCATGCAGGGGGCGCTACCAGGTACTAACCATGCAGGGGGCGCTACTAGGTACTAACCATACAGGGGTCGCTACTAGGTACTAACCATGCAGGGGGCGCTACTAGGTACTAACCATGCAGGGGGCGCTACTAGGTACTGACCATGCAGGGGGCGCTATTAGGTACTAACCATGCAGGGGGGCGCTACCAGGTACTAACCATGGAGGGGGCACTACTAGGTACTAACCATGCAGGGGGCGCTAATAGGTGCTGACCATGCAGGGGGCGCTACTAGGTACTGACCATGCAGGGGGCACTACCAGGTACTAACCATGCAGTGGGCACTACTAGGTACTAACCATGCAGGGGGCGCTACTAGGTACTAACCATGCAGGGGGCGCTACCAGGTACTAACCATGCAGGGGGCGCTACTAGGTGCTGATCATGCAGGGAGCGCTACCAGGTACTAACCATGCAGGGGGCGCTACCAGGAACTAACCATGCAGGGGGCGCTACCAGGAACTAACCATGCAGGGGGCGCTACTAGCTACTAACTATGCAGGGGGCGCTACTAGGTACTAACCATGCAGGGGGCACTACTATGTACTAACCATGCAGGGGGCGCTACTAGGTGCTGATCATGCAGGGGGCACTACTATGTACTAACCATGCAGGGAGCGCTACCAGGTACTAACCATGCAGGGGGCACTTCTAGGTACTAACCATGCAGGGAGCGCTACTAGGTACTAACCATGCAGGGGGCGCTACTAGGTACTAACCATGCAGTGAGCGCTACTAGGTACTAATCATGCAGGGGGCGCTACTAGGTACTGACCATGCAGGGGGCGCTACTAGGTACTAACCATGCAGGGAGCGCTACCAGGTACTAACCATGAAGGGGGCGCTTCTAGCTACTAACCATGCAGGGGGCGCTACTAGGTACTGACCATGCAGGGGGCGCTACTAGGTACTAACCATGCAGGGAGCGCTACCAGGTACTAACCATACAGGGGTCGCTACTAGGTACTAACCATGCAGGGGGCGCTACTAGGTACTAACCATGCAGGGGGCGCTACTAGGTACTGACCATGCAGGGGGCGCTATTAGGTACTAACCATGCAGGGGGCGCTACCAGGTACTAACCATGGAGGGGGCACTAATAGGTACTAACCATGCAGGGGGCGCTAATAGGTACTGACCATGCAGGGGGCGCTACTAGGTACTGACCATGCAGGGGGTGCTACCAGGTACTAACCATGCAGGGAGCGCTACCAGGTTCTAACCATGCAGGGGGCACTACTAGGTACTAACCATGCAGGGGGCGCTACCAGGTACTAACCATGCAGGGGGCGCTACTTGGTACTAACCATGCAGGGGGCGCTACTAGGTACTGACCATGCAGGGGGCGCTACTAGGTACTGACCATGCAGGGGGCGCTACTAGGTACTAACAATGCAGGGGGCGCTACTAGGTACTGAGCATGCAGGGGGCGCTAGTAGGTACTAACCATGCAGGGGGCGCTACTAGGTACTAACCATGCAGTGAGCGCTACTAGGTACTAATCATGCAGGGGGCGCTACTAGGTACTGACCATGCAGGGGGCGCTACTAGGTACTAACCATGCAGGGAGCGCTACCAGGTACTAACCATGCAGGGGGCGCTACTAGCTACTAACCATGCAGGGGGCGCTACTAGGTACTGACCATGCAGGGGGCGCTACTAGGTACTAACCATGAAGGGAGCGCTACCAGGTACTAACCATGCAGGGGGCGCTACTAGGTACAAACCATGCAGGGGGCGCTACTAGGTACTGAGCATGCAGGGGGCGCTACTAGGTACTGACCATGCAGGGGTCGCTACTAGGTACTAACCATGCAGTGAGCGCTACTAGGTACTAATCATGCAGGGGGCGCTACCAGGTACTAACCATGCAGGGGGCGCTACTAGGTAATAACCATGCAGGGGGCGCTACTAGGTACTGACCATGCAGGGGGCGCTACTAGGTACTAACCATGCAGGGAGCGCTACCAGGTACTAACCATGCAGGGGGGCGCTACTAGGTACTAACCATGCAGGGGGCGCTACTAGGTACTGAGCATGCAGGGGGCGCTACTAGGTACTGACCATGCAGGGGTCGCTACTAGGTACTAACCATGCAGTGAGCGCTACTAGGTACTAATCATGCAGGGGGCGCTACTAGGTACTGACCATGCAGGGGGCGCTACTAGGTACTAACCATGCAGGGAGCGCTACCAGGTACTAACCATGCAGGGGGCGCTACTAGCTACTAACCATGCAGGGGGCGCTACTAGGTACTGACCATGCAGGGGGCGCTACTAGGTACTAACCATGCAGGGAGCGCTACCAGGTACTAACCATACAGGGGTCGCTACTAGGTACTAACCATGCAGGGGGCGCTACTAGGTACTAACCATGCAGGGGGCGCTACTAGGTACTGACCATGCAGGGGGCGCTACTAGGTACTAACCATGCAGGGGGCGCTACTAGGTACTAACCATGCAGTGAGCGCTACTAGGTACTAATCATGCAGGGGGCGCTACTAGGTACTGACCATGCAGGGGGCGCTACTAGGTACTAACCATGCAGGGAGCGCTACCAGGTACTAACCATGCAGGGGGCGCTACTAGCTACTAACCATGCAGGGGGCGCTACTAGGTACTGACCATGCAGGGGGCGCTACTAGGTACTAACCATGCAGGGAGCGCTACCAGGTACTAACCATACAGGGGTCGCTACTAGGTACTAACCATGCAGGGGGCGCTACTAGGTACTAACCATGCAGGGGGCGCTACTAGGTACTGACCATGCAGGGGGCGCTACTAGGTACTGACCATGCAGGGGGCGCTACTAGGTACTAACCATGCAGGGGGCGCTACTAGGTACTAACCATGCAGTGAGCGCTACTAGGTACTAATCATGCAGGGGGCGCTACTAGGTACTGACCATGCAGGGGGCGCTACTAGGTACTAACCATGCAGGGAGCGCTACCAGGTACTAACCATGCAGGGGGCGCTACTAGCTACTAACCATGCAGGGGGCGCTACTAGGTACTGACCATGCAGGGGGCGCTACTAGGTACTAACCATGCAGGGAGCGCTATCAGGTACTAACCATACAGGGGTCGCTACTAGGTACTAACCATGCAGGGGGCGCTACTAGGTACTAACCATGCAGGGGGCGCTACTAGGTACTGACCATGCAGGGGGCGCTACTAGGTACTAACCATGCAGGGGGCGCTACTAGGTACTAACCATGCAGTGAGCGCTACTAGGTACTAATCATGCAGGGGGCGCTAATAGGTACTGACCATGCAGGGGGCGCTACTAGGTACTGACCATGCAGGGGGCGCTACCAGGTACTAACCATGCAGGGAGCGCTACCAGGTACTAACCATGCAGGGGGCGCTACTAGGTACTAACCATGCAGGGGGCGCTACCAGGTACTAACCATGCAGGGGGCGCTACTTGGTACTAACCATGCAGGGGGCACTACTAGGTACTGACCATGCAGGGGGCACTACTATGTACTAACCATGCAGGGGGCGCTACTAGGTACTGACCATGCAGGGGGCGCTACTAGGTATTAACAATGCAGGGGGCGCTACTAGGTACTGAGCATGCAGGGGGCGCTAGTAGGTACTAACCATGCAGTGGGCGCTACTAGGTACTAACTATGCAGGGGGCGCTACTAGGTACTAACCATGCAGGGGGCGCTACTAGGTACTAACCATGCAGGGGGCGCTACCAGGTACTAACCATGCAGGGGGCGCTACTAGGTACTAACCATGCAGGGGGCGCTACTAGGTACTAACCATACAGGGGGCGCTACTAGCTACTAACCATGCAGGGGGCGCTACCAGGTACTAACCATGCAGGGGGCACTACTATGTACTAACCATGCAGGGGGCGCTACTAGGTACTAACCATGCAGTGAGCGCTACTAGGTACTAATCATGCAGGGGGCGCTACTAGGTACTGACCATGCAGGGGGCGCTACTAGCTACTAACCATGCAGGGGGCGCTACTAGGTACTGACCATGCAGGGGGCGCTACTAGGTACTAACCATGAAGGGAGCGCTACCAGGTACTAACCATGCAGGGGGCGCTACTAGGTACTAACCATGCAGGGGGCGCTACTAGGTACTGAGCATGCAGGGGGCGCTACTAGGTACTGACCATGCAGGGGTCGCTACTAGGTACTAACCATGCAGTGAGCGCTACTAGGTACTAATCATGCAGGGGGCGCTACTAGGTACTGACCATGCAGGGGGCGCTACTAGGTACTAACCATGCAGGGAGCGCTACCAGGTACTAACCATGCAGGGGGCGCTACTAGCTACTAACCATGCAGGGGGCGCTACTAGGTACTGACCATGCAGGGGGCGCTACTAGGTACTAACCATGCAGGGAGCGCTACCAGGTACTAACCATACAGGGGTCGCTACTAGGTACTAACCATGCAGGGGGCGCTACTAGGTACTAACCATGCAGGGGGCGCTACTAGGTACTGACCATGCAGGGGGCGCTACTAGGTACTAACCATGCAGGGGGCGCTACTAGGTACTAACCATGCAGTGAGCGCTACTAGGTACTAATCATGCAGGGGGCGCTACAAGGTACTGACCATGCAGGGGGCGCTACTAGGTACTAACCATGCAGGGAGCGCTACCAGGTACTAACTATGCAGGGGGCGCTACTAGCTACTAACCATGCAGGGGGCGCTACTAGGTACTGACCATGCAGGGGGCGCTACTAGGTACTAACCATGCAGGGAGCGCTACCAGGTACTAACCATACAGGGGTCGCTACTAGGTACTAACCATGCAGGGGGCGCTACTAGGTACTAACCATGCAGGGGGCGCTACTAGGTACTGACCATGCAGGGGGCGCTACTAGGTACTGACCATGCAGGGGGCGCTACTAGGTACTAACCATGCAGGGGGCGCTACTAGGTACTAACCATGCAGTGAGCGCTACTAGGTACTAATCATGCAGGGGGCGCTACTAGGTACTGACCATGCAGGGGGCGCTACTAGGTACTAACCATGCAGGGAGCGCTACCAGGTACTAACCATGCAGGGGGCGCTACTAGCTACTAACCATGCAGGGGGCGCTACTAGGTACTGACCATGCAGGGGGCGCTACTAGGTACTAACCATGCAGGGAGCGCTACCAGGTACTAACCATACAGGGGTCGCTACTAGGTACTAACCATGCAGGGGGCGCTACTAGGTACTAACCATGCAGGGGGCGCTACTAGGTACTAACCATGCAGTGAGCGCTACTAGGTACTAATCATGCAGGGGGCGCTAATAGGTACTGACCATGCAGGGGGCGCTACTAGGTACTGACCATGCAGGGGGCGCTACCAGGTACTAACCATGCAGGGAGCGCTACCAGGTACTAACCATGCAGGGGGCGCTACTAGGTACTAACCATGCAGGGGGCGCTACCAGGTACTAACCATGCAGGGGGCGCTACTTGGTACTAACCATGCAGGGGGCACTACTAGGTACTAACCATGCAGGGGGCACTACTATGTACTAACCATGCAGGGGGTGCTACTAGGTACTGACCATGCAGGGGGCGCTACTAGGTACTGAGCATGCAGGGGGCGCTAGTAGGTACTAACCATGCAGTGGGCGCTACTAGGTACTAACTATGCAGGGGGCGCTACTAGGTACTAACCATGCAGGGGGCGCTACTAGGTACTAACCATGCAGGGGGCGCTACCAGGTACTAACCATGCAGGGGGCGCTACTAGGTACTAACCATGCAGGGGGCGCTACTAGGTACTAACCATACAGGGGGCGCTACTAGCTACTAACCATGCAGGGGGCGCTACCAGGTACTAACCATGCAGGGGGCACTACTATGTACTAACCATGCAGGGGGCGTTACTAGGTACTAACCATGCAGGGGGCACTACTAGGTACTAACCATGCAGGGGGCGCTACTAGGTACTGACCATGCAGGGGGCAATACTAGGTACTAACCATGCAGGGGGCGCTACCAGGTACTGACCATGCAGGGGGCACTACTAGGTACTGACCATGCAGGGGGCGCTACTAGGTACTGACCATGCAGGGGGCGCTACTAGGTACTGACCATGCAGGGGGCGCTACTAGGTACTGACCATGCAGGGGGCGCTACTAGGTACTGACCATGCAGGGGGCGCTACCAGGTACTAACCATGCAGGGGGCACAAACTTTTGCATGCCACTATATATACTGTATATACATATAACATGAGCAATCATTAACCAAGTGCACAGCAGATGAGATTAAGGTGCGGTCGGGGCCATTTTACTGGGTGATAAATGTTCAGTTTCCTTATTGGGCGAGGTGAGATATAAAAGGGTCAAGAACGGCTCATGAGGAAGCGTCAACCACGAGACATGGAGAGTGCAAAGAGGAGACGACCCGGGGGCCTGACTATGCTGGGAGGCCTCATCATATCATGTGAGTAAAGGGACCCAGTATGAGAATGTATCACTCCCATCATCCCTGACCCCAGGAGCTGACAATCTAATCTCTATATCACACACCATGTATCACTCCCATCATCCCTGACCCCAGGAGCTGACAATCTAATCTCTATATCACACACCATGTATCACTCCCATCATCCCTGACCCCAGGAGCTGACAATCTAATCTCTATATCACACACAATGTATCACTCCCATCATCCCTGACCCCAGGAGCTGACAATCTAATCTCTCTATATCACACATCATGTATCACTCCCATCATCCCTGACCCCAGGAGCTGACAATCTAATCTCTCTATATCACACACCATGTATCACCCCCATCATCCCTGACCCCAGGAGCTGACAATCTAATCCCCCTATATCACACAAACAATGTATCACTCCCATCATCCCTGACCCCAGGAGCTGACACTCTAATCTCTATATCACACACAATGTATCACTCCCATCATCCCTGACCCCAGGAGCTGACAATCTAATCTCTATATCACACACAATGTATCACTCCCATCATCCCTGACCCCAGGAGCTGACAATCTAATCTCTCTATATCACACACCATGTATCACTCCCATCATCCCTGACCCCAGGAGCTGACAATCTAATCTCTCTATATCACACACCATGTATCACTCCCATCATCCCTGACCCCAGGAGCTGACACTCTAATCTCTATATCACACACAATGTATCACTCCCATCATCCCTGACCCCAGGAGCTGACAATCTAATCTCTATATCACACACAATGTATCACTCCCATCATCCCTGACCCCAGGAGCTGACAATCTAATCTCTCTATATCACGCACCATGTATCACTCCCATCATCCTGACCCCAGGAGCTGACAATCTAATCTCTATATCACACACCATGTATCACTCCCATCATCCCTCACCGCAGGAGCTCACAATCTAATCTCCCTATATCACACACCATGTATCACTCCCATCATCCCCGACCCAGGAGCTGACAATCTAATCTCCCTATATCACACACCATGTATCACTCCCATCATCCCTGACCCCAGGAGCTGACAATCTAATCTCTATATCACATACCATGTATCACTCCCATCATCCCTGACCCAGGAGCTGACAATCTAATCTCCCTATATCACACACCATGTATCACTCCCATCATCCCTGACCCCAGGAGCTGACAATCTAATCTCTATATCACATACCATGTATCACTCCCATCATCCCTGACCCAAGAGCTGACAATTTAATCTCTCTATATCACACACCATGTATCACTCCCATCATCCCTGACCCCAGGAGCTGACAACTAATCTCCCTATATCACACACCATGTATCACTCCCATCATCCCTGACCCCAGGAGCTGACAATCTAATCTCTATATCACATACCATGTATCACTCCCATCATCCCTGACCCAAGAGCTGACAATTTAATCTCTCTATATCACACACCATGTATCACTCCCATCATCCCCGACCCCAGGAGCTGACAATCTAATCCCCCTATATCACACACCATGTATCACTCCCATCATCCTGACCCCAGGAGCTGACAATCTAATCCCCCTATATCACACACCATGTATCACTCCCATCATCCTGACCCCAGGAGCTGACAATCTAATCTCCCTATATCACACACCATGTATCACTCCCATCATCCCTGACCCCAGGAGCTGACAATCTAATCTCCCTATATCACACACACAATGTATCACTCCCATCATCCCCGACCCAGGAGCTGAGAATCTAATCTCCCTATATCACACACCATGTATCACTCCCATCATCCCTGACCCCAGGAGCTGACACTCTAATCTCTATATCACACACCATGTATCACTCCCATCATCCCTGACCCCAGGAGCTGACAATCTAATCTCTCTATATCACACACACCATGTATCACTCCCATCATCCCTGACCCCAGGATCTGACAATCTAATCTCTATATCACACACAATGTATCACTCCCATCATCCCTGACCCCAGGAGCTGACAATCTAATCTCCCTATATCACACACCATGTATCACTCCCATCATCCTGACCCCAGGAGCTGACAATCTAATCTCCCTATATCACACACCATGTATCACTCCCATCATCCCTGACCCCAGGAGCTGACAATCTAATCTCCCTATATCACACACCATGTATCACTCCCATCATCCCTGACCCCAGGATCTGACAATCTAATCTCTATATCACACACCATGTATCACTCCCATCATCCCCGACCCAGGAGCTGACAATCTAATCTCTATATCACACACCATGTATCACTCCCATCATCCCTGACCCCAGGAGCTGACAATCTAATCTCCCTATATCACACACCATGTATCACTCCCATCATCCCTGACCCAGGAGCTGACAATTTAATCTCTCTATATCACACACCATGTATCACTCCCATCATCCCTGACCCCAGGAGCTGACAATCTAATCTCCCTATATCACACACCATGTATCACTCCCATCATCCCTGACCCCAGGAGCTGACAATCTAATCTCTATATCACACACCATGTATCACTCCCATCATCCCTGACCCAGGAGCTGACAATTTAATCTCTCCATATCACACACCATGTATCACTCCCATCATCCCTGACCCCAGGAGCTGACAATCTAATCTCTCTATATCACATACCATGTATCACTCCCATCATCCCTGACCCAGGAGCTGACAATTTAATCTCTCTATATCACACACCATGTATCACTCCCATCATCCCTGACCCCAGGAGCTGACAATCTAATCTCTGATTTTATGACCATAACCCAGTAGTCTCTAGTTTGCTGGATCGGATGAGCCTGTATTCCACTATATATACATTTGAGTGTTTATAGGGGACATCAATACAGTATCCTTAGGATATGCTATCAATATTAGATCTGCGGGGTCCGACCCCAGGGACCCCCATAGATCATCAGCACCAAAATGGTGCAGCTCTCTCCTCCGCCTGTACATACAGTGCCTTGTGAAAGTATTCGGCCCCCTTGAACTTTTCAACCTTTTGCCACATTTCAGGCTTCAAACATAAGGATATAAAATTTTAATTTTTTTTTGTGAAGAATCAACAACAAGTGGGACACAATCGTGAAGTGGAACGAAATTTATTGGATATTTTAAACTTTTGTAAAAAATAAAAAACTGAAAAGTGGGGCGTGCAATATTATTCGGCCCCTTTACTTTCAGTGCAGCAAACTCAGTCCAGAAGTTCAGTGAGGATCTCTGAATGATCCAATGTTGTCCTAAATGACTGATGATGATAAATATAATCCACCTGTGTGTAATCAAGTCTCCGTATAAATGCACCTGCTCTGTGATAGGCTCAGGGTTCTGTTTAAAGCGCAGAGAGCATCATGAAGACCAAGGAACACACCAGGCAGGTCCGTGATACTGTTGTGGAGAAGTTTAAAGCCGGATTTGGATACAAAAAGATTTCCCAAACTTTAAACAACCCAAGGAGCACTGTGCAAGCGATCATATTGAAATGGAAGGAGTATCAGACCACTGCAAATCTACCAAGACCTGGCCGTCCCTCTAAACTTTCATCTCAAACAAGGAGAAGACTGATCAGAGATGCTGCCAAGAGGCCCATGATCACTCTGGATGAACTGCAGAGATCTACAGCTGAGGTGGGAGAGTCTGTCCATAGGACAACAATCAGTCGTACACTGCACAAATCTGGCCTTTATGGAAGAGTGGCAAGAAGAAAGCCATTTCTCAAAGATATCCATAAAAAGCCACCTGGGAGACACCAAACATGTGGAAGAAGGTGCTCTGCTCAGAGGAAACCTAAATCCAACTTTTTGGCCACAATGCAAAACGATATGTTTGGCGTAAAAGCAACACAGCTCATCCCCCTGAACACACCATCCCCACTGTCACACATAGTGGCGGCAGCATCATGGTTTGGGCCTGCTTTTCTTCAGCAGGGACAGGGAAGATGGTTAAAATTGATGGGAAGATGGATGGAGCCAAATACAGGACCATTCTGGAAGAAAACCTGTTGGAGTCTGCAAAAGACCTGAGACTGGGACGGAGATTTATCTTCCAACAAGACAATGATCCCAAACATAAAGCCAAATCTACAATGGAATGGTTCCCAAATAAACGTATCCAGGTGTTAGAATGGCCAAGTCAAAGTCCAGACCTGAATCCAATCGAGAATCTGTGGAAAGAGCTGAAAACTGCTGTTCACAAACGCTCTCCATCCAACCTCACTGAGCTCCAGCTGTTTTCCAAGGAAGAATGGGCAAGAACTGATAGAGACAACCCCAAGCGACTTGTAGCTGTAATCGCAGCAAAAGGGGGCGCTACAAAGTATTAACTTAAGGGGGCCGAATAATATGGCACGCCCCACTTTTCAGTTTTTTATTTTTTACAAAAGTTTAAAATATCCAAAAAATTTCGTTCCACTTCACGAATATCCATCTCTCCTCCGCCGCCTGTACGTATCAATCTCTCCTCTGCCGCCTGTACGTATCCATCTCTCCTCCGCCTCCTGTACATATCCATCTCTCCTCCGCCTCCTGTACGTATCCAGCTCTCCTCCCGCCGACTGTACATATCCATCTCTCCTCCTCTGCCTGTACGTATCCAGCTCTCCTCCGCCGCCTGTACATATCCATCTCTCCTCCGCAGCCTCTACATATCCATCTTTCTTCCGCCTCCTGTACATATCCATCTCTCCTTTGCCTCCTGTATGTATGCATCTCTCCTCCGCCTCCTGTACATATCCATCTCTCTTCCTCCTCCTGTACATATCCATCTCTCCTCCGCCGCCTGTACATATCTATCTCTCTTCCTCCTCCTGTACATATCCATCTCTCCTCCGCCGCCTGTACATATCCATCTCTCCTTCGCCTACTGTACATATCCATCTCTCCTCCGCTTCCTGTACATATCCATCTCTCCTCCACCGCCTGTACATATCCATCTCTCTTCCGCCGCCTGTACATATCCATTTCTCCTTCACCGCCTGTACATATCCATCTCTCCTCTGCCTCCTGTATGTATCCCTCTCTCCTCTGCCGCCTGTACATCTCTCCTCCGCTTCCTGTACATATCCATCTCTCCTCCGCCGCCTGTACATATCCATCTCTCCTCTGCCGCCTGTACATATCCATTTCTCCTCCGCCGCCTGTACATATCCATCTCTTCTCCTCCACCTGTACATATCCATCTCTTCTCTTCAGCCGGTACATATCCATCTCTCCTCCGCCGCCTCTACATATCCATCTCCCTTCCGCCACCTGTACATATCCATCTCTCCTCTGCCGCCTGTACATATCCATCTCTCCTCCGCCTACTGTACATATCCATCTCTCCTTCGCTTCCTGTACATATCCATCTCTCCTCCACCGCCTGTACATATCCATCTCTCTTCCTCCACCTGTACATATCCATCTCTCCTCTGCCGCCTGTACATATCCATCTCTCCTGCGCCTCCTGTACATATCCATCTCTCCTCCACCGCCTGTACATATCCATCTCTCCTCCGCCGCCTGTACATATCCATTTCTCCTTCACCGCCTGTACATATCCATCTCTCCTCTGCCTCCTGTATGTATCCCTCTCTCCTCTGCCGCCTGTACATCTCTCCTCCGCTTCCTGTACATATCCATCTCTCCTCCACCGCCTGTACATATCCATCTCTCCTCCGCCGCCTGTAAAATCCATTTCTCCTCCGCCGCCTGTACATATCCATTTGTCCTTCACCGCCTGTACATATCCATCTATCCTCTGCCTCTTGTATGTATCCCTCTCTCCTCTGCCGCCTGTACATCTCTCCTCCACTTCCTGTACATATCCATCTCTCCTCCGTCGCCTGTACATATCCATCTCTCCTCCGTCGCCTGTACATATCCATCTCTCCTCCACCGCCTGTACATATCCATTTCTCCTCCGCCACCTGTACATATCCATCTATCCTTTGCCTCCTGTATGTATCCATCTCTCCTCTGCCGCCTGTACATCTCTCCTCCGCTTCCTGTACATATCCATCTCTCCTCTGCCTCCTGTACATATCCATCTCTCCTCCACAACCTGTACATATCCATTTCTCCTTCACCGCCTGTACATATCCATCTATCCTTTGCCTCCTGTATGTATCCATCTCTCCTCTACCGCCTGTACATCTCTCCTCCGCTTCCTGTACATATCCATCTCTCCTCTGCCTCCTGTACATATCCATCTCTCCTCCACAACCTGTACATATCCATTTCTCCTTCACCGCCTGTACATATCCATCTCTCCTCTGCCTCCTGTATGTATCCCTCTCTCCTCTGCCGCCTGTACATCTCTCCTCCGCTTCCTGTACATATCCATCTCTCCTCCACCGCCTGTACATATCCATCTCTCCTCCGCCGCCTGTAAAATCCATTTCTCCTCCGCCGCCTGTACATATCCATTTCTCCTTCACCGCCTGTACATATCCATCTATCCTCTGCCTCTTGTATGTATCCCTCTCTCCTCTGCCGCCTGTACATCTCTCCTCCACTTCCTGTACATATCCATCTCTCCTCCGTCGCCTGTACATATCCATCTCTCCTCCACCGCCTGTACATATCCATTTCTCCTCCGCCACCTGTACATATCCATCTATCCTTTGCCTCCTGTATGTATCCATCTCTCCTCTGCCGCCTGTACATCTCTCCTCCGCTTCCTGTACATATCCATCTCTCCTCTGCCTCCTGTACATATCCATCTCTCCTCCACAACCTGTACATATCCATCTCTCCTCCGCCGCCTGTACATATCCATTTCTCCTCCGCCGCCTGTACATATCCATCTCTCCTCTGCCGCCTGTACATATCCATTTCTCCTCTGCCGTCTGTACATATCGATTTCTCCTCTGCCGCCTGTACATATCCATTTCTCCCCCGCCGCCTGTACATATCCATCTCTCCTCCGCCTGTACATATCTATCTCTCCTCCACCGCCTGTACATATCCATTTCTCCCCCCGCCGCCTGTACATATCCATCTCTCCTCCGCCTGTACATATCTATCTCTCCTCCACCGCCTGTACATATCCATTTCTCCTCCACCGCCTGTACATATCCATCTCTTCTCCGCCTCCTGTACATATCCATCTCTCCTCCACCGCCTGTATATATCCATCTCTCCTCCGCCGCCTGTACATATCCATTTCTCCTTCACCGCCTGTACATATCCATCTCTCCTCTGCCTCCTGTATGTATCCCTCTCTCCTCTGCCGCCTGTTCATCTCTCCTCCGCTTCCTGTACTTATCCATCTCTCCTCCACCGCCTGTACATATCCATCTCTCCTCCGCCGCCTGTAAAATCCATTTCTCCTCCGCCGCCTGTACATATCCATTTCTCCTTCACCGCCTGTACATATCCATCTATCCTCTGCCTCCTGTATGTATCCCTCTCTCCTCTGCCGCCTGTACATCTCTCCTCCGCTTCCTGTACATATCCATCTCTCCTCCGTCGCCTGTACATATCCATCTCTCCTCCGCCGCCTGTACATATCCATTTCTCCTCCGCCACCTGTACATATCCATCTATCCTTTGCCTCCTGTATGTATCCATCTCTCCTCTGCCGCCTGTACATCTCTCCTCCGCTTCCTGTACATATCCATCTCTCCTCCGCCGCCTGTACATATCCATTTCTCCTCCGCCACCTGTACATATCCATTTATCCTTTGCCTCCTGTATGTATCCATCTCTCCTCTGCCGCCTGTACATATCCATCTCTCCTCCGCCTGTACATATCCATTTCTCCTCCGCCACCTGTACATATCCATCTGTCCTCCGCCGCCTGTACATATCCATCTCTCCTCTGCCGCCTGTACATATCCATTTCTCCTCCGCCGCCTATACATATCCATCTCTCCTCTGCCGCCTGTACATATCCATCTCTCCTCTGCCGCCTGTACATATCCATCTCTCCCCTGCCGCCTGTACGTATCCATTTCTCCTCCTCCGCCTGTACATATCTATCTCTCCTCCACCGCCTGTACATATCCATCTCTCCTCCGCCTCCTGTACATATCTATCTCTCCTCCGCCGCCTGTACATATCCATCTCTCCTCCGCCGCCTGTACATATCCATATCTTTCCTCTGCATATGTCTTATTTCTGTATGCATCTGCAGTCCAAGGATCTCATCTTCTGAAAAGCCACATTTCCACCCGGTGGCACCATGCCTCTAGAAAGGGACAGCGAGCTGCTGTGGAGCATCGGCCAAAGCCTTGCACAGAGTTATGCCGACTCTAACACAACAAAGTGAGCATTCACCTTGAGTTAGAGGGTTTGGATCTCCCCCTCCCCCCGTGTCTTTCCAGTATACCCGGATATATAACTCTCCGATAGAGTCATCTCTCTATTAGCTCCCCCACTAAGCAACTCTAGAACTACAAGGTTACTGGAGTTATTGGGGTGAAGCAGATACACATGTCCCCGAATGCCTGTGACAGTCTTGTGTTCTCTCTCCATAGGCGCTGCTGTGTTTGGTGACAACATTATTAGTGTTAGAGAAGGAGACAGTAAGTAATCTCATCATGTACTGCCAGCTGCCCGGTGACTGCGCCCCCTGCTGATCATGTCATTATTTCTCTGCAGATGTGGAGTTCCACTGTAACTACCCCTCCACCTTTCAGAATCCGCGTGTCGAGTGGAAGTTCAATTCCAGTCAGGACACCGCACTCATCTACTACAATGGAGAGCTGACCGGTGCGTGCTCTGACTACAGGGGGTCACTATGTGGGGGTCATAGCTCTGCCCGATTCTGTCCCCTCCTCAGGACCTGTGTGACTAGTGCCTTCACTTCTTCTAGTGCCCTATCAGAACCGAGCCCAATATTACCCACAAGGACTGCGGCTGCTTGATGTGTCCCGGAAGGATGCGGGCGAGTACTTGTGTGAGGTGACGGACAACAGCGCTGGGAAACCATCCTACATAGAGAGGAAGACACAGCTGGTGGTCTCAGGTAAGATAAATTATATATATGTATTATACAGTATAAGTACTGCATGTGTGAGCATATACAATAAGGTAGGGGGGCCAATACACCTACATGTGTGCATGTATGAAGATGTCCACAACCTGTCATCTCCATACATGGCCTAATCTCCTGATACCTCCTCACATGTAATCTCCACAACCTGTCCCCTCCATACATGTCCTAATCTCCTGATACCTCCTCACATGTAATCTCCACAACCTGTCCTCTCCATACATGATCTAATCTCCTGATACCCCCTCACATGTAATCTCCAGTCCACAACCTGTCCTCTCCATACATGACCTAATCTCCTGATACCTCCTCACATGTAATCTCCACAACCTGTCCTCTCCATACATGACCTAATCTCCTGATACCTCCTCACATGTAATCTCCACAACCTGTCCTCTCCATACATGACCTAATCTCCTGATACACCCTCACATGTAATCTCCAGTCCACAACCTGTCCTCTCCATACATGACCTAATCTCCTGATACCTCCTCACATGTAATCTCCACAACCTGTCCTCTCCATACATGACCTAATCTCCTGATACCTCCTCAAGTGTAATCTCCACAACCTGTCCTCTCCATACATGGCCTAATCTCCTGATACCTCCTCACATGTAATCTCCACAACCTGTCCTCTCCATACATGACCTAATCTCCTGATACACCCTCACATGTAATCTCCAGTCCACAACCTGTCCTCTCCATACATGACCTAATCTTCTGATACCTCGTCACATGTAATCTCCACAACCTGTCCTCTCCATACATGACCTAATCTCCTGATACCTCCTCAAGTGTAATCTCCACAACCTGTCCTCTCCATACATGGCCTAATCTCCTGATACCTCCTCAAGTGTAATCTCCACAACCTGTCCTCTCCATACATGGCCTAATCTCCTGATACCCTATCACATGTAATCTCCAGTTCACAACCTGTCCTCTCCATACATGACCTAATCTCCTGATATCTCCTCACATGTAATCTCCACAACCTGTCCTCTCCATACATGACCTAATCTCCTGATACCTCCTCACATGTAATCTCCACAACCTGTCCTCTCCATACATGGCCTAATCTCCTGATACCCCATCACATGTAATCTCCACAACCTGTCCTCTCCATACATGACCTAATCTCCTGATACCTCCTCACATGTAATCTCCAGTCCACAACCTGTCCTCTCCATACATGACCTAATCTCCTGATACCTCCTCAAGTGTAATCTCCACAACCTGTCCTCTCCATACATGACCTAATCTCCTGATATCTCCTCACATGTAATCTCCACAACCTGTCCCCTCCATACATGACCTAATCTCCTGATACCTCCTCACATGTAATCTCCACAACCTGTCATCTCCATACATGACCTAATCTCCTGATACCTCCTCACATTTAATCTCCACAACCTGTCCTCTCCATACATGGCCTAATCTCCTGATACCCTATCACATGTAATCTCCAGTTCACAACCTGTCCTCTCCATACATGACCTAATCTCCTGATACCTCCTCAAGTGTAATCTCCACAACCTGTCCTCTCCATACATGACCTAATCTCCTGATATCTCCTCACATGTAATCTCCACAACCTGTCCCCTCCATACATGACCTAATCTCCTGATACCTCCTCACATGTAATCTCCACAACCTGTCATCTCCATACATGACCTAATCTCCTGATACCTCCTCACATTTAATCTCCACAACCTGTCCTCTCCATACATGGCCTAATCTCCTGATACCCTATCACATGTAATCTCCAGTTCACAACCTGTCCTCTCCATACATGACCTAATCTCCTGATACCTCCTCACATGTAATCTCCACAACCTGTTCTCTCCATACATGGCCTAATCTCCTGATACCCCATCACATGTAATCTCCACAACCTGTCCTCTCCATACATGACCTAATCTCCTGATACCTCCTCACATGTAATCTCCAGTCCACAACCTGTCCTCTCCATACATGGCCTAATCTCCTGATACCTCCTCACGTCTAATCTCCACAACCTGTCCTCTCCATACATGACCTAATCTCCTGATACCCCCTCACATGTAATCTCCACAACCTGTCCTCTCCATACATGACCTATTCTCCTGATACCCCCTCACATGTAATCTCCACAGCCTGTCCTCTCCATACATGGCCTAATCTCCAGATACCTCCTCACATGTAATCTCCACAACCTGTCCTCTCCATACATGACCTAATCTCCTGATACCTCCTCACATGTAATCTCCACAACCTGTCCTCTCCATACATGACCTAATCTCCTGATACCTCCTCACATGTAATCTCCACAACCTGTCCTCTCCATACATGGCCTAATCTCCTGATACCTCCTCACATGTAATCTCCACAACCTGTCCTCTCCATACATGACCTAATCTCCTGATACCTCCTCACATGTAATCTCCACAACCTGTCCTCTCCATACATGACCTAATCTCCTGATACCTCCTCACATGTAATCTCCACAACCTGTCCTCTCCATACATGACCTAATCTCCTGATACCTCCTCACATGTAATCTCCACAACCTGTCCTCTCCATACATGACCTAATCTCCTGATACCTCCTCACATGTAATCTCCACAACCTGTCCTCTCCATACATGGCCTAATCTCCTGATACCTCCTCACATGTAATCTCCACAACCTGTCATCTCCATACATGACCTAATCTCCTGATACCTCCTCACATGTAATCTCCACAACCTGTCCTCTCCATACATGTCCTAATCTCCTGATACCTCCTCACATGTAATCTCCACAACCTGTCCTCTCCATACATGACCTAATCTCCTGATACCTCCTCACATGTAATCTCCACAACCTGTCCTCTCCATACATGACCTAATCTCCTGATACCTCCTCACATTTAATCTCCACAACCTGTCCTCTCCATACATGACCTAATCTCCTGATACCTCCTCACATGTAATCTCCACAACCTGTCCTCTCCATACATGACCTAATGTCCTGATACCTCCTCACATGTAATCTCCACAACCTGTCCTCTCCATACATGACCTAATCTCCTGATACCTCCTCACATGTAATCTCCACAACCTGTCATCTCCATACATGACCTAATCTCCTGATACCTCCTCACATGTAGTCTCCACAACCTGTCCTCTCCATACATGACCTAATCTCCTGATACCTCCTCACATGTAATCTCCACAACCTGTCCTCTCCATACATGACCTAATCTCCTGATACCTCCTCACATGTAATCTCCACAACCTGTCCTCTCCATACATGGCCTAATCTCCTGATACCTCCTCACATGTAATCTCCACAACCTGTCATCTCCATACATGACCTAATCTCCTGATACCTCCTCACATGTAATCTCCACAACCTGTCCTCTCCATACATGTCCTAATCTCCTGATACCTCCTCACATGTAATCTCCACAACCTGTCCTCTCCATACATGACCTAATCTCCTGATACCTCCTCACATGTAATCTCCACAACCTGTCCTCTCCATACATGACCTAATCTCCTGATACCTCCTCACATTTAATCTCCACAACCTGTCCTCTCCATACATGACCTAATCTCCTGATACCTCCTCACATGTAATCTCCACAACCTGTCCTCTCCATACATGACCTAATCTCCTGATACCTCCTCACATGTAATCTCCACAACCTGTCCTCTCCATACATGACCTAATCTCCTGATACCTCCTCACATGTAATCTCCACAACCTGTCCTCTCCATACATGACCTAATCTCCTGATACCTCCTCACATGTAATCTCCACAACCTGTCCTCTCCATACATGACCTAATCTCCTGATACCTCCTCACATGTAATCTCCACAACCTGTCCTCTCCATACATGACCTAATCTCCTGATACCCCCTCACATGTAATCTCCACAACCTGTCCTCTCCATACATGACCTAATCTCCTGATACCTCCTCACATGTAATCTCCACAACCTGTCCTCTCCATACATGGCCTAATCTCCTGATACCTCCTCACATGTAATCTCCACAACCTGTCATCTCCATACATGACCTAATCTCCTGATACCTCCTCACATGTAATCTCCACAACCTGTCCTCTCCATACATGTCCTAATCTCCTGATACCTCCTCACATGTAATCTCCACAACCTGTCCTCTCCATACATGACCTAATCTCCTGATACCTCCTCACATGTAATCTCCACAACCTGTCCTCTCCATACATGACCTAATCTCCTGATACCTCCTCACATTTAATCTCCACAACCTGTCCTCTCCATACATGACCTAATCTCCTGATACCTCCTCACATGTAATCTCCACAACCTGTCCTCTCCATACATGACCTAATGTCCTGATACCTCCTCACATGTAATCTCCACAACCTGTCCTCTCCATACATGACCTAATCTCCTGATACCTCCTCACATGTAATCTCCACAACCTGTCCTCTCCATACATGACCTAATCTCCTGATACCTCCTCACATGTAGTCTCCACAACCTGTCCTCTCCATACATGACCTAATCTCCTGATACCTCCTCACATGTAATCTCCACAACCTGTCCTCTCCATACATGACCTAATCTCCTGATACCTCCTCACATGTAATCTCCACAACCTGTCCTCTCCATACATGGCCTAATCTCCTGATACCTCCTCACATGTAATCTCCACAACCTGTCATCTCCATACATGACCTAATCTCCTGATACCTCCTCACATGTAATCTCCACAACCTGTCCTCTCCATACATGTCCTAATCTCCTGATACCTCCTCACATGTAATCTCCACAACCTGTCCTCTCCATACATGACCTAATCTCCTGATACCTCCTCACATGTAATCTCCACAACCTGTCCTCTCCATACATGACCTAATCTCCTGATACCTCCTCACATTTAATCTCCACAACCTGTCCTCTCCATACATGACCTAATCTCCTGATACCTCCTCACATGTAATCTCCACAACCTGTCCTCTCCATACATGACCTAATCTCCTGATACCTCCTCACATGTAATCTCCACAACCTGTCCTCTCCATACATGACCTAATCTCCTGATACCTCCTCACATGTAATCTCCACAACCTGTCCTCTCCATACATGACCTAATCTCCTGATACCTCCTCACATGTAATCTCCACAACCTGTCCTCTCCATACATGACCTAATCTCCTGATACCTCCTCACATGTAATCTCCACAACCTGTCCTCTCCATACATGGCCTAATCTCCTGATACCTCCTCACATGTTATCTCCACAACCTGTCCTCTCCATACATGACCTAATCTCCTGATACCTCCTCACATGTAATCTCCACAACCTGTCCTCTCCATACATGGCCTAATCTCCTGATACTCACTCACATGTAATCTCCACAACCTGTCCTCTCCATACATGGCCTAATCTCCTGATACCTCCTCACATGTAATCTCCACAACCTGTCCTCTCCATACATGACCTAATCTCCTGATACCCCCTCACATGTAATCTCCACAACCTGTCCTCTCCATACATGGCCTAATCTCCTGATACCTCATCACATGTAATCTCCACAACCTGTCCTCTCCATACATGACCTAATCTCCTGATACCTCCTCACATGTAATCTCCACACTCTGTCCTCTCCATACATGACCTAATCTCCTGATACCCCCTCACATGTAATCTCCACAACCTGTCCTCTCCATACATGGCCTAATCTCCTGATACCTCATCACATGTAATCTCCACAACCTGTCCTCTCCATACATGACCTAATCTCCTGATACCTCCTCACATGTAATCTCCACAACCTGTCCTCTCCATACATGACCTAATCTCCTGATACCTCCTCACATGTTGTCTCCACAACCTGTCCTCTCCATACATGACCTAATCTCCTGATACCTCCTCACATGTAATCTCCACAACCTGTCCTCTCCATACATGGCCTAATCTCCTGATACCTCCTCACATGTAATCTCCACAACCTGTCCTCTCCATACATGACCTAATCTCCTGATACCTCCTCACATGTAATCTCCACAACCTGTCCTCTCCATACATGACCTAATCTCCTGATACCTCCTCACATGTAATCTCCACAACCTGTCCTCTCCATACATGGCCTAATCTCCTGATACCTCCTCACATGTAATCTCCACAACCTGTCATCTCCATACATGACCTAATCTCCTGATACCTCCTCACATTTAATCTTCACAACCTGTCCTCTCCATACATGGCCTAATCTCCTGATACCCTATCACATGTAATCTCCAGTTCACAACCTGTCCTCTCCATACATGACCTAATCTCCTGATACCTCCTCACATGTAATCTCCACAACCTGTCCTCTCCATACATGGCCTAATCTCCTGATACCCCATCACATGTAATCTCCACAACCTGTCCTCTCCATACATGACCTAATCTCCTGATACCTCCTCACATGTAATCTCCAGTCCACAACCTGTCCTCTCCATACATGGCCTAATCTCCTGATACCTCCTCACGTCTAATCTCCACAACCTGTCCTCTCCATACATGACCTAATCTCCTGATACCCCCTCACATGTAATCTCCACAACCTGTCCTCTCCATACATGACCTAATCTCCTGATACCCCCTCACATGTAATCTCCACAGCCTGTCCTCTCCATACATGGCCTAATCTCCAGATA